>CM043018.1:42540636-42940779 GCA_023690525.1 Holotrichia oblita | reverse complement strand
CAAGTGTATATGATGCGTTTGAAAATCAACTTAAGTTTTAATAATTATTTATACAGTGCGTCCCAAAATATTTTATACAAATGGAGAAAAGTTTATTTTTCATTTCACGAAAAAAATTATTGATGAAAAGTTCTAACATGACTTGTAGATCCATATTCAAGTACAACATTTTTAAAACATTGGCTGGAATACAGGGAAAATCAAAATTATACGTACAAACTGTAGTGATTTTCCCAGATAAAAATTATAAGATATTGTTAATTACATAGATTACTTATTGAAAAGGAATAAGACATTATGCCATTAATATAATTAAAACCGAGTATTGAAGATAAAATTGCAATTGTTCTCATTGTTGGAGAAAATTATAAAACATGCAGGGATGCAACAGAAATATTTGGTAATAGCCACCCTGATAAAGCAATACATTTCACAAACGTCAGATATGTAATAGATAAATTCAAGAGTGACAATAAGTTTAAAAGGAAACAAATGAAGATATTGAAACATATATGATGCAATCGGTGGTGCAAAATCCAAAATATTTACTTCGAAAAAGATCCAATTTATTGAATGTAAGTAAAACTGTAGTTGCATGAATTTTAAAGGCAAATAAATTTAAACCATACAAACCGCAATTTAGACATACTTTAAAAGAAGGAGGTGTTTAACAAAGGTTCGAATTTTGTACTCGTATCTAAGGAGAATTGGAAGATTTATGACACGACACGTACTTTTCTCTGACGAGGCGACGTTTACGTCTAATGGTACAGCAAGTTCGCAAAATTATCGATGGTGGAGCGATGTTAATCCCAATTTCTAAGTCTAAACTAGAGATCAATATTTATTTAAAACTAATGTATGGTGTGGCATTTACAAAGACAGAATTGTTGGACCATTCTTTTTTCGAAATAACATGACTGGAGAAAGATATCTACAATTTTTAAATAATCAGTTTGAGTTTCTCGATGAACTACCACTAAATGAACGAGGAAATATACGGTACCAACAGAATGGAACACCATGTCACTGTAACAGAAATATTCGGGATTTTCTCTTCTATACTTTTAACGGTAAAGTGATCGGTGAAGCTATAACTCCGGATGTAATTAGAAATGTCATAAAACAATTTAATCAACGAACAATCACCTGTTTAGAAAGGGACGGTGGATCTACAAGTCATGCAGAGCTTTTCATCAAGAATATTTTTTGATGAAGTGTAATATAAACGTTAAACGTTTTCTCCATTTGTATACAACTTTTTGGGACACACTGTATATAAGGGCAAAAACAAGTTTTTCAGATCTTGTGCCGTTAAGGCTGGGCTTGCAACGAAAGGGAAGATAAAAATTAAGATAACTTTTGTGGCATCTTCTCCTATTTCGCCTCCTACTTTAACTGAGCAAACGTCTAGGATTTGTGCTGTGATGTGCTAAATACTTATGATAATACTATGTGGATTTTATAAGGATTACTTATATAAATTTCATTCATCAGTAAAATCTATCACTTGTTTTGTGCTAAGCATATTATTCAATATTTTATTACATGTTGCCTTGACCGGTTAAATTTGTTGGCCGGTTAAAAGTAAATAAATCAAATTGAAATACGTTAGTGCTTAATATTATAGAGTTACTACAAAATTTCTAACATAATAAAGAAAAGGTCAATTTCTCGTTGAAGTCAGCTATTTCCTAACTATGTTTACAAGTTAGCGAATCATTCCACGATCATTAGTACCAAGATTGCTCTGTTAATCAAGACAGATGTTAAATAAGTTCATTCTGTATCGAAGCAAGAGTTGATGGATCGGTCAAGATCCTTAACTCCCGTACCACACAGGCTATAAAAATACTGTAACAGCCACTATGAGTGTTATATGTCGCCTTCAAGATGATATTAAAGTAAAATAGCGTAGAAAATTAAGACGGGATATTCTGTTGATCTATGACAATCCAACATCATACATACATGTTAACTGAGGACTAGAAAACCTGCCGTTGCGGATTTTAACTTTGAAGAAATTAGCAGAGATTTGTTACAATGGTGTATTTTTTGTTTCCAAGTTAAATAAAAATTTATCAAGGGAACCAAATTGCATCCATAATGGTAATGATGAAATTATAACAGCTGCTGAGGACTAAATGTAAAGAAACATATTAAATCTGTATTTAACCTGTTGCAGTTTTACACTTTTGGCTTCATGCCTAACGTAATCTATAATATTCAAGTATTTTCATTGGTCATCTCGGTGATACAGGAAAACACGTGTGTAGTTAAACAGGAACTACCGAGCGTATTTTGAATTTCGTGATTAATTGAATTATATCGACTACATTATTCTCTAGTAATAGTAGTTCTCGCTTGATTGCATTTCATTTTATTATCAACTTTATGATGGTTTATAAGACAAGATTGCCGTAGATCATTTAACTGTAAACAAGAAATTGTCAGATTTACATATCCTTGATCTACAATCTATTTTTACCACAGTCAGGCTGTGAATAGGAGACGGCGTACGAGGATCGATTCTTGTAAACACAATCCTTTATATAGAAAGCTGACATATTTAATTTCGAGGTAAATATTCCAGAATATATAAATTTGGATTATTAGATTTACAGTATTATCTTTACACACAAATTAGGTTAGGTAACTATTTTTTTAATCAAGTATAATACGTTTTATTGCACTAGTCGACAAATTTTTAACTTCTAGCTTGCTTCAGAAAGGAGGCATGCCAATTCCTAATAATTTTGACATGTTGAGTTTGAAGATGACAATAACATGCACCTTACATTAACTCAGATTTACCAGATATATTAATTATTATTCAAATACAACTAAAACATGCATATGGTGTAATACAGTCTATTCGGTGCATAGGAACTGTTAAAATCTTCTTCTAATTATAAAAAACACAATGTAATGTCTTGCATGTACAGTGCCCAGCTTTTAAATCGACACCACCGCAAGCTAACGTCGACCTTATCTACTAATAATAATATCTACTATAAATCCTAACTGAAGGCCACACAATGTAACCCCCTCTACATTGTTATTAAGGTTTAGGAAATTCCGTAACGGTATCGATTATGCTGCTGTCCACTGTACATGCATTCTTTACTGTCCTCTTCGCTCGACATGCTCATCGTTTACAGAACCACAGTTCTCAGGAAAGAAATTAATGTGAAAATGTAACATATTGCATCCCATTGTTTTATAACATGATAGCATTCTTGTTCACCAGTTCTTTGTAATTCCCAGTTTTGTGGCTTCCCGTAAATTTAGTTACAACTATCTTGATAGAATTACCAGCTTCTTATTGAACACCGTATAGTTCGCCATTGCATTCTATAAACTTGAAGAGCTTCAATATCTGCTGTTTAATGTTGGCTTAATTTAATACGGTCTTGATGCAATTTTTCACAAGTCCTAGTTTTATATCCAAAGTTGGTAGTTTCTTGATGCAAGTTCCAGCGTCCTTCGTGGTCATTATCTCCTTATAAAATGTGATACTGCGTGCTGTCCCATTTCCAGATGAAGCAACGCTACTTTGTATAACCTAACTTAAGTCCAAGCATGATATTTACTAATTGTCACAGAACTACCATTTGTTTTCTTCATAGTTAACTTCTACTACAAGGTGCTTTATGTTTTCATAGCATCCTTTCATCTATCGTACATACACATATGTCCTATAAGAACAGAGGGTAATGTATTCTTATAAGATTGCTGCCAGAGTCGTTTAGCAAGAGTGTCCATTCATTTAGTTTGTGACTGATATTAATTGCAGCCAAAAGCCCATTTGCATCGATATATGAGACAAGAGTGTCATCCATTTCAGAGATTTATTGCAAATATTAATTAATCCATTGTTGTAACCTGGATTGCAATAGCTCAAATTTATATTAGGTTACGTACTAGGTCACTAAGTTCATTGCGCGTTATCATATAGGGTTTTCGTTCATATGTTGTGGGAATGAAAGTTGGATCTGTGGATGTCGACGGTTCTGCACCATCATAAACTTCAATCGCATCTTCTTCTCCAGCATCGTTATTACAGGAAACAGGTCGACAAGCAAATTCAATATCGAAATAATTTAACAGCTATTTTTTTCCTCTAAGTAAAGTTTACTTATTGGAGGTAAATAGCAGTTATTTACATTGTCTCTCGGTTCCCTCTACACCATGGAAACACCAAATTTTATGGAGTACTTCTTTCCTTTTACCCACAATGGCTACATCATGTATGTAGGGCTCATGCTTTATCTTGATCTGAGCTTACAATCAAAGTAGGCTGTAGGCGGTTTTTGCAAGTAGCATGATATCTCTCTTTCGTAAAGCAAACTATATGATTCTCCCCAAATGTAACAAAAATGGTTAATATTATTCATACGCGTTCGAGGAGTTGTGCTTTAAAAACACCATTGTTATTGTTAAACTGGAGAAAACAACAGAGAATATCTTTCACAGGTCCACAATATCGGACATCACAAGCGAAACTGATGCGGCTTACGCAGAATGATGTAATCTAAGATCAGGTGAACGCGCAGGCCAAGAAACAGGTTCATATGTGCCATTTCATTGTTCATTTAAGTTTCGGCTCAACCAACTAACATTTATCGTGCATTATGGGGAGTAACATTATCTTGTCAAAAATATACTTCACGAAGATTCGCGAGCGGTTATGCATTCCAAAAACTTTCAATATTGTCGCTTAGTAATTGGTGATGTCTTCGGTGATTTAAAGAAACTGATGATAAACAATACCCCCATCAAGTGGTCTCCAAGTAATCCAGAAACATTAAAGTTAAAACGACGTTGAAAACTATTGTGGACGGCCACTCTAATGTCTTTTTTTAGCTGCAGTGGCCAAATCTAAAAATCTACTAAAAATTTCCTGATTAGTGAAAGTACATTTCTTTGCCAAAATAATTTTGCGACAAAGCACCGGGTCCTGTTACAAAATTGTGTTCTTCGGATTGGATAGTTTTTATCTATTGCTTACATTTTTTGGGTAATGTATGGCTTAAATTAGTGGTTTTTAAGTACTGCACGAGCACTGCAAAATTTGTGACGTATATTCGCAGTTTCACGAGCGGAGGTTTTGGTATTTCCTTCACGGACTAACAAAATGTTCAATTCTTGATTCATGAAAATCGGAATGTAAATAGTAGAGGTACAGTTTATAGACGCTTTTTGTGTGACGCCCGGTATATAGATAAAAATAAAAAGACAAGGAGTCATTGGCGTTGGAAAAACGAGTTGAAGTTGTTTCTTGGGTAACAGCAATGAGACCTCAATTAATTGCGGTTCTTTATTTTTATTGCCAATATTTCGCATACATTGTATGCTTCTTCAGGGCTTAACTATACATAGTTACATCGACATAGTTCTATCTTAATGATTTTAATTGTGACTTTAACTTTTAAACTAAACTATAATGCACCGTGTATATCCTTTCGCTTTCGATTCTAAAAATTTGACAATTTGAGGAAAGACAAAATGAATTTTTGTTTTTTTTTCTCTGTTGTAATTATTAAATTCTTCAATTTAAGTAACACTAACTTTTTATAAAAATTATTGTAGTTAAGCACTAAAGAAGCATACAATGTATGCGAAATATTGGCAATAAAAATAAAGAACCGCAATTAATTGACGTTTCATTGCTGTTACCCAAGAAAAAACTTCAACTCGATAAAAATAAATAAACATAGTTACAATGAAAACTGTGTATCTGAAAATTAACATCTGCAATCTCGAAAGAAGTTTCAATGTTCAAGTTTCATAATACACATCTATACAACTATAAGTCACTTCCATTTTAAACGAACAAAACATTGTTAAAAATGTAAAGTAGGAGAGTAAATATCAATAACGTTTATGATAATTGCATATTCACATACATATTTTCAAATTTTCACAAGTTCGCCATACTTCATTCTTTGTTATCATTGTTGTGTATAGCGTTGTGGTATTTAAATGATTCCTGAAATGCAATTACAGCAGTAAGTATTCAAACAAACACAACAATTACCTCAGAGATCAGGCATCCCAAAATAGGTATGAAAATTTCCATTGAAATCATAAGCGTAACCGCAAACTGTTCACGTTAACCTGTGGATCAACAAATAAATCGAAATCCATGTAATTAATTAGTCTGTTAGCTTTCATATTCCATTATTATATAATTTCATGCGAGTGCTATACAAACAATGACGAATTGTAATGTTCCATGCTTTGTATCGTTCTATTGTCGATTTTTCCCTCATCTTTAACCTCCTTATAATATTACGTAACATAATTATTTTACGATACAGTTTAACAAATGAATTTGTTGCTTTTCTTTGTATTTACAACAAATGACACACCTTTATAAATTTATGAATATCGACTAAATGTGTTGTAACGTAAACGTAACTGAAAATTGTAAAGGCTGTATGTTGTATTATAATAAATTATAACCTATACATCGTATAGGTATCGAGACGGGACTTTCAATTGCCAAATACAATAAATAAAAATAGAGCAAATGAAATCTATTTAGATTTTCTGTTCTAATGTTTTTGCAAACACTTTAAAAAGTAGGGTACTTTTTTAATATAAAAACATTTATATATGTTGCTTTCCATGGTTCTAAAACAATTAGACTATAGCAACGATCAGGAAGTGCTTACAAGAATATGGCTAAACGGGTTTAAACCTCAAATTAATATTTGTAGCTTTTAGCCGTATTTCAAAAGAAATAGTATTACGACTTTCAGAAGTATTTGATGATATCACTCCTAAAGAGTCCAAAAGATAATTATAACTAAACATATTGTCAAATTATTTCAAAATATTTTATGGAATATGGCTAATACAACAAAAAAATAACATTTGAAACTCGTAAAAACTTGTTACGTCCTTTCACTTATTCATTTTAATTACAAAATATTAATGGAAATTATATGTGAAAAACAGACAATGTTATACAATGTCACACATTATTTTAAAAAGTATTTATTGGAAAAATTACAGCAGCGGAAGGTTGCGCACCCATCAGTGAAACATTTTTGAATAAATCATATAAAAAAACTGGCCAACCTCGAAATTTTAAAAGATAACTCACAATGTAATTGCGTAGATATTTAATTTATGGTTGGAATTATGGCTATGAGTGGCTTAATAATTTCCATAACTTGATTAGCCAGGTTTTTTTGTACATTACTATAACATGATTAGAATTCTTCATGCTACTCCTTAATGGTTGTATATAGGATTAGCATTATTATAAGCTAACATGCAATTTATTTAACCAAATGCATTAAATAAAATGAATATAGGTCAATCGTCTGTGGAATAGTGCATTTATGATGATATTATGTCAACTATCTTACTTAGAAATGCTGTTGTAGTATTTAAACAGCAATTAAATCCAGGTAGGATGTCTTTAATTACTACTGTATAGCTTTTCATGGCGTAAAATCGTTGCTTTCAACTCTTATATCGGGCCTACTTTCTATAAACAACATCAAAAGTGCTCTCGGATTTCATTTTTTAACGCACAATGGTCAAAAGGTGTTTGTAACTTTCCGTATTTCTATCCAGCTCAGACTTTGCTCCAACAAGTTCTACTTGTTTCTCTGACTCAAATTCAGCTTGAAAGCTTTATTAGATGTGTCTTAACATGGCAGATCATTTTGTAATTGATTCTGGGCCTCAGGCGTCTACAAGAACTGGCTATGAAAAATGTTGACAAACTAGTGTGATCTTCTAGGCATTCGAGTATAGAAGTAAACAAGAGATACGACAAACGTTAAGTTTATACAAATATTGCCTACTACTGGTGATCAGATAAGAAGCCGTAAATGCTTGGCTACAGGTCTCATTTACCACAACTTGCGTTTTATAAGGAGTAATAATAATTGGGCAGTTGAGAAAGTACTGGTGCAATTTCGGAATGTAATTTAAGTCCACGTGACGAGCATTAATCACTTGTTTAAAGTACTACCCCACATCAATAGTTCAATAGTATTAAGAAACAAACGTGAAGTCAAGTGAGGAAATTATCCACTAAAGAGATACTGCGATTATTGTAGAAGATGGAGCTTTGAGGATTATATACCTACGATCCACGCTTTGTAATAGTTATGATACTCCAACGGATACCGAATGTTTTCTTAATAAAACATGTAGATACTAGCTAATTTTTACGGCAGATCAAAATTTATGGAAAAATTGTATGTATGCATTTATTATTATATAGTCGCCATATATGTTTATGGAAAACTTTTAACATCTAGAGCATTCTTCAAGGTTAGGCTCGTTGAAGCAATAATTAACATCGATGAGGAATGCTGTACAAATTGCAAATAAAACCTCTTATTCGTGGACTGATACAATTACGAAGATGATAAGTCATTTTCCGTGAAATATCGCGCCTCCCCCTCCCCCCTCTCCACCCTCCCTTCTCGAAGCAAGTGTAATTAGAAAAAAATAATAGGTCGCATATTTGTATTTCATTTTAGTACGTTATGCATCTTGTTGTCGGTAACAATCAAGATTACTGCGCTTTAAGCATGTCTGTATTTATTTAGTCTGGCATTTTGTTAGATATTTAGGTAAAACATTTGCACACACATATTAATGCCCTTGTACTGGTTATATCATTAAAAAAAACATCGCTATAGCGTAAATTAATAGGTTTCATGTTTAGTGCAATGAATTGTATAAAGTTAAATTAACGTAACGTAAATGGTGTACAAAATTCATTTGTTTATTTTATAGTATTCTCAACTACGTACTTCGGATAGTTAAACAAGACTTTATTACTTATTAGCATATTGGTATGGTTAGTTGATGTTTCTCGTTGTAAGCAAATTGTGGCAATGATTAAACGCAAACTTTAGGATTATTTCTAGAAATAATTTTGCGACTGTAATAGTGCATGAATATTTGGGTAAATATTTATATGCTTTGATAATTATGTAATTATGTATGATTTAAAGTAATCTTTAAATAAGATTAAGAAAGATTTTAAGAATAGTAAATAGGGTCAATTCTTGTAAAGAACATAGGTTCCAATCTTGGTTTCATTTTACACTTTTCCTATGAGGATTAATAAGTGCTGGCAAGCTTGTTAATTCCTACCTATCTCAGTTCTGACATACTGCTGTAATACACAAACAAGTTTATAGCAAAGAAATAAAAAGATATGTATTAAAAAATCAAACTTCATCTTTTTCATTATAAAATATGGCAATGTCCACATTGCACCGTTTGTTACTCTATTTCTTCAGCTATTTGTGCCGCGCTATGTATACTTGATTGCTGCAGTTTTCATTCCTATGTTGGCGCTATTATGTTTATGATATAAAATAAAAACAAAACTAGTAAAATTGTTAAATATGATGAAAATCATTTCATATATCTTGTTTTCTGTATTAGGATAATCTTCGGCTTCGCTATAATGTCACCATCATTTCTTACCTTTTTATTTTGTAATGCAGCCTGATCTTATTTTCTGTTTCGGTGCGACGTTTTATAAAAGTTTGGGCCAGCTATTTATGGTGGTGTGCAAAAGTTGTTAATAGTTAAGTAATCGTCTTGATATTACTGCAAACAAACTAGCGACTAACTAGTAGTGGGTATCTGCTTGTATTAATCATTTTGAACCAGACTTTTATAATCTAAGACCGTTTCCATCTGTCACACAAAATCTGTTTCTGGATTATATAAATGTGATCCTTTCTTGTTTATGTTAAAGTATTAGGATTGTATTAAAGATTTGTAAGATTCTTGTTGGTCTAACAGCAGTAGCTATTAGACTATAGGTCTGTGTGTAACAGATTCATTTCTCAGCAGATAGTTGAACATAATCCAACTTTTTGACCACTGTGGACCTTCAATGGCTGTTACTCTTTTTTATCCAATTTACTTTATTCAATTATAACTTGTAATAGTAACTGTTTTATTTATTTACATGGACCAGAAAAAGGAAAACGCGATTTGTAGCTTATAATTATCGTATTAAGGAAATTAGGAATGTCAGATAATTGTCCCAGTTTTCGTCATGTTAAGACCATTCTCGCGGCAATAAATTTAATCGAAAAGATATTTCTGTTAATTTAACTAAATTAATTTTTTTATGTGTACTGGGTGCTTAGTTGCAGTGACTCCGTATGCTGTATCGCTGTAATAAGTTAATTAAGTCCTTTACGAAGTCTTTTACTCAAAGAGACATTAGTTCTGTGTTAAAACCTTTACTTTGCAACTCATTTTTATTATACCTTGTACCAATATCCGTCATGCAAAAATAAGACGACCCATTTGTCGTCAAGCACTTGTACCTGTGTTTGTCATGTAGTAAACATTTAAACACATATTTATGAAGTAATTGCTCAAGTAGAACTAACAGATGTACAAAGATTCTGACCTACCTTAACAAATTTCTTAACAATAGTTTTAATACCAATACGGTTAAGACACTGACATATTTAAGGCTCTAAACTAAATTTAAACGATCTACCGATTTTAAATCATATTTTACTAGAAGTTCTAGATGTCGCTAAATGGATTAAAACAGACTAACTTTATGTATGTATCTTATACACGTTCGGAAAGAGAACACTTATAATCGGCTTATCTTTACGATAAAATATAATTTAAGTGGAATTTTAAAGATTTCACATGCATTGTTAACACGACGTTGAATCGGTATGAAGATATGGGTTTTCTTTCTTTATGTTTTACCCGAAGTGCAACTTATTGTAAGTTGAGCCAACGATTCTCTAGGTTCCCATTTGCTTTCCTGAAGAGATTTTTATGCATCAATATTTTTGTCTATCCAGAAAAATGATCTTTTAGAACAAATGAAATATTGAGCTTTCGTAAAAAAGGCATGATCTTCTTAATACAGCCATATTTCTCTCATGAAATTCATTTTTTCCGTTTTTTCCTTCTAGAAAAAAGAATTGAATTATATCGCGAATTCCCATTTCATTTGGAACGCTTGTATTCAAGCGAACCATACTGTTGACCTAGTGTCAAAATAATTTGTAAATAGTTTATCTATAGGAAGAAAACTTCTCACCAACGTTTCCGACAGATGCCAATTTCTTTCTGTATGGGAACCAGTAGTTTGTGAAATTATCATCGTATATGATGATTACAGTTAATTTGTATGTTAGAATTATGTATACTAAAATAATAATAATGATCATGAACCAGTGTCAGTGTCGCAAGAACGGGATGTAAGTCGACAGTACTCATTCTAAGGAAACGTTTTTACTGGAAGATGAGATCTACTTATTCGTTCAAAACAATCGAGTCGAAAGTTGGCCACTTGCTGCTTCCAATTTTACCAATCTATAGACCGTAAGAGTGTCGATAAGGGTAATAGGGGTGACTACTCCTCTCCCCCACAACTACGCACATATAAACTTCGCGACATATAAAACCCTTGCGATATTTCATTTTCTGTTGCCTATTACGTCCTTAGAAAATATGAGATGAGATACCGAGCAATATTGTAAGGCAACATCTTGCCGTGATGCCGTACATATACTACAAAAATAATCTGGTATAAACTGTTTATCGTCTATTACAGACAAATTTATTATTTAAGATTGAACATTTGGGATTATTTTTTATATAACTTTGATGTATGGCATTCTAGTTCTTGAATATCTCATAAAATTGAGTAAATATTAAATTAAGTGTTACTTACATTTAAAAATACTTTTCCGTCAAATGGTTCACCCTTCCATTCCCAGCCGTTTGACCATTTTGGTAGAGGTAGACTTCGTCTGGGTATCCTGGGTACTACTTGAGGTAGTACATCAGCGCTTTTGCTTTTGGTTTTCCGTTTAGCAACACCGGCCTTTTTGCATTCAGTCGTTTTAGTTTTCACAATAACACTTTTAGCAGTCGTACTACTACCCTTTTTGCCGGTTACTACTGCGTCTTTCTTAACATCTGATTTAACTTTTGCACTTCCACTACTACTCGATTTCTCCGCCAATGTCCTTAAGATGGAATTATTGGCGCCGTTCTTCGAAGTCCTAGTATTTTCACTGATCACACTTTCTATTGTCCTATCGACACTGTTTCGGGCTAAAAGGTTATCTAGAACAACTGGAGCGATCTTCTTGCACTTAGTGGTTGTGAATTGCGTCAACTTTTTGCCTTTCTTCTGAGGTGGTTCTTTATTTTCTATCGAATCCGCTTCGACAAAGGTTTTATCTTTATCCTTAACGGTAATTTTCGAATTATGATTGGATACCGTTAAAGGTTTAGATGATTTTAATTTTTTAATTTCTGCTTCTTTCACTGGACTTTGTTTTCTTTTAGATTGAGGTTTCTTAACGCGGATTCTAGGTATTTTTTGTACCAGATTTCTCGATAATAGTTTTTTCTTACCATTATTAATTTGTACTGCTGTGTAGCTTTTTTTGATTAAGTCCTTATAACTACCGCTAGATTTTTCGATTTTTGCTTTTTTGGGCGATGGTTCTTCTTTGATATTATTGGTAATTGACGGTTTTCGCTTCATGTTTTTTACTTTAACATTTTCAGCAACTGTTTTTACACAGGGCTCTAGTTGTTGTACAATAGTTGATGGTTGTACTGTGGTTAATTCTTTTATAACTGGCGGTAAAACTTCATTTTCTTCGATTTTTAAACATTGCACCTGTTTTATTGGTTCTGTAACATTTTCAGATTTTGTTTCCTGAATTGTTATGGTCACTTTCTCTACTTTTTCCTCGATATTAGTCGTTTCAACTTTGGACAATGCTATGTCCTCTTGAATTATATCTTTCTTTTGTTCTTCTTTAGGACTTTCAACCTCTCTTTTAACTCCGTTTATGTAAGAATTCGGAGATTCTTGTTCTTGACACATCAAAAGCATAGTGTTTTGTTGAAGAGTTTCTCTAACTGCAGATTTTCCAACACGCGCTTGTTTTCTCCGCTTTTCCGTCGATTTGAGATCTATTGGTTCAGGTGTTTCGTGTTTGGGTGTTGGCGGTGCTTGGTAAGTGGCCCCCGCTGGAGATGGGGGCGGCGGCATACCTGCCGAGCCTCTTGCAGGGCTCGGTGGACCCGTGGCGCTAGCTGGTTCCATTGGTAGCGCCAGCGCTACCGGCTGGAGGAGAATTGAATCTTTGGTAATAGAAGAAATATTAGACCTCTTATTATTACCAATAAGAGGTCCAGTATGTACGTTTTTTGGACACGACTGAATTGGACATGGGCAATTTTGATATGTTGCATCTGTAACAAATACATCTTATTAGTTATATAATCATTCAAAAACTAATTATATATCTACATTTTGAAATAAACGCACATACATTTATATTACATTTATAAGATTACATCATTAAGGCTCGAGGAAATAACTATATATGGTTAAATTTTGTTAGCTAAACAGATATAAAACTGTGGGCTGGTAACAAAAGGCTAAACGAATTGTATACCTATTCTAGAAATACATGCTAAAAAAATTTTTGTTCCATTTTACTTTCCTTCATATTTTCGTTAAATACTTAGGTTTTGAATTTAATTTACCCTCCAAGTCTTATTTATCAACCAAAATTGTTGAAGAAATTATTGTAGAAATGGTAGAATTATACAGGTATTTAGACTTTAGGCCTACCGGGCTATTGTCTACGAATGATATTCTTCTTCTGGTTAAGTTTTATTTTGATGTTAGGGGTGGTCAGAATTACAGTAAAAATAAGAACAAGTCACTCAGATATGCATATTAATAGAAAACATTATTAGAAAAAGAAAAGATATTTATTATGGCAGTTATTAGATTATAATGCAAGCATTTTTTGATCCAGCCCCATCGCCCAAGCTTTGAGTTCATTTGACTTACAGCTACCTTTATTAATTTACTGCAAAAAAAATGAACAATCAATTAATAAACCTGACTGAGATTCATAAACGATCGAGAATAGTTCAGAACGAATAAATATTTTGTGAAAATGCAGAACACGGCACAGTGTAATCTACAAACTCCTCGACTGTAAAATTGTACTTATGCCTCTTGCAACTTAAATAATTATGTCATTTTTACTTTATTGTGAGATTACTGTTGACATTTACTTCAACGATTATATGACTGCAAATTAATGCAAAAATTGTATATTTTCTGTAAGTGTGCTATTATGAAACAACAATTTACATACCTAAATATAATAGGCATCGTAACATTAAAATTCACTATCGATTTTCAAGTACATGGCCGAATCCATTAAAAGTACATTAAAAACTTGGAGTAGCAACAGAATAAAAGATTGGTGAACAGGGAACACACAATTACGTGTTTACACTGTATTTTAATAGTACAAATAGTACATAATTATAATACAAAACAAAAGTGGTTTAAAAATCGCTTTTACTTATAATTACAATCATAATATCTAAGAAATACATTGTCATATAGGGTGCATTAGATATGTATAGTTTAAGATATTATTATGTTATGAAGTGTAAGTTCATTGAACTCTCATAGTTTTTCCAAGCTTTCGAAATTTTTTGGAATGTTGTTATTGAATAAATACGTGTAAGTATGTGTTTCAACGATTTCAGTTTAACTAAATTCTGTTTTCAAAATTATGGACACAAATGTATTCGTATTTTTATTATATTCAGTCCATGTATGTATTTAAGTGCTGCATCATTGATTGACAAAGAAATGTTAAACACGATCTACTTAAAAACACATAAAACATCTGCACTCGTTCTGATTATTAATGATTAGTAGAGTGTGACTAACATTTTATATGTATCTCAGAACATAATATTTTTGCGTTGTCAAAATTTTAAAAGCGTTTATTGGAATAGATAACAAATTAATAAAACAAAAAGCTAAAATTATCTAAAAAAATATTGAAACAAAAATAATGCACTATTTCATAGCATCGCTCATCTATTTGAATTTTTCTTTAATATTGATTATAGCGCAAATTAATACATACTTCAACATTACGTAATCGCTTTATTAATTGAATGCACGTCAAGGTAATAAACCACGTGTTGTGGTAAGTAATCTGCTACAACTCGTGCGTCTAATATACCTCTTTGATTATAGCAAGTGTAAATATTATGCTAAGTGTACATTTAAGCAATGCGACATGGATAAGTTACATTATTTAACATATCTTATGGAAATAGCCATCGTTACGATGACTAAATCACAATGTCACAGCAAGGAAAATGTTTCAATTGTGTTTATTGACTACTTATTTAACGCAAATATTTCTGATTTTTTTTTCTGATCAAATGACCATAAACCTGGCCGGCTGGTTGTTTTGCATGTGAATCTGGTTCAAATGCTGCTTGTGTTTCTACGTATGTAAAGATCCCTTTAAGTACATATTAGTTCAGTTGTGTATTCAGTTTTCGTTTAAGCATAGGGTAAAATATTACCACTACTACTAATCGAGAATCAAGTTTTTGTGCTCGGCATATTTTTGTTTGTCATATAACAAAATTTCAGATTCTGCATATGAACTATGTTTCAGTTTCATTCACAGCTTGTGGCCCTCATACCTCTGTTTAGCCAGACTGAAAGTAATTAGCAAAATGTACAGGGTGTCCCGTTTCAAGATCCACGTTGAAACGGGACATCCTGTACATTCTAGCGAGGATTTCATTCAGATCCTGCCAAATACACGGGTCTTTCGTTAGTGGTTTCGTTATAGCTTTGCATCAAATTAATGGAGGAGTAACATAAGGACTTAAATATATGCTTATTATCAAACTACAGCGGAAGCTATAAATGTTAATACATTTCTGAACATAACTTAGTATAACTTATGTAAGAATTGTGATACAATATATATTTGTTAAAACAAATTTCTAGTACAAAATTTAAAAACAGGTGGGATTTGTTGTATGGAAGTAATAATATCTAATCACTTAAGGCGTCCGTAACAAAATAACCGAAAACTAAATGTTGTAATTACATATAGTATACAGTCTGTTGATTTTTGTAGACTATATTTTTCTGTTATGTATTTTAAATTTAATATTGTTTTCGATTTGGTCACGCATTTGTTAAATAGTTTCACAATATTGTTTGGCCGAGCAAACATCTACGACAAATTTATATCTTTTCGTCCAGAAATGATGAAATACTTGTATTTTTATTGTGTTAAATGGCGTTTAAAAGCTCATAACATGTGGCCGTTTGCCTCGTACTTATGTTATATTAAGTTTTGTTCGTTGTTGAAATCTGACACCTATTAAAAAACTTTGTTTCAGTTGTTGAAATGATTTCAAACTTTATCTTAAATATAATGCAGCTATGATATTGAGAAAGTGGTCCAAATTTTATTAAGTTTTCATTGGAAAGTGAGCATATATGATATCGCAACAACTGCAGTCGAATTTAATCAAATCATTGGGGAATTACGTAAATTGGATACAATGAACTTTGTTAACAGTTTCATATGAGAATATGAAAGGTCGACGATTTGTATTTATAAATAAGTTTATTTTGTGTTCAAATTTATGTACCTAGTATTGATAGGTATACATTAGTAGGAATTAATATATAAACACGATTATTGAATAAATGAATCACTAACTCCATTTTCACACGTTGTCTAAGTGGATTGTTTTGTTATTGTGTTGCAGGTATACATAACTAATACGGAAATAGAACCGTTGTAAGCATACAATGTAAGTATCGTTAAGTTGTATATTCGTCTGTTAGTTATGATTCTATTATATTTGTGAGACGTTGTGTTCACTTTTATATTAGCACTGGTAATTATAGACTTAATTGAACTGTTAAAATGTCTTTATTTATGTAGCGGACAAATTTACACACTAAATTAATTACATGGTATTGCAAGCAGTAGGACTTGTAAAGGCATTCGGGTATTTACCATTTTTCCGAGAAGAAAACATTTCATTTCCTCTCAATCGTTTCAAGTTATAGAATTCAATTAATTCTATTAACACGAAATAATGTTAAAATTCAGGTATTACCTTAGTAAGTGTGTGTCTACCATTAGAAGGTTAGGTCAAGGCTGGACGAACTACATGCTAAATGTGGAGCCCCATAGGATTCTATTTTGATACCTCATATTAATTTCTTTATCAAAAACCCTCCACTTCAAATTAATTATATCAACTGTATTATAAACATTTATAATTGACACTATGTATTTGGAACTGATAAGTTCCCAGATTCAGAAAAGGAATAAAACTGATGTCTGGCAATTGTAAAAATCAACAGCCACTCAACAACCTGAAACAATCAACACTCAAAGTTTACACATGGGATCTCCTATAAAGAATTATATGCCTATAATATTATACACAAACGCCCCGAATCTGTTAGTCTGTCTATATTAAAAACCTATTACTATTGTGGTTAAAATTTCACAGAAGCTACAGTAGGAGAAAAAAGTTTCCTGTCAGTGTATGTAAGAAGGACGGCCTTTATTCAAAATGCACGGGTATTTTCTTGTATCAGTGTTCCGACATGGACTGTATGTGTGTATTTTGCGCACTTGCAGGATACTTTTTTCTCCAACTGTACGATGTAGTATATTGGAGATGGTATACTGCTCCTGGAGGGTTATTCTCGAATCTGAGGAAATGGAAATTTCAAGAGAATTGTCAAAAAATTCCTACAATTTCAATAGTTCCTATTCTGGAGTTGACTTTCTTACTTTTTCGTAACGAGTAGTATAGAGGAGTGAGCGGTGAAAGTTACTCCCTGGGAGTGCTATTTTTCCACTGTTTCGAGAATAACCTGTCACTGTTCAAAAATACAAATTAGCTCTATTTTACAAAAATGTTTAAAGTCGTTAGATGAATTAAGTAATGGTTGATTATTTAACACTGCCTGCTTTTATTAAAAAAAGTTGGACGCAGCTGTTACTTTCCTTTCAAGATTACGATTAACTTTGAGTTTCATTGGACATATTAAGCATTAGATTCAAGTTCAGTCAAGCTGTGCATGAGTACCTTTACACACACGGGTCCAACTATAATCAGAGGTATTAGACTGCAAGCGCCCAGCTGGCGAACTGAACGTGAATAGGAATCTCTACTCGCTAGCACATGAAACGCTACAATACTCGTCTCTTATGTCGTTCTCCTCTCCTATTTATTAGTGCATTATGCACTTTTGTTTAATTCCATTCGGAATGATACAGAGTTATGTCGAATATGTAACACCTGGTGGTTGAAATACACATTTAATTGAAAAGCACCTATTGAAAAATAATGTTTTCATAATAGATATTTGACATTTGGTGCATCACACTAAAGCACTTTCTAGAAATGGTGCTCCCTTATGTTGATGCATGCACGAATCAGTGTTCAGAAAGTGAAATGTTGAGTCATTTTTTGGTACAACGTTTTTAATTCAGTTAGTACTTCGATTATATGAGGTTTCGTTCTAAGAATCGCATTGATTATTTCAAAAGTCGGTCGTCAAAAAAACTGTTGCAAATAAGTACGTTGGTTGTCGAATAATACGTGCTCGAGCATTGTGTCGTTGACAAAATCCTTAGCAAATGAATATGAAGTTCTAATAATTCATTCTTATATCTTTCAGCATTTATTGGTTAGTTAAAGAGTATGGTCTCAGTGATTCGTCTATTTGATACTGCTAGTTAACTAAATGCCAATTTATTGGGAACGGTTTTCCCAAAAATTAATCAAGACTGAGCAGCTGACCATATTCTCACATTTTGATGGATAAAATATCCCGAATGTTGTAATTATTCAAGTTATCAAAAAACTATCGGGTATGCTCAATTCTTCTGTTAATACTCAATGGAAATAAGTTTGTGGAAACTTTGATAGCTTAGGATATAATTTTTTTCTTTTTTTAATAATAGTGTGGCATGTTTCTACTGATAACTAAATTTCTTGTGACAGTTTCGCAAATTATCTATAAGGCGTTTTCCATTCGTTGTCAATAGTGCATTAAAGCAATTTCTAAATAAAAATTGAAATTGAATTAAACTTAAACGGAACTTTAATTGAAAGAATGGTAGATATTGTTTTCATTGTATGTACGCAGATAGGCAATAATATACTTATCGCACAATTATGTACTTTTCTGGTTTCTTGATAAATAAATAAACCTAAATGATATATTTCATAAGTATAAAACGTGTAGATTATAGAGTTTGCAGGAGAGTCCAAAGTGCATGTTACAATTTTTCGTCCTAATTACTAAGAATAATAAACAATAAAAATTCATTATCAAAGGGAACGGTAGTAGAGTAAGTATCAGTATGAATCTCTTTCCGTTAACCTTTGTATGGCTGCAAGATTAAAATATTTGTTAACAAATAAGCTCTTTAGTTAATTTCACTAGTTGCTTCATTCTTTTAAGGTATTTTTTTTTACAAATACTATGCAAGCAACATAGTTCTATTATATTTAACATGAATTATAAAGGATCAGGAAATAAGTATGTCAATACTTTGCTATACTTATATAATACAAAAAAAAAACAAGTCAGACATTTGACATACACCGCACTCTCACTAGTATTGTTGCAAATTTATATCTTTTTTATTTGTTTATCTATTTTTTTTACTTGAGAGCTGGGATATCACCTCTTAAATTCTTACCTTTTAAATATTAACTTTTCTCTTAATATTTTCTACTATTTGATTCCGCAGTATTTTGTGTCAACGTTCTCCTTTTTTGTATTGCACTACGGATATACCATATTTTTGTTATTTTAAAGGTTCCAAATTGTATTTATAAAATACTCAATGAAAATTCTATTTCATTCAGTATCGTACTACTTCTCATATTATCAAATACATGTTCTCTTATCTTATCTTTCTTATCTTTTGTCTGATGTCCATTTCTCCTTTTTGATTGTTTCTATTCGTAATATTTTCAGTATTTTAGATTTCAATCATTTGACATTTCTTATATTTTTTGTGACTAGATTTTTGACTTAATATTTTGTCAATTGGGTGAACTTCTGAAGCTTGATTCTTTTGCTCCTCCTTATGTCGTTTTTCGATTAGATTTCTTTCTTACGCGTCGTTGGTCAAAGAACAGTTTTGCTACGGTTTTTTGCTTTCTTCTTCTTGTCAATTGTGAGAACTGAATGATTTATGATCTTTCTCGTGACGATTGTTTTAATTTCTGCTTTTGCTTTACAGATTATTCTCTAGGCTTAGGGAATCTTAAGGATGATTTATATGACACTTTAATGTATAGACGTATGTATATCTTGTTTGTGAATCAGTTAGTAATAGCTACCTATGTTTTGACTTACTGATATTTTAACACTATATAAGAGAACTAATTGGGAGTTAAACACCGTTTTCAAACATTTTTGATAGCAAAGTCTTTTTAACAGTATTTATATCTATGCTCCAAAGATGCAAGTAAGGCTTAATTAATCGAATATCATTGTGATATGAGAAACCCTTTTCAATAACAGGGATTTATTTGGGACTTAATTTTTTTGGAATTTTACATTTTTTTGGGAATTGCTGTATTATTTTGGATCTAGAGTCTATGAATTTGAAACACTACTATAAAATTACATAAAATAATTTGTTACTTTTGATTTGAGTTTGTGGAGCAAAACTACTTCCTCTTAGAATCATTTCAAGTTTATAATCTCTTCAGCATCCAAACTATATGTATATGTAGTTTGCATATATAACACTATATCATATGCTTTCACTGTATCCGAATGCAGTAGTTCACTAATTTCAATTTGTTGATATTTCGATAATCCATCGTCTTATATTCTTGTATTCGTTGTAAAATTGATTAAGGTGAGGGTACCTTCTTCACTAAACTCATCGTTGTTATTGTTTGACAATATGTTACTCTTGTTATGTATTATGAGTTGTAAATGTCAGTTGTATGTGGCGATAACTAGTATGTAAAATGGAAGTTATGTAAAAATGACATAAAAAACACATATATAGAGTAATGATGGCCACATCTCATTACCATCATGCTTTAGTATATTGTTAACGTTGTACGTTAGTTTGTGTGCCTGTAGTAAATGGCAAATACTACAATAAACTGATAAACCAACTCGGTAGTTGTCGATGTTTAAGAAATAACGCTAACATTTAGTAATAACAGATTGTTTCAATTTATACTATGCTAGGCTACATTCAATAACTTTAACAACGTATGTTTAAGAGTATCCTCAATATCTTCTATAGTAGAAATTATAGACGGCAGTAAAATTTTTCTGTAATAAAGCTTAGTGAACGATAGGACGTTCTAATCGATAAGCTATATTTTGCTATACTTTGCTTTTAGTTCTGCTTTCGCTAAAATTATGATATTACAGCACTGTTGTTTTTGGTGTGGACTTAACTCAGAAAGAAACTGGTTAAAAGCCAGTCTTCCACAACGTCATTCGTTATCCATGCGTTTGCGTTGTTCTTGTAGACAACTGGAATAGAGAAAATATCAAAGCATTTAGACTGTTTTGCTTTTCCAATTATAAGCGTACGACTAAAAAATGTAATTCTATGTTTCGCAATTTTGATTCTCGAAGCTTTTTTTTTAGCAAGTGGAAAATAGATCCTATCAGGTAAAAATTTCAGGAATATCACCGCCTCCTCAGCAGTATAGATTTGATGTTCATTTAAATCAAATTTCCGCAATCTTTTGTATCAATTGTTATTTAAAATAAGCCGCTAAATGTGGCCGAGATTCGGACGTGTTAAGCTACAGGCACCCATAACTGGCATTACAGTTATCTGATTGAATTGATTTCTTTTTCATAAAAGATAAAACCTTTTCTCCAATTATTTCAGCAGTAAGCGGAATGTTTTTTTAACAACCATCTGTATAGAATCCATTTTTAGACATGCTGCTTCTCTAAATGTACGTTTTTTGCTTGATGGTGACGTACTAGCCAAAATAGCAATGATTTTTTCCATTCTACTTTTTAATTGAGCAAACTGTTCAGTTTTGCTACGCGATACTTTTTTGAAAGAGCAGCCACACTCTAACGTTTCTTATAAGCCCCTATTACGTGCCCTTATTCAGCTAAAGACAAACAGCTTGCTTTAACTTTTGTCATTTTACAGTAGTTAACTTACCGTACAACAGCATTCACTGAACACCGTGGCGTACTTTTACATATTGTAGGGTATCAGAACACAGGGGAAACCCGAGACAACTTCAACCTATTTATTATTTACGTTTTGGAGTGTGTTCATTGTTTATACTTCAGAGTACGCCATAGAAAATATTTCGTGTTCACATTCATAGTACTGAGATATTTACGTTAACGCATTTTCATGTTAACGAGATCTTAGTATATAGTTCGAATGAATCACATTTTGTTTATATTTATTCGTTTTTAAAAACCTATGTAGAGACATTAATTTTTGGGACGATTGCATATAATTATGAACCAAGAAGAAGTTATATCAGTTTTGTTTCCCAATTAATCTTTGGGCTTTATTGAGGGATTACAACGTGTGGGATTTTGAATGTTAGATTAGTTGCTTTTTTATTTTAAAAGGGCTGTAACGTGTGCTGTTTAATTAATTATTATATGTTATTATTATATATTGTATTAATATACTATGTGATGAGATTTTCTGAATAAACTAAATGTATAATTCTATTAAAAAATCAATTTTACGAATTTTTAGTATCGAAAATAGGTACTAAATTTGTTTATTTTTACATTATATAATAGTAGAATATATAATCATATAACAAGGTAAAGTTTAGTTTTCCGTAAAAACAGAAACGAATCATTATCCAGAAAATTAACATAAAATAAACAAATCAAATAAAATTAAGTGTCACGTTACACGAACAACAGCCTGCATAATGATTAAATTTAAATCAGTATGTACGAATCTATATTGTTTGAATGAGTATGTTTTAGGACTTTTAGTTAGACATTTATTCTATCAATTTTAGGTTAATGTAATTCTATCAACTATACATTAAAAATATTTTAAAAAGAAACCGAGGTTCGAATAACCTAAACTAAATTGTTTCCTATAAACGTATTTAGTTTAAACATTATTGTTGTTGAGTTTTACATACATGTACATGTTGTACATGCGTGGAATTAGTTAATGTTTTCCTTCAACTTAAAAGTGGAATAAATGCTTCATAGGCTACTATATTTAACCAAAGATAACAAAGGATTCCATAGTAGCCGACGAGATATTAGCCATCATTAATTTTTTTTCTAACTAACCCTACCCGAAGTTTTTTCCTGTGGTCAAGTAAATAATGTACTTGAAAATTGTTTCGAATCGAACAACGATACTCAAACAAACAGTATTTGAAACAATGTACATTAAGTTAACATGGCCAAGTTATTGTTGGCACCAGGACTAACACGACTGTTGGGGTTTTAAATATTTAAAATTTTGTTTTCTATATCAAATCTGAGGTACATATGTTGAGAGTGTTGGACAGATGATTATTCTATCCATATAATAAGAGTATAAACCAAACGTTATTGATTTTTTAAAATTTAATAACTGGGAAGAGTGACTAGAAATTAATCTTTTAAAAACCATTTTCTTGCAATACCTATGTTACGAGTTAAATATTTTACTTGGGGATAGGATAAATTATACACAGGATACCGGCACCGACCCTCATTGATTCATGTTTGAACATCCCTATAGCACTTATAAAAGGGGTCAACTTTTTGAAGTTTCTAACCTAGGTCACTATCATTTGGAGGCTATATAGAGGTTAACTGCTATATAGAGGTTAACTTTCAGTGTCAACAGATGTGATTTTGATAATAATTTGCAATATGATAAAAGAAAATGTCTTCCTTTATGAAGAAATGTCAACATGTAAACAGTTTAGAAAATTTTTATGGTAAGATATAACTGTTAGGCATTTTCTTTAATGGTGTATTGTCGCTACTGAAACCCTACACAATATGCATTCTTATTCTTAAATTTTACTATTAGCGATTATTTGTAAATGGTTGGTACTTTTATTGCATCGTTTTACTAATGTTACTTAAACTGAGAAGAATGGTTTGACCGGTAGTCTATATACAAATGGATGATATACAGTGTGAGTCACTACGTATTTATGTTGTTGATAGAATTTGTATGTTGCAGATAATTTAAATAATACGCTTCTCTGTAGCGCATTATTGAAAGCAGTACGAGGACATTATAAAAGAAAAAGAAAAATCCCCAATAACACTTTTATCTTTTTATATTAAATAATAATAAAAACACTGGCTGTCGAAATAATATAAAAATATTATTTCAGTGTAAATTAGCAGTAAATATTTAGATTATTTAGATACAACGCAAATTTGTATTTATCTAGAACACACAATTTGACATTGAAATTGTACATTAACAAAAATAATTGCATGTTTTCGTACTGCCATTATCATACCCCAAGATTTTTTCGAGTAATTATAGGATATGACCAACTCAACATCAACTCCAATATAAAATAGTAATATCACATAAGTTGCTATATATGTAATTAATAATTAATAAATTTCAATCATCATTCACTTGTTACAACGCACACTTCACAATTCAAGAAGTGAACAGCGCACATTTAATTTATGCCGAATTTTATACAGATTTTTGTTTTATATTTTAATTATCCTACGTTTTTTGAATTAAAGCAACTCACCATATTTAAAAAGCATGTTGTCAACGCCAACTAGATCCGAAATATGACTGAAAAGAGCGTTATGCTGATAACCCTTATCAAGATTAGTTTATCGCTTCTATTTATTACTGTTAGCCGTTCGCTTTGCGATGACTTCGATGGTGATGATGTCATCATAACAAATGCTAATCGAGAACTGATCATCGCCCCACCATTATTATACTTGTATAACTTCCCTTTGCACAGTTTACTCAAATGGGCAGGTAGAAAAGAGGAACGGAAGGAAGGTTTTATCAGTTCTTTTGCACAGTATAACGTATATTTAGAGTAAGATTTTTAGCGACAATGCGGAACATCTGCTCTTCTTGTTATAGGCTGAGTTGTCTCGAAACGGCAGACAGCTAGGGGATGTTGTTTTGTATACATGTGTACACGTTCTGGATTTACCTGTACAGCTTGTAAATATAAAACAACGACAAAATTTTTTAACAATTACGCCATCGATTATGTATCAGACTTATAAACGAATACTATTTGAACGTAAGCATAAATACAGTGACAAAATAAACGGATCCAACTAGGTACTACTTATCACAGAAGAACGTTTAATAACAAAGATAAGTGAAATTATTGTATAAAGAAGAATACGTATATGCTTCAAAATACAGTTTATATCTTATAACTGCGAATATTGGGATCTCTTTAGTGAAACGGTTGCCTACTCCTAATTATGATCTGCTAGTTTTCAATGGTTTTAAAAGCTAGTTCGTGCGTTTTACGGACATGCAATTAAACGATACAAGATACATCCGCAACCGAAAATATCTTTCAAGGATTACCCTCTTCCTTCGAAAACGGAAGAGCTTAGTGTGATAGCGGGAAGAGCTGAAGATGAACAACGTTAATTAGTGAAATTAATAGCCGGAGCTTAATTTCGAGAAGACCGTCTGCTCGCATAAAAGGGTTTTCTCCGGCAATTTTGTTTGCATTAATTAAATTTCTCCCGGCATCGCTTTTTAGCCTGTGAACCATAGCTGTATTCTTTTGTGGTTGTACGTTTGTAAGGGTGGTTTTTGTACGAGAATATGTTAATTTAATGGTGTCCGGAAGCTGAAAAATCTTAAAATCGTTTAAACTTTTAAATTTGTGGCAATTAATTTTATAATTTTTCGGTGATCTAATTTGTGTTCACAACTTGTAAATTGAAATTATTTAATTTGTTGTATAAAAGTGTCTTTGAGTATATTTTTGTCTGAAAACATTACCACTGCTAATCAAGCAGCACACGATTAGGTTTCTCAAGTTTCTTTAATAGTGCGAATGTTGCCTTGTTCAATACTTTATTAATATATAGTGGTGGTCACAGAAATAGAGCCATCAAGAAAAATGACGAAAATCGTCAAGAAAATGATCAACACAAGAATAACCAACAAAATGGATATTTAGGAATGTTTTATTAGAAGTAAAAAAACATAATACTAATCGTCAAATAAACACGCGTAACAAAAATATAAGCAAAACTTATAAAACTAGGTGGTCATGAAAATAAAGCCATCGCAAAAATCAAAATTAATGAACTCACGACATATGGAAGTCGCTATTTACGGCATGCTAACAAACATTTCTTTTAATATTTTTTCGCTTGACCTTTGTTTTGAATAATCGCCTCCCAATAACGACGTGGAAGGAAGTCAACAAGCTTGCGGCACTGTTCAACAGGTATTGCTGCCCACAGTTTTTGAATTACTTGCCATAATTCGTTTTTATTTCGTGTTGGCTGTTTCGAAACGGCGGTCTTGAGGTCTGCCCACATGTTCTCAATCGGGTTGAGGTCGGGCGATTGAGAGGGCCATGGTAATAGTGTAATTTGTTAATCTGAAAAAAACTTCTTTATCTGTCGAGCGGTATACTTTGGATCATTATCCTGTTGAAATATCCATTTCAGGCATATCCTCACTGGCGAAAGGTAACATCACATTTGGCATAATGTTTAAGTAATCAGTTTGGACCACTATACCCTGTATCCAATATATTGGTCCGTGTCCGTACCATGAGAAACACCCCCACAGTTTGGTATTTCCACTGCCATGCTTCACGGTTTTTTTTTGTATACTCTGGCTGCAGTTCTGTGTTTGGTGGCCTTCTAACATACTGTCGACCATCAGAACCAATCAGGGTTATTTTAGTTTCGTCACTCCATAAGATATTTCTCCATTTTTTATATTTTCAGTACCATTCCACCCGACATGAGTGTGTGCAAATTGTAGCCGCGCTTTTTATGTTCTTTGATGTTAACAGGGGTACCTTTCTAGCAACTCTGCCGTGTAAATGAGCCTCTTGTGATCGTCGTCGGATCGTACGTGCACTTATTTGCAACTGCAATTCGCGTTTGAGTTGAACAGATGTCTTAAAAGGATCCAACTTAGCCGCACGAGCAATATGCCGATGAGTTTTGTGAAGTGGTTTGTCGTTTGTTACCTCTAGTTTCTATCTTTTTGTTTATATTTTGACGCATTTTCGACCATCTTTTTTGAACAGCCAATTATTTTTGCCATCTCTCTTTGCAATTTTCCTTGTTCTCGTAATGTACTAATCTTTACTCTCTCTTCTGGCCTGCAGTGAACATTACAACCCATTGTCTCAAATTATTCGCGTTTTAAGTGTTGTAGAAATATCACACTGCAAAGTTAACATTAATATCAATGTATTTACAATTATTTTTCTTCACTATCGATGCTACCGATACTGCATGCACCACTAAATAACTGGCTTTATTATTGTGACCAGATGCAAACTGCCGATCGCTATATTAGGGGAATCCGTTTAGAGTATAAATCTGTACTTCCCCATTTCCTTGAAACGAGCATATATTACCGCGTAAGTGTAAGTCACTATTTATTTGAAGAAGTAATATTTAGCAATATATTTCGGTGATTTATTTAGTTTCGTCCTAGTGGCTCTATTTCTGTGACCACCACTGTATGTATGTAGATCAATGTTAATATATTTGATAAGTGGAACTATAGTGTCCACTTTTATCGTGGCACCCTTTGCTTCAATAGTATAATAGAATATTCTGCAAATGGCATAAAAAATCAATTTTGCTTGAGAAAGTAAATTTTTTGAATCGAATTTTTGAATTTTAATGCGATAAATGGTGCAGTATGTTGCTGTATTTATTTGTGTCAACACATAAGTTGCGTGCCCCATTCCGCAAATCAAATTTTTATTGCAACAACAAATCAGATGTCAGTTCAATAAAAGTTAGAAAATTTAGATTTTAAAGTTTTTTAAAAAATTTTAAATTTTTCAAGCTTTTCAAATACTGAATAATTTCTACCTAAGACTGATTTGTAGGTATAAATTTTTTCAGGTTGATTTCAATAATTATATTCAATAACATATGTACGGTATCAAATGTACAATATTATGATACTTCGGCTTTTTTTCTAACAATTAGTGTGGAGTTACAGCCTGTAAAATAAAATCCGGGACACCCTGTATGTATGAGAACTACTTCCATAAATATTTGTCTAAAAATGATTTTTTGTACTCGCTTATCAAAACCTGTCATTTCATTATTCGATTTGCGTGCGTAAAAAGTCACTTTAAACACGAGTGCGTAAAAGTAAAGTTGGTACTTCCTGGAACTTGATTAATTTAGTGACATTTTAAAATCATAAATTCCTAACCTTAATAATATGGTCATAAACGATAACGTATTTAACAATATGTATTATTATTATAGTTCTCGTACAAAAAATATTGTACAAACTTCGTGCGCGTGAAACATTTCGCGAATTCGTGTCCATAACTTAAACTGGTCACTCATTCGCGAAATATGATTTCACGCACTTGGTTCGTAAATAACTATTTTACGATACCGTAGTTGTTAGCGTAGTTCGTTGGTATCGATACCTAGGTATCCTTATATTGGTATCGATACCTAGGTATTGATTCCTAGGTATCGATTCCAAGGTATCGAGACCGATGTTATCCAAGGTATCGGCGAATCTATATCAGTAATGGTATCGAATACTGGACGATATATCGATACTTCGCCCAGCTCTAGTGGCTACTAGAGCTGTTTTTGGGGATATGTTTAATAGGTTGAAATAGCCTCAGTACAGTTTTTGCTTCATCTGTATAGATACCACTGCATTTATGTCATGGTATTTTATTCATTTAAAGATAACATATGTTATTCAAACAGACGATAGTTCTAATTAAACAAGCCAATGTCAAGAAAAAGTGATAAAATTGTAGTAATCAAGATAGGTCAACTACAATTTAATAGAATAAAGGCAATAATTTAAATCATAATTAAATAATTCATTGATTAGGAGTTAGAATACACACAAATTTCAAACATTTTATCTGCATTGGAAGAAGTCAAAAAATGAATTCTTTTCCGCACTTTTGTCAAGCAGGGGGCAGTATTTCTGTTCTAACATGAATAACGGCTATTCTGATACCTTTGATTGAGGGATTTTTATAGATACTAGTAGCGGTCGGTATTAACGCCAGCGAGATGGTGTGGACAATGATCGACTACTTCGATTATATGTCTATGTTTAGTGCTGCAGTAAAAATATATGAAATAATTCGCGTGTTTACCGTGCTGTGCTATTGATTATCCAAGAAGTTAAAACTGGTACCTATTTATTCCAAGATAATTTTTCGGGATAATATTTAACTCCACCAAGGATGCATATAACTTCTCTCTCTCTCTCTCTTTCTCTCTGGATAATACTTATACTTTTAAAGACAAATGTCTGGTATTCTCTCTCTCTCTCAAGGTAACAGTTATTGGAACATAAGTTTAGCGTTTTTCTTTTCGAGATATAATACTAACTCTTTTAAGGATAGAACTAACTATTGTAGAAGAAAAGTATTACTTCTGAACACGATACTACCACTATCTACTACAAGTCAATTAATTTTGTGCCAGAAACGGATGGATACGAGGAAACACCAAAAAAGTGTGACACTTAGTTCCACATTTTATGTGTATGTGTGTTGCTAAAAATGTGCGTAACAGAAAATCTTCCAAAAATGAGCTTTCCTACTGATATCTAAACTTGGCCAATTCCGGACACATACCAGTGGCTTACGCATGCAATTTTGAATTTAATTTAAATTATAAGAAAAGATTTACGCAATGTATTCACCACTGAACGATTAGTGTGTGCTCACTAATCGTAACATTTATATACTACTAAATTGGATACCTTATTTGCAATTTAAGGTTGCTATATTCTTCGGTCAGCTAGCTGTGCTGTTGCCGACCGTAAACCCGATAACGCTCCAAGCATGTCCTGATTATGTGTGTGACCCGACTGCGCAATATTTACGGATATCTAACAATGACTACATCGTAAGTCCAGTTACACCAATAGATTCATTCATTTGTCATGAATATTTGAATGATTTCAGACGTAAAGCAAGTTCATCTTTCATATTGGTTATTAAGTTTCTGACAAGTTGAGTTACCCTGTCATTCGAAAGTGAGAGTATACATTTTATCATTTCCATAATAAAAAGTTTAGTAAGATTTTCTGCAATTAAGTAAGCTTTAACACATTGAGCTATCTAAGTAAGAAGCCTCCGTAGTTTTTTTCCAGTCATTGTTGTTGTGGTTTCAATTATTAGTGTTTCTAATTTTAAGAGTTCACAGGATTCATCTTTTTTTTTCGTAAGCTTACCTTGAACAGATTCTAAATACTGATGTAATTTTGCTGGAACCATAGAATTGTTTGGGCGAGCAGTTTTGCTGCATAAAAGACATTAATGATCGAGGAAATAGAAATTGTCTAGTAAATAGATCCACAGAATATACAGGTACGGTCGGTACGACTTAGTCTTCGAACGATTTTAGTAAGGTAACTCACTAAAATCGTTTGAAGATTAAGTCGTACCGAGTGTACGTCTTACTACCAAGAAGCAAATAAAGCGCTAACTCAGGAGAAGAAGTAACGTATAAATGTTCATCCATTTAGATACACATAGCTATGTGTATGGATTATTGTCTGCTCTTAATACCACAACTATTGCTATATATAAAATTCAAATTGAAGTCGGCACTATTGCTAAAATTGTTACTACTTAAGATTCGATGTTGGTTAAATTCTCCAAAGTAGTATTTTTTATTCCGCTAACGATGGTAATATTCAAAAAGCAATTGAATCTACATTTTTCGAGATATTAAAAAAAGAACATTTTTTCTAAATGGAATACTAATTCTTTTTCAATTTTGAATGACATAATAATTTCAAACAAAATCTATTAATACAAGACACCCAAAAATTAATCAAATTCAATGAACTTGTATTTATTCTCCAGTTCAATTGATCTGAATATCGTGTAGAGCCAAAAATGTCCGATTATTGGCAGGTAAAAGAAACTTTTATTATCCTCTTTCATCTAAGGCGAACAAAGATCGTTGGTGCTTTGAAGATAATCAAATTTCGTTTTTAATCGCTTGTACAAATAGTAATAACTCAAAAAAGTTTGTTGGAAAACAAATTTAGCTTATTTATGGAACTGTTAAAAGAGACTTCAATTTTATTTTTATTATGAGCGTAGAAAAATCGATTATCATTCCATTAGTTTTGTAAATTTTTCAAGTAGGTAACTAGGAAATAGCAACAAAAAATCCGGTCGATGGTATCAAAACCAGATTTTTTAAGACATCTATAAGTAAGGTATTTGAATTTGCTCCAACAATTAAATTACACATTTAGAAAATAGTAATTCTAGCTTTACCGAAATTTCACGTTTATATAATTTCTAGTGTAAGTGCTTCCTATTATTTATATTCAATGTTTTGCATTCAGAATTTCTTTTCAGGATGTTCAAATAAGATTAATATTTTAATAATAAAGAGCAAAATGCCTATTAATTTTTCAATAACTTTTGTCTCATGATTTTCAACAGTTAATGCTTTTATTGTATTTTCAAATTATTTGTTAATTTTCCATCGTCCATGTATTAATAGATTTTGTTTTTTGAAATAATTAAATTTTCATTTGAAATGTCTACTGCAAAAATATACAGTATTCTATTTGAAAAAACAAATGTAATTTTCGTTTCTTCATAGTATATCTCAAAAATTCTCTTAAGGTCAATTGTTTTTTATCAATTTTATCAAACGTATTCGGAAGGAAAAATAACTATAATGTTTCGTGTTTAACTACATGTTAATCAAACCGAACAAACAGTTTTTGTGATACTTATCAGTCAAATTGAATCCACCCTACATTATTCAATTGTTTCTGTGATTTGCTTGTTGCATCATATGTTAAAAATTTTCTGTTTATATTCAGATTATTTTCTCAAATTTCTCCAAAGTACATTTCACCACATTAAAATAACGATGGTAATATTCAAATTAGCTTTAATCTACATTTTTGCTGCAGATATCATGCATGCTATCTAAAACACTAATTCTTACTTCAATTTTGATTTTAATAACTTCAGGTACATTACAGAAGAAGACAGTCAAAGAATGCATCTGTTTCAAGAGAGTTGTATTAGATTCTCTCATGGAATATGTAGAAGTAGAGGTAGAGCCAAAAAACTAACACTAATATGTGCACTAATATATATTATCGGCATTTCACCCCAATTCCTCAATTTTTTTTATATTAAAGATGAAACAAATTTCGTATTTTAATATTGTGTACAAATCTTATGTACGACTCTTAAAAACTTTGTTGGAAAACAAATATTTTTAATATGGATTTTCTAAAATTATGTAAATAATGATCTAAATATGGAACTGTTAAAAGAGACTCTATTACTTGATTTAAATCTTGTAAGGCAAATCGGTAAAAAAAATTAAAACTTGATTATCATAAACAATACGTACCTTTGTATGAATAATGTATGAAGTAACAAAGGTGGCGATTGTGCTTCAAAAATCCGGTCGATGATATCAAAACCAGATTTTTAAAGTCATTATAAGTAACTCTTATTCCTTCATTAAATTTAAATAGAAAACCATTTTTTTTCTTTCTCTTACCGAAATTTCAAGTTTATCTATTTTCAGTTTAAGTTCTTCCTAAATATTTATATAGATTGCTTTTCAGGATGTAGAAATTAAATTATAGTTAGTACGTAGTTTTAACTAGAAATAGCAATATTGATGTGAATGCAATAGAAAAAATTGCCCTGCGACGTTTATTAATACTGGTCAACATAATTTTTCAATCGTGTGTATCAACAGTTGTAATCTATTGATTGTGTTTTCAAATATGTATTCGAAATTCTTCCATTTTCCACAGTTTTTTTTATTTTGATTTTTTGAAATAAGTTATAATATTTTTATCTACTTTGTTTTGAAAACAAAAGCTTGTTGATTTACATTTCATAGTTAAATGAACTAACATAAATGATACCTACTTATTGTTTGATAAACTTGATGGCACGTCTAAAGGCCCCTTTAGATGATCTACTAGCGTAGCACATGTAAATGGGATAGTGGGGATATACTCCACAGGCAAGCGTATAGGTGAGCCAGAATGGTTGAATATTTATGTACTTCAGAATACAGAAAGTGTTAAAATTTTTGAAATGTATTTGAACTGAAATATTTTTCTCTCTTTGAGAAAGAAAAGTTTCTGTTTCTCATTGTTATCAAATTCAATTTATTTTGTGAAAGACACTACATCTCAATACGAATTTCGTTATTACTGAAGGTGATCATTTAATTTAAATATTATACCCTCTGTATTTTCATTTTTTACTAACATGTTAATAAAACAAGTTAAGCATACGCTTGTAAAGTCCTTTTTAAGATTCGAATGCGAAGTTATTACTATTATCTTTTTTTGCCAGTCGCCTTGAGGATGCAAACAAATGAAAATCATAAATCAATGTGGTTTACTGCTTTATCAACAAAAAAGCTGGGAGTTATATTAACTTTATTCCTTTCACTAATACAGGAACATCAGTAACTCGGAAATTTAGATGTCCACCAAACTTTACAGACTGAAGCTATACTACTGTTATTAAATTTGTACATTGAAAGAAAGACGTTTAGTAAACCATTTTTGGATTTTTGATTTCATAAATATACTCTAAAATAAATAAATACCTTGTTAATATACAATATTTGAAAGATCATTGGAGTTCCATTGGCTAATAGTAACGTGGGTATTTAGATGTAGTGAGTAGATGGCGCCTTATTGTTTTGTCAATATCCTTTAGTGACGAACCTGAATCTGACTTCCTAACAATGGATTCAGCCGATAAGATCATATGCGATTTTACTTGTAGGATTATTTTTGTAGCAGATTGTTACATATAGTTTATGTTGGTGTAATGAACTCTGCTACTTGAACAAAGAGCGATAATATGATAATTTGTTTCGCTTGAATCGACATAATATGTTGTTTGGTTTACAGTGTAATAAATATAAATTGAAAGTATAAATAATGTCTACTCGACATTTCTATAATTTTATAATGATGACATGTATACAAGTATATGACGCTTCAATCAACTTCTATAGATTGTTGATTTATAGCATAGTTTCTGGCATTTAAATCACCTAAGTTTGCTTTTGCAGTTAATAACATGTTAAAGATACAAGATCATATTTAACGTAGAAACCTTTGGTTAAACTATACATTTCCCTCAGTGTATAAATACACTCAGCGATATTTCTATAGTTCCATCTAATTTGTACTTCCCTTATAAATATTTAGTAACAGTACCTATGAATTGGAAATCAGCCGTTACCTTTCAGTGTAAAAAGTCTCTAAACATCTTCAAAAGCTTAATAAAAATGCCGAGAGGTAAATTGCTATTCGAGGAAGAAAAACAAAAATAAAACCCTAGTTAAGGAAACAGGAGGATCCCATCGACTCATCAGTAATTTTATAAAGTTATTATTATTATAGTTAGGTAATTTCAATGGCAAAAATCGCGCTAAGGGAAGTAATTAAAAACTAACTCGAAGACAGCGCTCATCGATATTTCGGTTAGTCTCTTCTGGTAATGTAACCGCGCAACAAATAAAATCTAATTTAAATTTGCCGGTAACTAACAGATGTCTACAACCAATTTTATCCGATAGGGTAGAGGTTTCAAAACCACCCTTAAAAGAGACACAAACACGGAGGACTGAAATTTACGCAAGATCATAAGAGATAGGATCATGAGAACGTCATATTTTCTGACGAGAAGAAAAACTTGGATGAGCCTGATGATTTCAAATACATCTTATTGACACAATTTGCGCAAGAATACTGAAGCTGCGATGAACCGAAATTTTGGCGGTGGTAGTCTAATGGTTCAGCCGGTTTTTACTAATAACAATAAAATCCCTATATATTTTATTTCTACGTGAATAAATTCTAATTCTTATATAGAACTTCTGGAAATGTTAGACTTTGGTGAACAATTGCGAACGCAAGACTGGATATTTTATTAAGACAATGCAGCTATCCATAATTCCAGAAAAACAAAGGAGTAGTTTCATAAAAATGAAATCAATTTATTACAATGGTCTGCTCATCGAAAATCTTTGCGGAATATTGACAAGAAAGGTGTATGTCAATAATAAATAATATGATACGCGCGAAAGAATTAAAATCTGCGATAACGAGGTGTTAGAATGATATTCCTATTTCAACATTGATCAAATTGATAGACAGTACGAAGAGCCCGGATTTTTTGAACAGAGAACACTCACTATTAAATTTAGAAAGATTTCTTTATGTATTTATTTTATTTATTAATTTTGTGTGGACCTATAGAAATTTCACTGTTTTGACTTACCATATTCTAAATATTTTCTGCATAAAATGTAATCATTTAAATGTTGGTTTCTCTTGCATTTGTGTTTTTCTTTGTAGTTCAGCTTTAACTTCGATGAGTAATTTTGCCGGAGATATTAAGAAAAACCAAATATCATATTCAAAAGTTCATATTGCACTATAGAAATTTGGTTGAGTGTCGTAATTAATATCAAGGAGTTTCAGCTGCTAAAATATCTCAACATACCAACATAATTAATATTACAGGAATTCACATGCAAAAGAGTACTGAAAGTATGCAAAATAGTATAACATTTCCCGGGAATTTCTGATGATTATCGAAACAAAAACCATATGTATGTATGTAATGTAACGGTATCATCAGTAATTGATGGACATTACTCCGATAAAAATTGATAATAAAACGCGGGAAATAACATTGCAACAATGAAAATTAGTCACAACGATATATAATCCCGATAACTCTCTTAGATAAATCTATGAAACAGTGGATCAAATGGTTTCAACGACTTCTACATATATGTATATATACAAGCGTAATTACATAATTTGTTTTATGGATTTATTTATAAAGTGTATTGCATTATATTTAGGTTCTTTACAGAAAAGTACAATGGAACAAAGTTTTTCGAATGGGAATATATTTAATTATCGTCACTAGCTTAAAATAATCTGAATTACTATCTCACAAATTCAATACAAATTAAAATATATGCATCAAAGTGCAGCTGATGAGAGTTAAGTTAAAATTATAATATAATAACGAATATGAATCGAAAATCCAAAATTCCGTTTGTATTTGCAATGGTATCAAAATTACGAGACACACAGATTGGCATTCAATCAGTACATTTTTACATAGTCGTTACCTATGATTCACAAGTAGTCAATACATATTTTTGGAAACTTTAAAAACTCAATTCAATTTCAATTTCAACAAAATATTCTCTCTTCTATAGACTTTACGATATCAATTTTATGTCAATCCACACCAGCTCAACCACATTATGACATCCATTATCTGAGATTTTGACTAAACGTAGTATATTTCGCTCCTATTTAAGTAAGCATATCTATAATATATTTTTGATTTATCTCAGGCGGTTTCGATTTTTCTGTATTAAAGGTTTTTAGAATTCCGTAGCTATTAACGATCGAGCGGGGAATTGCAATTTGCTCCTTTAGAGAAAATAAATGATTTTTTATTTATCAATTAATATACAGTACGGTCGACCGCCCTAGAGTCAGTCGATGTCATCCGAACAGGTACCTATGCAAAACACCACAGAAGCGTTCACAGACAGATTCAGTTTGTTGCTGTCAATTTGACAGTATCGCTCTTTTGTATGGATTTACTGTGTACTACTATGTATTGTTGTTCTGAATTGTTGATTTCAGCTTAGAGATCGTTTTGAGAATTTATTGTCTTAAGTTTCCCTTTATCCTAATTTTCCATAGAACCTTGTTTTCTTTTATATTTTAAACAATATATAAAATAACTTTTTCTAAAGCAATTTATATTATTTGTGAAAGGACTTTACTTTTTGAAAGAAATATATTTAGTAGTATCTTCATACTGTTAGCAGCTTGAGAATATTTATCTCTTTTTAAAATTGTTTTTATTTCCATAAGAATTGCACTTTGTATAATTGCATCATGGCATTACGTTTCTTACTGAACGCGTCTGTGGTTTATTGCATACGCTTTCGGATGACATCGACTGACCCTAGGACGGTCGACCGTACTGTATATATGAACATTTTTACGAATGTATTCTAATATATAAAGAATTTTCTACAAAAATTTGGGCAAAAATCCTGAAATGTTATTTCGAAAATTTTTAAAAATGGAAAAACCAAGTAAAAACAAATGTTGTATTTATTGTTGAAAGGAAGTACACGGCTCATCGATGTATTGTCAATGTTTTCTGTTGACATAATAAACACCCATCTTATCTTATTACCGGTTTGTTACCACTGAAGATGCAATAAATTATTTCGAAAGCTTTGGCAAGCCAAAAAAAATGTAACCTTCTTCCTTTCTGGCTGCTAATTCAAACATATTGTATTCTAACGTATCTATTGTTACAAAATATATAATCTGTAATAAAAAATAAAAAGAATGTTTTGCATCATAATTTTTACTGACATCAAATTTATAAAATTAAAATAAAACAAAAAATAGATGAAAGGATTAGGTAACATACGGACGGATTAATAATTAAATGATAATAATATTATTTGTGAAGGAGCAGCAAGAGTATACAGAGCTATCTTTTGAGTTAGATAACCTAGGCCAAGTTTGACAATCACTACTTGAGGACGATTGTGATGAAGAATTTGTTGTATATAGCTACGGTGCTCGAACTCATTTGGTGAGTTTATTGATAAATCAGAGAAGAAAGCTAGACAACTTAATGCCACATTCATACATTGTCAAATCCCAAGTTTAATTTTTTTATTTAAAGGAAACAACTTCTTCAAATACAGCTGTAGTTCAGTGAAAACTAAGCTTCACATACAAAATGCAGTTCAAGTTTATCATTGGGCCCCAAACAAATCTCAGAACATGTAATTTCTTTCCCTAAAGAAAACTGTCCGCACAAAACAAACATTCCTTACATCACTGACGGATGTTGCTGGATTATACAACAATAAATACAACTTCGTAAATCTATGTCTGCAAGCAACTATTAACGGAAAAAGCAATGTGATGGAATGGGGGAAACTTATTTCTGAAGAAATAGTTGATTCTATGCAGCCTATTGTGGTTTCTTAGCTTTGAACCAATAGATGATCATCACATTACTCCCCATTTTCCTCCATTCTTGCTCGTGCTATTGCATTTGTGGAACTCCCAAAAGCAGTGAGTGGAGGAACTGAACAATTCCTCAAGAATGCATGATATGGGTTCAATCAAGTTGCGAACAGACTTTACATTATTTAATGAATCGTGGCCTTGAATGTGTGTAAAATATTTTTAATTGCGAGTTTTTTCATTTCAACATTATTAATGTGTAATGGTGTAATTATTATTATAAAAAATTTTTTACTTAATTATTTCATTTTCTAAATCCTATTTATTTAGCTCAAGTTTGTAGTGTTGGCTGTAATATGTGCTAATGAATATTTGAAAAAAAAATCATTTTTTTCTAATGTGGCAAAGCTACGGTAGAACATAAAATCTAAATTTTTCTTATTATCATTTTCCTTTTGTAAGATATTCCACTTAGGAATATAAATAATCATTCACGTTTGTTGATTTAATTTATTATTATCTGAAATCATTAAATGTTGATATATATTCATAAAATTCTTCATCGACATTGATTAGAAAACAAGGAATATATCCTCTACATTTTCCATGAAAACACGAATTTTGCTTTTTCGGCTGACCAATAAAATTCGTGAAATTCTTACAATTTGAATAGGTTGCAAATCTTATAATAAAAAACGAAAGGAATAAGCATACTAAGTAAGTTTCATTAAAATTTGAGTTCATGCATGTCAAATTACTTTTTTTGCTAATTTGACACGGAATTATCTTCTCTAAATATTTTAACACTTAAATTAACCATTATCCTGGCAGAAACTTGTGAGTTACCCTTTTACCGAAGACGAAGAATGCACGCTTAATAAAACGTTTATTTCATCTTATCAGCAATATTAATCTTTTCCTATCAGTTCACCTCTAAATACTACACAACAACAAATCAATATTAGCAGAAGGCTATTATGTCCTAAACTCATTAAACATAACCAAAATAAATTAAACACGCTACAATTTTCATTTCAAGTTCTTGCACGGTCCAATCAACTGCTGGTACTTCGACAAACTTATTACAACAACAATTTCATCAGTTACTCGTATTAATCAAGAATTTACACAATTATTAACGCACAAATTCCAAGGTTTCTACGTTGTCTATACGGACGGGTCAAAAAGAAACGAGTGATTGGGAAGCGGTGCTTATAATCCACAAACGAAAAATCAACGATCATTCAAGCTGAAAAGCATAATGTCTCTTTATTCGTCAGAATTAATAGCGATTCAGGAATATTTAAAATATATTAATTCACAAAACATCAAGCAACCGATACTAATCGTAACAGCTAGCAAAAGTGTGATAGAGAAGTTGGAAAATCTCTACTCAGCAAGTAAAGTCAGTCCACTAATTGTGCTTATTTTTCAAGAAATTAATGAACTTCATCTTCCAGTAGAAATTATATGGGTAAGAGGACATTTAGGAATCCAAGAGAACGAAATAGCGGACAAAGCAGGAAAATTTGGATGCGAAGCATCAGAAGAACTAGATTACGTTACATCACCTTCGGATATAGTAGGAACAGTAAAGCAAATATGGGGCGAAGAATTTCAAAAATGGTACTCTAATAGAATTACCGGCCAGTTTTACAAACAATTCCATGCAGACTTACCACACAAACCATGGTTTCACCAATCAATCCACGTCGAAGTGCGAAGAAGAAGAATAGTTAAAGCATATTATTCTCATCTATAGTAGGTTCGAAAATAACCGACAAAGTTTCATTCAAGCAGTGTCAAAAAAGTCATTAATCCTTTTAACTATTCGCCTCTACTACATAGCTTCGCAAAACCCAGACGTTTACTGGGAAACGTATAGATTGTTTTGTTTGCAAAGTGTCTTATGATTTAGAATGTATGACAAACCTTTTGTCTTATTCTATGTGGGTTAACTCTGAAACCGAGGTTCAGTTATATTTTGTGTGTTTTAATGCCCCGACGAACTCCTGAGCGAGAAGAGTCTTAACCTTTTTCCAATTCATCTTACAAGTGTGAAAGAAATAGAACACTACTAACAAATATAAACTAAATAGCTGCTGGACCTAGCGCAAAGCTAAATCCATCACATGAAACAACAACAACAAAAAGTAACCATTCGACTGCGTTAAACAAATTCTGACAATTCAATCGGTATTTTTCTTTTGTGATATTCTTATTATTACGTTAACCAATGCATTAATATAACAAAAGCAGTTACGTTTCTTCAAATTGCTATTGCGACAATTACTGTAGTGGTGGTGTATTGCTTAGGTGAAATTGCGAATTATGAGCTTACAAATACACTTAAAATTATTGCAAATTTCCCAACCTCATTAGTAAAGCGCATTAAACGCTGTCACGCCATTAATTTTGCGTAATTTACAGCACATAGCAGCGGGTGTACATCACTGTGAATGGTGTATTTTAATTTAACAAGAGATTGTTTACCAAGTTAGAGCACTCAGAAATCAATTGTTTTACAAACTTTAATTAGTACATGTTACCTAATTTTTTATTATTATTAAGCCATTAAATTATTAAAGACTAACATTATTTTCTCAGAAAGCAGAACTTTTTGTAAAAAGCAAACTCAATCATACACAGATGTAACTACTAAGTTCCATAGCAACCTTCCGCTAGAGGAAGTTTCGCTTCGGAATTAAATATTTTACTGCTACTATATTATACAGATTATATGTGTATATGTCTCCTTTAGCAATACACACTTAATACAGTGAAAATTACACACAAAGAGTGTATCGTCGTAAAACCCAACCAATTTATTTTCCCTTATTTTCCCACGGAGAGTGAGTACACAAACCAGTTTACACAATAGAAATAAAATATGTAACTCCTAAGCGGAGACTTATATACTCGCCGGTCACCAGAGAACTCCATAATTATCGCTATCGAATGAAAGAAAACAACAATGAAGTAAATAGGAAATAAAACTCGAATAAAGGAAATTAAAAAATAATACACTATACACACAATACTATACATTACTTACTAATATAAGGTAACGTAGATCTCGTAGGCGAATGCGAATAACATGGAGGAGGCGGAGGTGGTCCATAGCCAGCGTAATACGGTGGCGGATAACTTTCGACAAGCGTAGGAGGTGGTTGTGGAGGATAACTTTCTAAAATCGTAGGCGGTGCAGGCGGCGGGCCACTTGGCGGTGACTGGTAACTGCTAGCGCTAGCCGCTGCAGATGGCGTAGCTGTTACTACCTATAAAAGAAAAAGTATTGTTAGACTAAATATAAGTTTAATAAGCATGAGACTTATGACACATAAATAACTTAAACGTTCTATTTCTTAAAACAATATAAATTAAAATTCCGATTGTAATTCCAAAGTAATAATAATGTGTAGTAAATCTATCTTTTAATATATCATTACATGAGAAATTACTCATTACAAATTACTATCTCATGTAGGTATATACATAGTAGGTACACAAGCATGTACATCGCAGACACGTGGGTATACTCTTTCTTAGCCTTCAAAATTATGGAAGTGTGCAGAAGTAATCATAATTTAAACACCTAGAAAAGATGCATATTATGTGGGTCATAATAGTTATTTACGATACAAGTGTTAAAAGTGCGATTTTATTTCACGAGTTAAAAGTTTGATTTAATTTACGAGTGAAATAAAATAGCATTTTTAACACGTGTATCGTACACTATTTTTTATACAACTGTTTATATTTAATTAAATAAATTAGGATTTCTACAAATTTTTTTGAGATTTCATCACAAAAATTAAATGTATCACAAGTCAGTGGTGACAGTCATGGTAACGCCCAGATATTTGAGAATTAGAAACGTCAAGAAAGTTTTGTGGTTTTATTCCTATTAAAATAATAAAACTGGATCTTGATGAGATTGATTGAAACTAATGATGATACCCAATGAATCCATAGTATATTAATGTATGTACATATATATCAATATTTACATCAATAAAGTAACTGTTATTAGCGTTATAAACATTGTCGCACTAGTGTTAATAGTAATTATATACCAAGGGAGAGAAGACATTTTTCTCAGCCGAGTAGCATTATTTCCGGAGACGCGAAGCGTCGAGGGAAATAATGGCTAAGAGGCTGAGAAAAATCTTCTCTGCCGTGGTTTATATACTATTTTTTCCACTACTAGCATATTTAACCGCTTTCTCAATAATAATGTAATACAATAAGCCGTTCAGATAAATGTTTAATTTAAGATATCCATAGAAAACATGTTAGTCTGTAAAAACAAATGAATAAACATTTAATGTCAAATTGAGATTTTATTCATGTCTTGTCACAATACCAAAAAAAAATGTCAGACAGTAATTGTACTCCTGCAGAAATCCGCAAGGAAGCAAATCAAATAGAGTATGAAAAATACTGGTACACTGGCTTGCAATAAAATCTCGTACACCTTAATGTCAAGCAAGCTAATTTTTGAAGATTATTTTTCAATGTAAGCTGACTTTAGATTTGACGGATGTGACACTATGCATAGAGGTTGTGGTGACTTATAAAAATAGTGTACTTTTGGAAATGAAACGTCAAATTAGAAATGTCACAAAAGGTGAAATCAATATAGGTAAAACTAGGTGTACGAGATTTTATTGCAAGCCAGTACGTCAGGAATTAACATAACCTGCCATAATTGCGCTATTAATTATTATTTTAATAAGTAGTGTTTACCAAATTACGTATTTCCTACTTTGTTTATTTATGTTAAATGTTAACCTAACCTTTTTTCTTGAATTGCGGATTTCATTCGTAATCATAATTTTATTAGTGTCAATTGTTTTTATTTATTAATATATGTATTTTTTGACCTTTATGTACTTATCTTTTAATTCCTGATTTATTTCCACTTATATTTATATTATTAGTAATTTGACACATATTAAATGTCAATTTCTTCCACCGAAGAAGTTATTTAACGAAAACATATTATTATATGTTATGGAATAAATTGGTATTTAATTATTTATTGTTTTATTGACCTCTAAGTGGAAATAAATCAGGAATTAAAAAATTGTTTTTATTATTTACTAGTAGGAGATAATTTTTATTATTGACTACTAGGAGAGAAATTCATCTTCTCGGCCCGAAAACATACCAAATAATGACGTCTTCTAACGCTAGTAGTGGAAAAAAGTATTTTTTGTATCAGTAGTCAAAAATCATAGCATTGTGACACATAATAGAACGCCGAGAAATGTCATTTCTCAACCTCTGCACTAATGAGGTGAATAATGAAAACCAATAACACGCATACTGTAATCATACAATCGCCGTAAGCGTTTTGATTCATGCGCAAGTTAGTACTCAATTACCTGTTCTGCAATTTCGTACATTTCAGATGGTATAAATTTATAATCTTTTTCTTCAGACATACATAAGTTCAGCAGTTATGTCAAAACTTATATCTGTCAACAACAAAATGAAGCCTACTTACATTTGTTTTATGTTTTATTACAAGTGCAACCTTACGTAAATTACCAAATTTATTCCTAATTATCAAGGTTTCAAGATCCAATTAGACTACTGGTACAAAAAATAGTATACATACTTCGGTTGAGAAGACTATTATTGCCCTCGTGGCTCAGTTCGTTCGGCTGCTAAACACGAGCGCGCCATGAAAAGTATCACTTTTCCTCTGTATAAAATAATATATAAGCGTGTTATAATAGTTATTTACAATACAAGTGTTAAAAAGCGATTTTATTTCACGAGTAAAAAGTTTGCGACACGCTTATGTCAGTTTATGTTATAAAACTCAATTTTTAACCCGGTTAGCTTGCGTTAAAAGTGTCACTTTTACAGCCAGTTGTATAAAAAATACTTTTTTCTTCAAACATCCAAAAACATGATCATTTTGTTACTGAATCAACAGTTGAAACAGTTCATTTCTTTACTAGTAAAATAATGGTTTCATTTCTTTACTAGTAAAAAAATGTAACCGACCAATCACAACTCTTTAAAGTGACTGAACGATTATTTCACAACTGTCAAATATTTGCAAAATGAGCGAAAAAGAACTTCAATCTACGCCACCAGAAATAATCAAAATCTACTATAAATACTGCAAATAGAGTCGAAGCAATAACTTCTACGATTATCAACACTGACGAAATGGGCAACAGTGGCCTTAATATACAACATTGTTTTCTTAATAATTGTACTTTTAATATTACTATAAAGAAATAAAAGTTTAAACGAAGTACTTTGACTGTTGTTTGACAGATGCATAAAATCTACTTTTAAGCAATGATAATAATGTAAGATATATTTAAATGCGTAGCTCACGAGATCGGCGAAGATCGTTTGAAGAAAAAATAGTATACATCACACGGAGTAGAAATCTTTTTGTGTCTCGCCCAATTTGCAAACGTTTGGGCTCGACACATAAATGATAGCTTTCTACTCGTAATGTAATATACTATTCTCTACGGCTGTTGAATAATATATACAGGGTGAACAAAGTCAAGTGAAGGGTGAGTCATCTAAAATTTTCAATTGGGAGAAGTAAGTAATTGGCGGCAATGATAGCGCGAACTAACTCGCACATAAATTGTTTTGACAGATTCTATAACGATTCGACGACGGATGTCGTCGAAACGTTGTTACGAAATACATACATGGTAATTATCCAATAAAAATCTTGCTCAAATAGTTGGCCGTGTTTAATTTCGATCATCTAGATTCTATAAAGGTTAGGTATACTGCTTCGGTAATCTACAAATATGCAACCAGAAACGACAAAATGACAGCAAATGCAAACAACAAAATGACAGCAAACCAAAATAACCAAATGACGGTATGGAAGTACATATTATTCAATGTAGCTAACTGTACAGTGTAAAAATCAAGCGAATCGGGGATTTTTATGCTACCACTACACTTCACTTGAGAATGCTCGCATTGTACATTCTGCCTTTTTATACCAAGTGACTATAAATGTTTGTAACAAATATTTACTTTGGCAACACTGAAAAATTGGCTTGCCTGGTTATTCGTATATAGGTACAACTTTGTAAGTTATGTCATTTGTATCATATGGATACGTTATGCATGTTTGTTTACCGATACCAGAAGGAAGATTTATAGAAAACGAGTTTTTTGAACGCATATTTTAAACGACTAAACAAAAATTATTCAAAGAATATGCTCAAAGTGTTTACCTTCCACTGCTAAACAACACTGTACTCGTCGTGATAAATTGTTAAATACATTAGTTAACATTTCAGGTCCTATATTTGCTATTGCCTCCTCAATAGCGTTCCGTGACTTTGTTGTAAATTCTGTATTTGATTCCGGTATATTGTATTTTTTAAATAAGGGAACAAAAAGAAATCTAGCGGCGTTTAAATCGGGAGATCTACTTGACCACAAACATACACTAATCAAACGGTCTGGGAAGAATTGGTGTAAATAATTAATTGTTATTTGTGCAGTGTCTGCTGTAGCTGAATCTTGCTGATAATAGCCACTCGTTAACTCTATGTCATCCAACTGATTTGTAAATGATTCCAAAATAATGGTTTGGTAGCGTGGAGCATTAATCGTTTCTTGAAAGAATATCGGACCAATAATTCTTTGCCGTGACATTGCCACCCAAACACTGATTTTAACTAGATGCAATGGCACTTGGACTAAGTTCTGCGAATTCTCTGCCGAACAAGTTCTGGGAATTAACATAGCCAGACAGATGAAACCAAGCATCAGATTGTTATTATACTAATAAAAAAACTGTGTTCATAATACGAAATCAGGAGGATGAAGTTGCTGAACAATTGTAAATTGATACGGATGTAAATGCTTTTTTAGGATCTTACGAGTGGATTCAAAGGAGAGTTCAGGAAAGGACGTAAAAATCGGTTAAAAGGAAATAATAATAATTGATAATGGGACTTTACCTATTTGTTGAGATAAACGACATACTGAAATATGAGGATTTTCCGCAACACGTTCATTAACATATTCAAAACATCAGGTGTAGCAATAGTGGGAAGGCCAGTAGATTTACCTTTAGCCACATTACCGGTGTTCAAAAACCTTTCAACAATTCTTATAGTGTGTATAGTAAAGCTACGGTAATCAACTTGGTCCTCTGGATACATTGCAACAAATTGCTCAAAAGTTGATTGCAGCGAATATATCTAATTACCATCATTTTGTAAGCCGCTTCGAAAATAAGCCATTACAATAAATGTGTTTTGCTCAATAATAAATACCATTGTTAAAATTAAATTGATGGTTTTATTCGTATGACTTTTGCAACCAGACAAATATGACAAATTTAAATTTAAAAATCAGGTGTGCTAACATAAAATTACAGAAGTGTTGTCAACTTAAGTCCAAAATTTACAATCATTTATAGTCGCATTGTACAATTGTATAATGACATCAATTCTTCACCCCGTGTGTAATGAATTATTACACACTGGATGTAGACCAATCACATCACTCGTATTTTCATTATTCAACTGTTAGCAGACAGAAATGACTAACCATATGAAATTTTTTATTCTTTTACCTTTAATTAATTTACTTTTGTTCGAAAAGCATAACACCTATGATGCTGTAATAAATAAATAATACGTATCAATATCAATAGAAATCAGTATTAAAGAATATTTGTTCTCAAATAAAATTTTAACGGAGTTGTCATATGTTTTGCTTAGTGCAGCATAATTGAAAGCGGCCACAAACTTACGACCGATAGTAATTTAATGCAATAAACAATGTCGGGCTAGTGGCCTAGTGGCTTATACAATTGCTTCGTAGTCCGGCAGTACCGGTTTCGAACCCCGATGCTTCCTTTCTGAGTTTGGTTTTCTGTAGTTTTCCAAATTCCACGGCAAATGCGGAAAGGTAACATCTTAAGTCGGTTTACAGCCGCAGGCGTAATAACTCATTGGCAGCCGATGCCCCCTGTAATTGGCGCAAGCTGTTGGGGGATGCTAAGTCATGAATTATTATTATTATAAAACACCCACATGTTAGTATCTCTACTTGCTAAAAATGCTACTTGCTAAAAATGACTAAATATTAATAAATATAAAATATTCGAATGTGTTAAGTAGACGACTAACTTCCGGTGTTCTCGCATGTGGTTGTTCAATTATTGTCGCAGCAAGCTCCAATTGATTTTTTCTCCGTTGCAGGTTTTCGTTTCTGCACTTTTAAATAGTTAATGGTGTCGTTTACTATAAGACGATCTATTACGCGACCAAACACCTTAGGTCTTTATTTGATTTGGACTTCTTATTTTGGAAATACATTCACGATGATTGATACAAAAAATGGCTGAAAATTTTGTACAGTATATTCATATCGTCTCTGATATCCATATTTATACTGCAGTTCACAATGTTTCAAAGCGATATCAGTTTTATATTTATTTTATTACTAAGTATATAATGTATTTTCAACATTGTAATTTGCCGTACTGCGTCCTGTGCTAGATTACAGTGATTGTTCTCTCCTACACTCACCTGTCCGTTTCTATAAACTAGTTTATGTTACTAGATTGCTTTTAAGTTTCTTAATTTTGCAAAAGAAACATAAGCGGTAGTCAAAATTCTTCAATACAGCGAATGGTGCAACTGTATTGATATAAAAATTTTATCTAAGCTAATATGTTTTACAATTTACAGTAGCAAAACTGACTTGCACTTGGTGTTGTGTTAGCATCAAAGTAGTCTTTTAAATGATGTATAAATCTTTAGCTTTTTTCTATTTTTTAAGATTTTCGTTTAATTATGAAAAAAAAGTATGCCAATTACCGGTTTATAAATATACTTGATTTTAATTTTCTTCTAATTATAATTAAACATACACTACATTTGAAAATTAAACATTACTTTGTTAATTTGTGCCTTTATATTATCGGGGTCTTCGTCTTGTTGGCTGGCCTCCTTAAGTACATACTATGATGGCAGTTATGAAATGAATGATTTTATTGAAACATTTTACAGGTTCTTCACAATATTTGTTTTAATTATATTTATTTATTTTTATTTTCTTTAAGAGCTACTGTATTTAAATTTCTTGTAATCCATATCTTTTATAATTTAATTGTAATATATTTTCCATACTTTTGTACTGTAATTTTTAACAGACACCTATAATTTCAATAAGTAGTTATGCATTCCTACACAAGGTGCTATTTAGATAAGGTAAATGTTACCACATGGTTTACAAGGCAATCATCTAAAATTATCATCAAAATCAGAGCGAGGCAATGTAAATGAGTAAAGCATACAAAGTAGTATGTTCGTGATTCATTTCAAGGCAACTACAAGAACAAGTTATTCATTCATGAAAAAATTGCAGAGTAAATTGACATCAAGAACATATCTTTTTAACATATATTAAATACCTTCACGTGATTTCTTAAACAGCTTAGCCGCTGTTTGTGGAATTAAAAGATATCATTATTCAGTACATGATAAGAAGATCTATAAATAGTAAATTATAAGTTTAAGACAGGTCAAAAGATAACCTTTTGATTTTTTCGCCCACTATTTAAGAGTATGAGAACTTAGATAAAATAAATAAAATACAAGTATGCTTAGAAACCATTAGAAGTAAGTATCGTATCGATAGTAGAATACAAGTCATAGATCTAGCGAATCATATTTAATAGATTACGCTTTTATTGAGTAGGAAAATATAAGTAGTTTGCAAAGTACTTTATATATCTAGACAAGATTATCTAGAAATAATATAGGGTATAACTTCAAATGCAATTTTACATCAACAAAAATACTATTAACGTGTCTGATATCAGTTTGGTTTGTTCGTAAGATCAATTTCTCGAAAGATGATCTACGTTTGGGTAATTTTTTTAAAGTTATATTTCTGGCAAATGTAATTCTTCTAACGAAATTTCGCATAAACGAAATTTGTGTGGAACATATGTACTGGAGCTGATAAACACAAGTATATTATTAAGATGCTTTAATTTATTCTAGAAAAAAAATTTTTTTACAAGAAGAAATTGTTGCGATTTTCAGTAAGTATACATGAAGATAAGCACTGCTACACAATATATATATCACCATTTTTATTTTTAATGGAATTCTAAATATAACTTTTATTATCAGTGCACATATCTACAAACTTTTAAGATTTTTTAGATATTTTATTCTTGGTATGTAATGGACGTTATAAATTCTTACTTAGAACCTAAATTTCTACAAAGTTTCAATATGTATGTTTTATTACATCTACATTGGCTAATTGTGCAAATCTTGTTAGGTTGAACACAATATTATAACTTTAGGAAGTAAACTATATATAGCGCATTAAAAATATTTTCTTGAAAATTATTAAATTTTGTTACTCAGCAATCTAAGTTTTTATAGTTATTATATTTCATCAACTAACTACTCAATATTTATCCTAATTAACTCCAAATAATGGTTAATTTATTAATTTTCTAAGGTTATATTTTGTAAAATGAATTATGTTGCCAAAAACGTGATATTAATAATCGAATTTCATGTTTAATGTTTACTCTTGTTATGAAAAAAATTATTTAATCTTACCATTCGGTACCTAAAATTAGCATTATGAATAATATAATAAAGATTATTCGAATCAAATAATGTCTGCAATTAAAAGGAGGTTGACGTTACGTAGGTGGTATATTTAAAGCCCCCAAGATCTACTAAAACATACTTTAACACACCTTCATAACAGTATAATCCATGATCAATCATATTATAATCTATTAAGATGGAGTAGTGTGAGAGAGTCAATACGTTTTCTATAATAACTCAAAGACTACGACTTTTGATTTTATAAAATAGAGCTCTGTAACTATCAAGAATACTGCCAAAATTTCAAATTGCAAGTGGCTAGTTTCCTATCCATACGTTTTCGATACACACACGTCAAAATGAAGAAGACACTCAAACAAATACATTTCCTTCAGAGCTTGTAGAATCTCTACAGGCTCAAAGGAAGAAAGTTAAACAGAGAGTAAATAATTCTATTTTGGGGCCATTTACAAGAAACCTTATGGCTATCATTATTTGTGTTTGCTATTACATATTGCGCATTTTTATCGACTACTATTAATATATATAGTCCGTCTAGAAAGTATCCGGAATTTCTTATTTTTACAAATTTAAATGCATTATTGCTTTTGTTAATTTATACCACTAAAAATATTTACTTTTACGTATTGCCATAGCAACATGGTTGTTGACCAAAACAAGTTAAAAATACTTCTGTCAAATAGCATCAAGCAGCGTTTATGTGATCTGAAACTTCACTGCTATGTCACAATTAAAAAATGACTTTTGGTGAAATATTTGTATAAGAAAGGAGTGCGAAATGTACAAAAAAAACTCGTAAGTTGGGAAAATGCAGTCTACGAAGTTATCAGGACAATAAAAACTAGAGTTGGAATCAATCACAAGCTAGTTTCTGGGCAAGCAAGTAGCATTTGTAGTAACAATTTAAATGCCCTGATTAATTTAGGAAGACAAAATCCTCGTTTGGGCTCTCGGAAATTAACCAATAGATTTAGAAATTAACGAGGAATACACGTGTGTCCAGAAATCATACGGAAATCACTTAAGAGACTAGGTTACGTATCCAGAAAACCAAAAAATTCCTTCAATAACATTGGCACATATTTAACAAAGAATGAAGTTTTCTTAACAGTTGCGAGAGATCGATTTCGAAAACGTTTTTATTTTTGATGAAACTTGTTTTCAAATAGGAGGCAACAGATTACGCATTTTGTTGAGACAACGCCCGAATATACAAACTTCTAAATTTCCGGTAAAAATAATGGTTTGGGGAGCAATTCTAGGCATGGTGCAACTCTTTGTATTATTAAAAGCAACGTTGACAGCTCAAAATATTGCAACATTTTAAATGGCTATCTTCTCGAAACAGCTAAAATTATACCCCGATAGATGTCGGTTTTAGCAAAACAGCGTAAGATGCCATACTTGACGGTATAAAAGAACATGGATGTAAGAACAGCAAATAGAAGTAATTCCTTGGTCACCAGTTTCTGCAGACCTTAATCCAATTGAAAATATATGCGGACTAATGAAAATTGGACCTAGAAATCAAAATGATTTAAAAGCGTGCATTTTAAATACGTGGAGCACTATAACTGGACTATATGCGCACGACTTGATTTCGTGTTTTGCAGAACGTCTTATTAAATGTTGCAGACTAAACGGACATGTTAGCAAATAATTACAGTCATTTGTTACTAATTAATTTTTGTTAATGATCCAAATATAGTGTCAGAAATGATAAATATGTCTTTATTTTTTCCAGATACTTTCTAGATGGACTATACATTAATATTAATTAACAACGAATGCGTATCGTAGATTTAAACTATATTAATTGTTAAATATAAAATAATGGCAGTGATATTTTCTGTAGCCATCTACTCCAGTGATTGCCGCCTATTAATCTGGACAGTTTTGAATATTTCAAATATTTGGTAAGCCTCCTTTATAGCTTAGTTTTACTTTAATGTAACAAAAACAAATAATTTTGCTCAATAGTTTATGCGTATCTACAGAAATTTAGCTGGGTTTGTTTGTATAATTTCAGTATTATACACAGATAGTCTCTGAGTGGATGTGGTAGATCTCATGGGTATAAAATTAATTGCATGTCTATTTATTAATACTATATACATACTGACATCATTTTCTTAAACAAATGCGGTTGTTACGAATGGAAATTTCTATAGTAATACACTTATCGTCTGGGTAATCTTCCCGTGCAATAGTAAAGCTAGATACAACCTATTGTTCATATTTGAATAGTTATGACAGATTAGTTTAAATAAAATAATATTCTATTCTTGCAACACTCATTCAAACATTTCTTAAATAATGAAAGTTTAAGCTCATACTAATCGATATAACATTGTCAATAAAATAGTTGTGAATGAACTTGCTTATGTGTTGAAAAGCAATTGTAAGTATGGATTAATTCCACATACATACATATATTCTACTAAATTCATTAGAAAGACTATCATCTTAATTCATTGTCAGTTAATTGCATGAACCTGTAGAAACCGCAGGGACTCTTTTGTAAAATTATGCTCTTACACCAATTCTTCAATTCTGTTGCCCTCACACAGTAATTGTTTCAGTATTTACGCTGATTAGGTTTACATACGGGCGAAGATGTGACAAAAGTAAGGAGACCAATATCTTTAGTTGCCGCCTAGAGATTAACAAAAAAATGTACCTACTGATATGAAAACTGTTTGTTCCTTCGAACGTGCAAAAAAAACTTAATTTCTCGAAAGAAAGCGTAAAACCTGAGTTTATTAAAGTAGTGTTCTAGTAGTAAAGCTCCTGGACAATCTGTTTAATGATAATCATTATATACATACAGTGTGCCCACCACCCTGTCCAATATCTTGGTTGATAAGAGAGATAATTGAAACTCTTTTTATTTCACGAGTCTAGTTTTCTCAAGATTTACAAACCTAAAATAATTTTGATTATACAGGGTGTTCCATTTCCTCTGTACAGATAGCAACTTTTTAAATACAAATAACCTATATTTTTTTATAATTTATTTTGAATCTACATAAAAATAAAAACTACTTTATGTATGGTATTCATATGAAAAAACTGACGGTCTTTGAGCTATTTGGCTTACTATGATTTTTTAGTAAATTTTTGTCAATTACAATATCGCAAATTTTACGGTTACACTAATTAACAGAAAAGCTGTTCTTAGATCAAATGTTAGGCAATAAACACCATGTCAGAAACTGACCTACAGTGTAACGGGTGCCCAGAAAATGTTGTCAAATTTGACGAAGCAAAATATGAAAAATTTCCGTTAATTCAAATGGAACATCCTGTATATTATTGATCAGTAAAACGCAGAATTAAATATTCTACAACTTTGCTATAGCATTCCCTATACCTAAGTTCAACATTTTAGGTAAAAAACTCCATTAAGAAAAAACAAAAAACTTCAACAATTAAAAATACAATTAAAAGAATTGTTCAAAGTGTCCCCTGTGCAAAAAATAATCCAACCAGTTTATAATAAGTTTTATTATCATTAGGCCCTTATGTATATCTATCCATTTTGCAGTAGTTTTTTATTGATGTAGACTTGTTTCTACAGAAACTTAAACATCCTTACATTACTATTTGTTGTGAAATCGTATTGAACGTGAATATTTTTGTAGGCCACTCAAGTAATTATTATAAACTTAATAAAAACTCAAAAAAATTAAAGAGATTGTTTGAAGAAACGAATGTTGGACATCATTCTTTTCTCAACAAACGCAATTTAATTAAAAAATTTGAATTTTTTGGCAAAATTAGTTACATATACTGCTAATAAACAATACTCCAGATATTAATAATCAACACTAGTTTCAGCATGATGATGCTCCTTTGCATTTCACATTATTGGCAATCTTGTTCATGAATTTGATATTTACTCTTCACAAGAATTAATTATTATTTCAGGTTAGGCAACATTAAAATGCCAGATATACAAGTAGATGATTATCACAACATAGCAAATGTGAAGAAATGTGACAAGAAAATTCCAAAATAGCATTATGTTATGCTGAGAAAACATGGCTGGATATTTCAAACAATCTCTTTAATTTGTTTGGGCTTTTATTAAGTTTGTAATAATTACCTGAATGGCCTAAAGACATATTCGCATTTCACAACAAATAGTAATGTAAAGATGTTTCAGATTCTGTAGAAACAAGCCTAGGTACATCTATAAAAGAACTACTGCAAAATTGATAAAGATATACATAAGAACCTAATGATAATAAATACATAAGAACCTAATGATAATAAAACTTATTATAAACTTGTTGGATAATTTTTTGCGCAGGAGACACTTTGAACAATTTCTTTAACTGTATTTTAAATTTTTGAAGTTTTTTTTTATGGAGTAAATTTGCAAGTAATGCATAAATGTACTCACTTTTTACAATAATACTGCGTTTTTTTTTACCTAAAATGTTGAACTTAGGTATAGGAAATGCTATAGCGAAGTTGCAGAATATTTAATTTCGCATTTTACTGATCAATAATATACAGGGTGTTCTATTTAAATTAACGGAGATTTTTCATATTTTGCTTCGTCAAATTTGACAACATTTTCTGGGCACTCTTTATACTGTAGGTCAGTTTCTGACATGGTGTTTTGAAGAATCATTATTGCCTAACATCTGGTCTAAAAATAACTTTTCCTTTAATTAGCGTTACCGTAAAATTTGCTATATTGTAATTGACAAAAGTTACTAGAAAAACATAGTATAAGCCAAATATTTCAAAGATCCTCAGTTTTATCATGTAAATACCATACAGAAAGTGCCTTTTATTTTTTATGTAGATTCAAAATAAATCATAAAAAATATAGGTTTGTATTTAAAAAAACAAAGTTGCTGTCTGTGCAGAGGAAATGCAACACCCTGTATAATCGGCATTCTTTTAGGTTTGTAGATCTTGAGAAAGCTAGACACGTAAAAAAAACAATTTCAATTATCTCTCTTATCAACCAAGATATTGGACTTACGCGTACTAGGTGGGCACCCTGTATATGAAATAGCTGCACCGCCCACATGAAGCTGTGTGTAACGCCGCCGGTGAATGGCCCCAAAACTGATGTCGCCTGCCTTTGCCAGAAGCGGATATTTTAAGGAAACGTTACATGTTGATTTCTTTTCAAAATAGCAGCTTCCGTATTTTTTACAAGACTTAATTTATATGATAATATATATGAATTTGTGTCGCTTCTGCGTTTTTTTTTTATTTTTAATTTGGGGTATTATTATACTATATAAAGACTGAGTAAAAGGAATTTTGAGCATATGTAAACTATGTCAATTCTAGTACCTAAACAACAAAAATTTGCATTAACTAAATATTACAACACAAGCGTAAAGAGATATTCAAACAATAGTATTGAAATGACGAATGTAAACAAATTCAATACACTGTTTCTGAATATAACAAGACAAGAAACCATATTAAAATACCTATAGGCAGTTATGTATATTATTCAGATTAATATGGGTGCTAAACCACAAGCACAATAGAATCAAACATCTCCACAAATACAATATAATATGTAAGCACAAGACAATAGAACACCATATCAGTAGTATTACTCGTACATTTGAACATGCTCCTGTTACAGGTAAACGCAAATCGTTCTGATGCACCACATTGTGATCAACCGCAATACATACATCTCGTATTTATACTAGCGCAAGTCAATATTTACTGGTACAATAGTATTATGCATTTAATATGTTCCCCAATAATTCTATCACAGTATGGAATTATCTGTATATACGTTTAAATTGAAGTAAATAACAATTCTATATAAGTTTTAGCAAGATCATTTTCTTAATAAAAATAGTTTTCAAATACAACAATAGCCGAGATTTTGAGATAATTTTTTTTACGCTTTTTTAACATACCATCAAAAACGGATCTAATAACTAATTAACTCTCTTAATTTAATTTCTATCTACTACAATTTTTTAATCCAACGGGTTTTACTTTCTCATCCATACATATTATAAAAAGGTCAATACATTGTAACCATTCTTTCACCTTGGCTATATACTGTTACTTAGATTGCTACGATTGAGTCAAGTTCGATATCCTAATACGAAAAGACAGCTGTACTAAAATAATTGAGTTAGCAGTAGAGTTGGGATGATGCTTTTGTCGTGTTTTTAAAAATACATTCGGAATTTTTCTCTATTTGTTTATTGTCAAATGAAAGCAGAAATGGAATATATCTAGTAATCTGAAGATCAATGCATTTATTCTGGGTCTGCCACTTGGATATACCAAGTATTGTTTTTTAGAAACGAATTAGAAAAGAATTACCTAAGTGCGAATCATTCATTCCTGGACAGAAAATGTGAAACATGACGGACGCAAAGTGTTGTTTCTGTTACATATCAAATAGGATTAATGAAGAATTGCGTCAATGGTATAGACAGTATCCTGGTTTCATGTACTGGTAAACAGAAGTTACCTCAAATTAGTGATGCAAAAATTAAAGAAGGAATATTGGTAGATCTACAAATATAATTCCTAATTCATGATGTTTGAGAAAGTATTGAATCCACTGGAGAAAGCAGCTTAGCAGGCATTCAAAAATGATACTCGCCGTTTAGGAAATTAAAAGGCCGAAAATTGCCAGGGTATTGTCAATGATCTTATAACATCTTATACAAATTTGGATTGGAAGAATCTCTGATGTGTTTATTCCAAGCAAAGTTCTGACATTCCTTTTGGGCAAGATATAATGGTAGCCAACTATGAGGATGTACCAAAACATCGAACCTCAATATTATACGAGAATCCCGAAACAAAGTTTTGTAGTATTCTCAATGTCCTGGTACATGTACGTAATAGTGACCTTCGTAAGGATATTGATGTTGTTTTTGGACCGTATTTTTGTTAAAAAATAAATTTATACGGCTTATTCGGTCCTTTTAATAATAAAAATGTTTATAGAATATTTCGGCACAACTCTATGACTTCTTCAGGAACTATATGTTTTAAAAAGGAATTTAGATTAAACTAGACTAGACTAATTCCTGAAGAAGTCACAGACTTGTGACGAAATATTGAATAAAGATTTTTATTATTTAAAGGACCGAATATCCCGTATAAATTTATTGTTCTTCGTAAGGACCTTTATATCTAATTCGCGACTAGTGCAATTAGAAAGTACTAAATTCATTCAATTTATGTGGAATATTCAAATGCAATGCGTGGAATAGACTTAAACGAATCCGATTATTTTAGTGCAGATAAAAAAAAAGCAAGTGCAAATATAAGATAAGATGAAAACAGAAGGACCATTGGAATCATTGATTACGGCTATTTATTGTAACCTCAAATAGGGACTGAAAGTTATACTCCGCCTTAATATTACCCAGAGTAAATTTATTACACATTACAATCCATAATGATGCTCGTACACAAGACCAACATATTCAACATTCAATTGTGTTGATTACAGTAGATCTTGTAGAACGCTAATTTAGAGCGATATCTTAATAAAAAAATGTTTTGCAAGCTGCAACCAAGCTATTGGTATTATACATATGTACTTTTATGAAATCCTTTTTTTTGGCCTTTGATTTAATTTATAAATAAAACCATTTTCTTCTTGGTTTAGAGACCGACGTTTACCAATTTATTTAATATAATTTAAAAACAAATTACGTTTCGACAAATTTCTTGTCATTCTCAATTTTTTAAAGGTTTTTAAGAGAAACTGTAAACATATTTAATTTAGATAGTACTATTGACTACATTACAAACAAGAAAAGCACATTTACTTTGGCCACATATAATTCAGTAAAGCATGGCATTTACGACATCGGCCGATTCTTGAGCCTCTGGCAATTTCTGCCAATTAGTTGCAGATGTTGAATTATTTATTTCTATATAATTAGCCTTTACGTAGTTACAACTATCGCATTCTTCTAAAGGAAAAAAAGCTTTGAATGAAGCGTGTATCGAGAATATAATTGACTTGCAATATTGGTCTTCATAAAATGGTGGCCTGTATATTATTCTTGACAAAAGGAAATTAGAAACTATTACTTGAGAAAATCTTTTATTTCGCCTCTCACATTGTTACTATAAGTAGAGTAGAATTTCATATTTAAATTGAAAATTGCTGCTGAAAAAAGCTCTAAACAAATTTTAATTACAGTAATTAAACATTTAGGTGATATAAAAAAATTGTTAACCAAATATAAAAGCTATATCAATTAAATTCGTCGTTGGTGTCTATGAATTCTACAAAACTATAAATCTAATCTCAATCGTTTGTTCCATTTTATTAAAATATATGTGTCTGTGTATTATTGATTGATCTCCAATGTAGTCGTATGCATTATATCTACACATATCTGATAACCACAATAAACATGGAAATCCTCTAAATAACATCAATTTTTCAAATTCACCATATGTACACACACACATATATACATTAATGGCTGTTGTGAGTAGTATAATACACCCTGTCACATTGAACTGGAACGACTACTACCTATGTAGAATGTTGCTAACATATTTACGGCCTACCTGTTGATTCTGTTGCGTGGCACTTGGAGGAGGTGCGGGCGGAGGCGCACTATACAGATCTGGCGGTGAAGTTTGGAAGTACTGGGCGCTAGGTGGAGGAGCCACCAGGTATCTTCTGTACGGATAGGTCTTATGGAGGTATGTGTTAGGTGAATAACAAATATCATGATGAGCATAAGGAGGTGCATGATGGGGTGTGTGGTAGTAATGGGTCGGATATCCGTAAGGGTACGCTGAATGACCTGACGTTGGATATTGTCCCAAACGGTAGGCTTGCTGTGGTGGCGAGGCATCTTTAGCACTAGTTACTGAAGTAATTATCACCTGTAATGAAAGAATATATGTTGAATTTCACATACGAAAATTTTTTTGTGTAGGGTACACAAATATTAAGAATATTAAGAATTTTATCACGTTAAGCGTCACAATGCATTACCAAAAATGAGGTTCATTGGGCCAAAATATTTAAAGGTTTTAAAAGAATTAATAATTAATTTCTAGACCATATTTCACAAAAATCAATTCAAATTTATAAATAAAAGTTGTTTTGAACCATTTCTTAATTGAGATGAACGTGCGCATCTCTCGGTCTCATTGAACAGACACAACAGATCTTAAAATTACAGGCTAATACCTAATATTAGCGAGTTGGCTGGATTTATTTAAATTATAATAATATATTGTCCGACTGGATAACATGTCTAGAAACTATTACTAATTTAACTTATGTAAGTTAGTTTAAAACTTTCCATTATATTGCGTTTTATTATGGTTCGTATGATCATTGTTTATATAACAAATTATTTTTTGAGTAAATATGTATGCCGCTTTAGGGTTAACATTTACATTACATTAAATATACGACAGCCGTTCGGAATCTTCTCAGCCTTTCCTACTTTTTAATATGATTCGTGTAATGTGATTGGTCCGACACTGTAAAGGAAGCGGTTGCCTCAGATTTGAACTTATAATTCAAGTTTCAGCAACAGTCCCTAAACCCATTGTGAACACGGATGGAGGCGAGGCGTGGGTCATTCAATTTTGCGACAACAAATTAAAATGTGAAGAACACATTCTATTTAGTCAGATATAGATGCTTAGCTTGAACCACTTCTATAAAAATGCTCATTCAATTAATTTCATTACCAAAGAAAGATTAATGCTTATTAACCGTCTAACAGGATTTCCGTTGCAAACTATTTGATTTGCGGACACCTTCACTTGAAACACCCCTTCAATATTCAATTCAAATACTTACACTTTTGAGATTATAAACAAAAAGTAAACTGTATGTTTTTTCTCGATCTTTTTTTGTAATGTTAATTCAAAAGGTCATATCCGCCATAAAGTAGAGCTAGATAAAATGACATTTTCATGTTTTTGGTTACAAAATCAAATCCCTAATGGAAACAAAAATTCGAATTGCAAATTGAATATAACAATTGCGAGTTAACACGATATTTGATATAGCCGCCCACTTTAGCTAACAGAAATTTGTATGTGTGAGTGTTGTATTGTTATAAATAACGAAGTTATTATTAATGGAAGAATAAAATGGAAGAAAGTTGCTGATTTAGTTCTAAATTGAACAGTACAAAGTTTTAGTGACAATTAAACATTAAATAAATACTTTGACAATCAGTTAAATTACGAGTTAAGAATCTAATGGTTCGCTAAAGAGTAGTTAAACATTCATTTTCAATTTATGCATGTCATAAAAGTCTTACCACGTCATTAAGCAAAACTACACAAAAATCAACCCAAGGAATTAACGATAAAACTGCAGATAACTTTTCAACTGTCAGTAAAACATGTTGCGAAGAAGAATAATATGTACCACTAGTCCATACATTATTATTATAAAATATTGTGAGAAGTGGAATTTTATTTGACTTTCTGGTTCCCATTTTAGCATGTTTAGTATCTCGCCTATATTTACTTGTATGATATAATTCAGATATGGTCTCGGAGATATTTAATTCAATTTATACTGAGCAGAAAGATCTTCTTTATCATAAAACGAATTTACACTCATTTGTATAACATTAACACCTTCGTCAGAATTCTTTACCACCGAAATAATCGCCAAAGTCGTCAATTACACATTTTTTCAACGAATCATCAACTCCGTGATGAAGTGAATCTGCAGCCATAAAAGTGTGGCTAGACTGGAAGTGGACCTCATCATAATTGACTAGATATACAAAGAAGCTATATTTGCAGTGGCTTCATGCTACACTGCAGCATTAGGTAGTTATTTTATTTGTTTTTTCTTTCCTCTTCAGGAATAACGTTATAATTATAGGCAACTAATCTGAAAGTGAAGACGCCACTCGTGAAAGTTATTTTAGTTTATCTAAATTGTATACAAAATGTTGTAATTTTTGTAATTGGGCACACTCACATAACTATAATATGAGATCATACAAGACAAATTGTATCTCTTCGCAAACTTTCACTAATGATATATATGATTTTTGGAGCATCAAAACATTGTCTATTTTTTAGATGACATCTGGAAGTTGAATTTTCATGTTTTAAATCTTACAACTGAGAGAACTTAAATTACCCAAACCACATCGAGTTCTTCTAAAATGAATAGAACGTTAACAAGAAAAATAAAATGTCACGTAGTATAACAGTTAGATTTACGTTTTGACATTGAAAGATTCTTAACGTTATGTACTATCAAGCGACCATGTGTGTCGTTTGTCTATTTGACATTTTTATTTATTAAATTTTCCGGCTAAAAGATACGACCAAACAATTACAAAACGTAATACCTGATCAATACATATATCAATATACTATATGTATTTATAGTTCATACACGTATCTCTGAATTCTTAGACCACAAATCGGCATAAAAGCCTCCTAAAGAGGTGCTGAAAGTTGATGCTAATGCTACTATCTTTCATTAAACCATTGTATTATATTGTATTGAGGTTACATATTGATTTCAGGAAAGCACCTGTATTGTATAGTCGGTCCTGCATTAAAACACATATTTAGACACACATGTTATTAGAAACCACTTTAGGCCAATGAAATGATTTTAGACCAGATACGACAACAGTTAGTAAATGAAGTATGTAAAGAAAATGTGTTATTTGTTCTCTTACTACTGTATGCCATAAAAAAATAAAAATCCTTTAAATATAAACATGACTATGTATCTTTTAATATATGCAACATATTGTCAATATTTTTATGCGTACACGTTAATTTTTGGAAGTGACAGTTAGATTCCATATCTATACTTATGACTACTATTTACGTATCTTAATAAACGTACGCTAAAGTATAACTCCATTTGAACGTGATCTCTGACAACAAGACTTAACAACTGTTTACCATTAACATAATCATTAATACATACAGTAAAGAATAAAGATCAATATATCCGCGCAAATAAAGATTATCATAAACACCTTTTTTTACTGGTCGTTAGTCTTTCGGCTTGGTATTACTTTTATATTACTCGCTATCAAATACTAAATACACAGGTATGGTGCTGTGTCGATAAAATGAATAAATATATCTATGTATATCAATTTATAGCAAGAGGTTCGCAATGTGAATCTTAGAATAAAGTGGAGCAATTAATATAAAATTAGTAAAATAGCATATTTAAATTACTGTTTAAGTCAACAATACATATTTAGAGATAAAAAATAACCGCATACGTTCAATCTTTCAACCCGAAAAGAATGCTAATTTTACAAGGATAAAAATAACTCAGTAGCAACTAATTTGGCTTCACTAATGCAATTAATTTGCCAAGAAATTTATCATTGCAGTAAGATGGATGTGATGTACATACATACATATATAGATTTTTAATTGTCAAGATGAAGATTTGAATTCCGTTAGTAGGTAATTCAATATTTGTATTTCTATTTGGGCTAACGAAATTATTTAGCAAATCTATATCAGGCAATATCATACATCAAATAAACAGCAAGAGACATCGTTTAAAGACAGGTACTTTTTTATCTGAAGTTCTCTCGTACACTTAACCTTTTCGACTCTACACCTGATGCACAACAATTACTCCAATTGTGGGTGATTAAAGAACATCTTTATATCAGAATCCACTTTTGGCACATACGTACATTAAATTATGATTTTAGTCGATGTCATAAAACCTAGCAAACGCCAAAACTGCTTAATAAGCATCCTCAAAAATATTAATATAGTAAATATACCCGTGGTGCAACTAATGAGTGGATTATAAAACAACACCAACTAAATTGGAACCATGTAGCTGGACAAAGGCACAGCAAACGGATGCTTGCATTAAACAGGATTCAGCTTAGGGCAGTAACGTGTCTATTAACAGAACACGGCTGTCTAAGAGGTCACCTGCACAAAATGGGGATCTATAAAGACGAACTCCTATGCAGACTCTGTAATGAGGAGGAGGAAATAGCCTTTCATATCATCTTCGAATGCATATCACTGAGTCAACATAGGGTTGCTCTATAAAGCGCGTTTGATCTACCAGTGGAGAAAGATTTTCCAAATAGGCTTGATCGACCTGACCTGATCGAGGGAACTAACCTGTTTGAGTAAAATGGAATCATGGTAGGAATAACACAATAAGCCCAGTGGGCCGCAGTGTTAGAGATCATTAGAGACTACCCTGCCTTAATAGCAATCAAATCAAATCATGTATAGGTGCTCGTAGACAAATATAAAGAAACTTTCCTACTTAAACAATAATCAAAGTGTGTTATCGAATCTCTTTATCGCAGCAAAACATGAATCAATGAAATGTGTCCTATGAGAAGAAGAAAACAAATTAATATTGATGTAATTGATTACAATCAAAGTGTCAAGTGGACAACTTGCATGTTGAGAAAATATTGCAGGAAAGTGGGTACAACTAGAACAAGAGGTGTGTGTTTCATTGTTGAAGTTTTAATTAACTTAGTGAACTATTCCTAACGTTAACATACGAGTTCGAATAGGTCATGGTGCAGTGATTTTAAAAACAACGTAGCTTCGACCTTGTTTGTAGTTGCTACAGAGTATTCAGTCGTCGATAGGTTACGTCACACACGTTGACCTAGGCAATATAAAATAGAGAAATATATCTGTTTCATTAATAATTAAAAATTCTGTAAGAAATTCCTTTACATTATTTCTACGTAGTCTATACAATTTCTACAATGAGGCTGAAATGTGAGAGGCAAGTTCTTGGATAAAATAAGTATATACATACATGTACATTATGAATCGGACACTTTTCAATTCCTTGTACTTGGTATGTTTAAAATCAATATAAAAATACCGGAGAGAAAGGCAATTAACTGCAACTCTATCAGTGGCATCATAATGTGAAGGTTGAATCCTTTGACAAAATGTCAACATACTTTAAGAAGAACTGGAAAACGATTTGACATTATGCAGAGCAAATTCTAATGGGTTTAAGATATTTGTATGGGTATCTTACCTTACCTGAAATTGGAACCATGCTTTGAGCATAGTCTCCCACGAAAATTGTAGATGTGAACACTGAAAATAGCATCATCTACAGAGAACGGTAAATTTTGTTACTGAAACTACAATTAATTTCTATCTTGCTACAATTTGCTTGCTCTATAGTGGGTTGTTATAAAACAATGGAACTATGTAACGTTCTTCCTTTTCCGTTATTTTATTTAATGAACTTTTCGACGTACATGATGACACAACCACTACATTTAACAAAAACCAACATATTGTAAGTTCGTATTATTTATTTCTGTTATGGAACCGCTACTTCAGGCGACATTTGCCACAAGAAAAAACATCTCACACAGTCGCCTATTCGATTTCCCTTTAGATTTACCTTTTGTAGACATCGTCAATTACATCTTTATTTATTACGTCTGTGCGTAGAGTACCTAGCAATGGTTTTCAGCAAGGCGATAATGGCCATTTAGGAAGACACACTTAACTTTTATTGTTTTATGTTGTGCTTCGCACGATAGAATTCTATTACATATTGCTAATTGTGGAAACTGAAGTACTTTTGTTCTTATTTTCTTTTATCTTTGCGATTTTAATTTTCTATATCAACAATACGTACAATTGCTCACACAACGCTCAATGCGAAAATAGTTATACTAAAATGATATATGAAAGCGATAACCTTCGACGATGTTATAGGAGTAGTTTCAAGATACACGTGTTTTGTCAACAGAAACATAAATATATTTTTTGATCAAATTGCTAATAACGCATTATGTGTCCGTTGGCATTTATTTGTAATGATTCTTGGCAATTGCACAAACAGATATGCACAGTTCGGCAAATACGCGCAATATCAACTCCACACACTCAACACAATTGAATGCATCTATGTATATACCGTATGTATGATGCTATTAGTAAGAAACTTAATATTTGCATCTTCACCTTTTGAAGGTCAGCTCTTTTTTTTTGGAACATGAATTTTACTTGTGTTTTTTTCTATTGGGTCCTATATCAATGACATGTAACATAAATCTCGTTAGCATAAATTACTGCATAGAAATTGTAAGATATTCTAAGATAGTACAATAAGAGAACTTTGGTGTGTTTCTACATAGAATTGGGGATAAAATTGTGATTCTTCGGCAAAGTTCAGCGCCATGGGGCAGTAAATTAAGATATGTAGGGTACATGTTTATTTTATTTTTTAGACATGTGTACTATTTTATATTGTGGACCCGGAAATATTTTACGGAGACGTCATAAATGTGTTTTCAGATAAAATAGTTTTAGATTCGATTATTTTAATAAATTGCACTTTGAGTTTGTTTTTGTTACTTTTTACTGCTGAAATAACTACGGATACAACTGTGCTTCATTCAATTTATCCATAGAAGGTAATTATTGGGTATACTTCTGTGGATATACGAGGGTGGTCCGATGAGTACCTAGCCTCACCGCCAGATAGCACCACTATCGCAACAGCAATTTTTTTTATCGCGTAGTACATTCTCGTTGACAGCTACTATCAAAATTTCAGCCGAATCGGAAGCGTAATTTTATTATTATCGCGTGTGGAAGTGTCCGCGGATTTCAGAAATATGGAAAATGAGCAATATCGTTCGATGATTCGAATCTTGTTTTTGGAAGGGAAATCACGCAGCAAAATTAAAGAGCACTTGGTTGCTGTGTACGATGACTCTTCTCCTTCGGTGGTGGCCGTCAAATATTGGTGTAACGAGTTTCAAAGTGATTGATGAGCTACGTCCAGGTGCCCCGAAAACACCTACGACGGAGGATAACGTGACAAAAATCCACGATCTCGTATTGGTAGACCGCCAATTGAAGGTGCGCGTGATAGCTGAGACAGTAGGCATCTCACAAGACCGCGTGGGTCATATCCTGCATGAAGTATTGGGCATGAGGAAGCTGTCGGCGCGATGGGTGCCACGTTTGTTCACTCCGGACAACAAGGAGTTTCTGCGTCGTTTCGTGATCGTCGACGAAACATGGATACACTGGTAGACACCAAAGACCAAGGAACAATCAAAACAGTGGACTTTACCCGGCGAACGTGCTCCGAAGAAGGCGAAAACTGTCTTATCGGCCGGAAAGGTGATAGCCACCGTTTTCTGGGATTCAAAAGATGTGCTCTACATCGACTTCCTGGAGAAAGGGAAAAACGGTCACTGGGCTCTATTATGCCTAATTATTGGGCCGATTCGACGCCGGATTTGGCGCCGTGCGACTTCTTTTTGTTTCCAAATTTGAAAAAATCACTCAACGGGCAGAAATTTGAGCCAAATGAGGAGAATATCTCCGTATTTTTTAGACGGGTTAAAGAAGTTGGAGCATCGCTGGGTCAAGTGTATTGAACTCAAAGGAGATTATGTTGAGAAATAAATCGTCACTTTTCCAAAATTTTTGTTTTTCTTTTGTAGGCTAAGTATTTATCGGACCACCCTCGTACATACATTGTGTGGTTACCACTCCCTACCAACCGCAAATGATTACTGGTTGACATGGAAGGCCCTGTATTTTGAGAAACTATATCCGGAAAAAAGTTTTCGAATAATAAAATTGGATTTACATGTTGTAACAACAAATTTTCAAATCTCAAGTAGCTTAAGCAACAGTGTTATACGACAAACTAAAAATTAATCTTCAACAGTTTCGTAAACACCTTAGCATTGACGAAACTATGGTGCCGTATTATGGGCAACCCCTGGCAAAATGTGTATAAAAAAATAAGTCAATTAGATTTGGTTTTAATGTATGGATGCTTTACGAAAATAATGGTTATTCTTTCGAGTGTTGAAACTCACGGTGAAAAGACCAGTGATATCTCAACCCCATTAACAGTATGTAAACAGTAAATAGTATGTTCAGTCATTGACAATCCTAACAACACTAGTCTAATTAACAATAGCCTAGTTAATAAATAACGTAATCTCAATTGTTTACCTTTTTTTTTTTTCATTAATGCATTATACAGGATGCCCGGATTACGTAGGGACAACATTAGTAACTTTTGTATTTGGAGACATAGAGAGACAGTTAAATTAGTAAAAAGGTGCAGGTTTAAAAGATCAGTAAGCATCCATTTTTAAATTTGACTTGTCATGCTGCATTTGTTTAATATTGAAGAAAAACTGAAACCTTCTATTTTCTTTTATTTGCTGTAACTTTTTTATTATTTAAGATAATAAGATGCGGTTTGAAGTAATTCACATAGAAATTTAAATACTTTTATTGCTTAATAAAAAAAATTCTTTTGTGCACATTTTTAGTGATCTCACCTAACCTCAAAATTTTAAGTTGAAACCGTGCTATTTTTGTGCCTCTTTTAGGAGAGGATTTTCTCCTGAATGCAACTGTGTATCGCATGATATACAAACTTCTTCAAAATTTGGAAATGTGGAATGTTTTCCAGAAAATTACTTCGAATGTTGTCATAATTTCGGCTACAACATCTATTTGAACAAATTATTTGATACGTTGAACGTTTACATGGTAGGTACTCATTACAACTGTAACAAGATACATACTTACATTTTCTTATATGATACATTTGAGAATGTTCTAAACACAAATTATTATTAAATATACTGTAAAATTTTTAGGATTCTACAGAGATAATGTTCAATTATTTTATAGTTGGCTGTGGGCTAGAAGTTGATCTGAGGTAGTCACCAGTTAACTAACTAACATTGAACGTGTGAGCAACACTTTCAGTAGACTTTCTCCCTGATTTACTCCTAATTGCAGAATTTTTCGGAAGTAGAAAGTAACTGTTGCACTATTCCTAGTTGTTGTTGCTGATGTTCTGCCTTTGATTTACATATATAGGACTCCAATGTATCAATTTTAAGTTCGTTTATGCTAACGGGGCAGTTTTTGAACTGCTTTAATTTTACAAATTTTGTTTGGGATAAAAAAATATCTCTCTGGTTGTGTGATATTTGCAATTTCTGAGATCATTTTAAGGAGTAGATAGTATAATAGCAACATAGAGATTTTTATTTTCTGTATTAGGAATTAACCATTTACTGTGCGTTAGATAAGCGCTTCCTGAGTTGTATTCATTATATATGGTAAAAGCATCTTCATTGTTTGTGATTTAAAATAATAACAAGTAGTTGCAACACCGAAGAATTTTTTGGAGTATACATAATATAATGTATTTTTCTACAACCGCCAATCAATATATAATCAATATACGCCAAGACATTCTTTAGTGTTAAAATTATTGTTAATAAGGATTGAATTTGTGTCTAGTTGGCACGACGGTATCGTGGTTCCATTCATGGTTTGATTCTATGCACAAACGCATATTCTTAAATAAAAATATTGCTTATATTGATTAGTGGCTCATGCTAACCCGGTATGTAAGACACTTGAAACAACTCCTTTTGAATTTAGGATTAATTTCTTAACACATTTTCGTATTATTTTAAAACTCTGTGGATGGTTTCAGAAGTAGAAACCATAAAACATGGATTAATCACGATTAAATCACGTGCACTACAACTAAACTTGAAACCATAGAACACAACTTAAAGCGACGTATTAAAAATGAATTTAGATCCATGTACAGGGCCGCTGCGCACAAGGGCGGTATTTCCAAGGGGGCGGCATCGGTGACAAAATCATATCGAAAGGAAAACAAAACATTGGCATAATTTGCATGTTTAAAATTATACAAAGAGCGGCCCAATCGGTATTGCACGCGGGTGTTCAAAAAGCTAGCGGCGGGCCTGTCTATGTACTTACATAGACACACATGTATAACTAATTTACTATCGCGTCAACTTACATCATTATCTGAGGAGTCTCCTGCAGAACTGGGAGCAGGAGGGGGCTGCGTCGGAGGTGGAGACACAGAAGAGGTTTCTGACAGAGGTCCTGACTTTCCTAACGTTGGAGGTTGGGCATGACCATGTGGTACATTAATCAATGGTCCAGCTGGTTGATAATATCCTGAAAAAGGAAAATAGTTTGTATTAAAAATGATTTATTAGAAAAATTGTATTAAATTTAATTGTTTATAGTGACAGTAGACACAAATATTAACCATTGCTTGGTAGTGGAAAAAACGTATCCCATTAATTTAGCGTAAAAATTTACTTTACAACTTTACCGCAATAAATTTACATTATGTCACCTTATCGAAAGCAACACGCAATTTATAGCAGGAAAACAGTTAATCTTCTGCTAGTATCCGGATATTGGAATAAATTTATTTTATGTTCACTAGTTTGTCGTATCGAAGTTCATAGAATATCACAACACAACAGGTTTCGGATTTAGAAGTAATAAATTCTCGTAGCCATACACATACATATATGAGCAACTCTCCGCTAGCCGCGTAAAGCTAGAAGAATGAAAAGCGAACAGCGCAAAAAATTTATAACCAGAAATGATCCACTACGAAACAGTTAGTCTGGCTTCGTACGAAAGCTGTCGTCGGTCTTATTTTCTTTTAAGATTTCCTTATTCGTCCCGGTTGATGTAAATAGAACACTGTTGGAGAACCACTGAAATGTCGTAAAACTGGGAACGTGAAGTCTGCTGTCGTTGAGGAACTTATTGCTTCTTCGTTGGCGAGATGTTTACGAGCCACAAGTCAGAGCAGAAATGGTTTAGAGATAAAAGATGTAATTGATGACAAATTCTGTTCGAATTTGACGACAAACCAAAAAATGTTAAAATGATAAACACCTTTTATTTGTTTTGTAAATATGTTTGATCTATAGTATTTTAATGCATACGGGACAAACAGTAAAGCTTACTGTAGTAACAAAAATGGTTTGTCCTCTAAAATCTTATTAACATACAGACATATGTAGATGTGAGTGAGTACAGACGAAACATGTTTAAAAATTAAATGCTTGATACTAATACATAAAAGTTAATTATAAAGAATCTGTCTGTAGTGTAAATATATGTATAATAAATTAAAAATAATAATAATAATAATAACCCCAACAGTAGTGTAAATATCGGGACTGAAAATTAAAAATAATGGATGATAACTCAATTATTAGCCAGCAGCAGATCAAGCAGAAAAGCGGTGAATTTGTAAGTTATTCCATATACAAGGGAAGGAGCGTGCAATAAAAAAAAGCTTGAGTTGTTGGCGAGGTAACGAGTACTTACTTTTACTTCTACTTTTTGGGTGAATTAGATTTGGCACGTTTTTCTAAAAATTATTCACTCGAAATGCCCTATTAAATGTTTTTAGAGAACATATAATAATCTATTTATTTTATTTTCACTTTTTATTTTATCTAAATTAATAATTTCGTTTTTCCATAAGATTTTAGCCGTTAATTAAAGTACCCTTTAGTTTTTACCAATGGGACAAGTTCCCATAAAAGTAAACTGTGCCTGTCAATATGAAGTATTACTTTTATATCTTTGATTTTACAATTTATAGATTTATATTAAGAATAATTACAAATAAACAAATCATTTTAAAAAGTTGCATCACTAGTTGGCAACTTCCGTAAAATTTTAAGCTTTTCTAATAATGTACATGTGTTGCCTACAATTTGGGCACGCCTCCATATATTCATCAGTAAGATTAAGTTAGTCCACTTACATTACGTATTAAATTTTCCAATTACGTCTATTTGATAGTTTGCCAGTGCACTATACAATTTCTGTCTAAATTTATAGAAAAGGTCATAGATTTGGTTTGAGATGTATATTGTTTAAATTCATTATTCTATCTGCGGATATTAGTTATATGCTAGAAGTCGTTTAAAAGATAACAACTGTCTAGCTTATTGTTCGTGCCTATAATAAATGCAAGTATTCGGAATATGTTCAGTGTGGGCTTTTGCAATAGTTTCCAAAACATTCAATTATGTACTTACTTATAGTTGACCGTAAGGATTGTAACTCTCTATAAAAATAAAAATTATTATTAAATATATATTGTTGTTCGTTTGTATTTTTTGGGGAGGTTTAGTAGAACAGCTTTAGCTGGACTCCGCCTAAATAAAGACCATTTATTATTATTATTATTATATATACATATATGTACGTTATTATAGATATTATAATGAAAATTTAGTTCAAAATATGGTGAATGTAACCGAATTAATTACGCACATTAATTCAAATTTACCTCAAGCGCAGAAGCGACACGAGAAAATGTTTAATGGCGAATCTAAACCGTGTTCATAAAACCTAAATTTATATTTGCATAATTAGCATATCTAACGTAACCATACGATGACCTAACCTCGCTAGCAATCTATTTTTCTTATAGATACCTACTTGTATTTTACGATGTATTTGCACGTTATAGTAAATATTTGATTTATCGAATCCTTCTATCAGGACGAAGTAAAAACTTGTTAAACAGTAACAACTACACATAGCATCCTTGCATCTGAATTAACTACGTCATGATTCATGTGTCTTTCGCGTGTATATAGATAGGTTTAACATTTTTTTCCTGGATATATTAGTAACCATATTCAAATCTTCTTGTCAGTTTTGATGTTACCTCACTCTTCACAAAAGTGCCTATCATCGATTCCGTCGCTATAATCCACCAATTATTGATCCAGGACAACCAATCCCCAGAATTAGCCAAGTTAGTCGCGAAATGCCTTACTTCAACGTACTTTACCTTCCAGGGAAAATACTATTATCAAACCTCCGGCGCCGCTATGGGATCTCCACTTTCTCCGGTTGTAGCTAATATCTTCATAGAGGCATTTGAGACTACTGCTTTGGAACATACGGATTTAAAACCCAAAACTTGGTTAAGATACGTGGATGACAGCTTCATTATCTGGCCACATGGTAAAAACACTCTGCCTACTTTCTTGGATTTCCTCAATAGCCAACACCCCGACATCGAGTTTACCATGGAGATTGAGAATAACGGTTCTCTACCTTTCCTTGATGTATTAGTTACTCGGCTACCAAATGGTCGTTTAGGTCACTCCGTGTACAGGAAACCCACACATACCGACCGATATCTTCATGCCAGCTCACATCATCACCCAGCACAAAAGCAATCGGTAATCGGCTCTCTAGTACATCGCGCGATCTCAATTTCTCAACCCGACAACATCGACAAAGAATTGAAACATGTGAAAACTGCCCTGCTACAGAATGGCTATACCTCCGGCAACATACAAAGGGTCATAGATAGGTACATTCATCCACGATCTCCTAAGGTAGCACCAGAATCTAGTAATCAGCCAAGTACCATCGTTCTCCCCTACATCCATGGCGTTACAGATCACATTGGTAGAATTCTTCGTAAGCAAAATATCCAACTCATCTTTAAACCTTTAAACCAAATTCTTCCTTCACCCAAGGACACTCGCCCTGCTCTCTCCCATAAAGGCATTTACAAAATTCCATGTGACTGTGGCTCAGTGTACATTGGCGAAACTGGACTTTCTATTCAAACTAGAATCAAAGAACACCAACGGTACGTTAAGTCACGTTTTTCAACACACTCAGCCTTAGCCGAACACTTTATTGATACGGGCCATAAAATTTGTTTTGATCAGGCATCTGTTGTAAGCAAGTCTCATCGCTATTTTTCACGAAAGGTAAGGGAAGCTATCGAGATCCAGAGACATCCCCAAAATTTCAATCGTGATATTGGTTACCCACTCTCCAGTATTTGGGAACGCGTTCTTTCCGCTTCTTCGACCCGTGTACAGTGGTATGTATATCCCCGCACGTCCCCCTTCTCCTTGTCAGAAGGTTTTCGCCTCTAGCGTGGTTGACACGTCGAGTTACCGTGATCTTCTGGCGCCCCTCACCTAGTTTTGCTGCTGAAGAAGCCACTTACATTAGTGACGAAACGTCGAGTTTGAGTAAGTTGTATATATATTTTTGTATTTTTCATTTTCATTTTTGTTTTATTTTATTTTATATTGTATATATGTACTTTACTATGACGCGGTCAAAACCCGGAAGCCCTCATAACAGAGCCTCAGACCGTGGAAGCCTTCGATATCATTTAACCATATTCAAATATTTACAAAAGTAAGGGTATCTTGTATTTTAATTTTCTAAGTCGATTGTTACACAAATGCAGCAGTATTATGTTATAAATTAAATATGTGTAACATGGTCAACTAACTCTCCTAGTATCGATTAGTACTAGACTTTTCTAAGTGATTTTTCTTGCAACATAATAACGTGTAAATACAAACACCTCTTGTTATGGCATCAAGTACGAAAACAAGGTCAAAGCTATTAGAAAAAAAATCTATTATTCTTATCCCTACTTTGAGAATATCACGAGAACGTGCAAAAATGAAGGCGAAGCGATCAAAGCAATATTTATCGAGTGAAATGTCAAGATGTTTGCAACCTTCTTTGTTGCACATGGATATGACTAAAGCTGATAACAATACCGCGACCTGAATATTGTGATATTTACCAAGTTGAAGCAGCGACTCCGTCTCTTCACGTTTATTATTAGAGATTAGTAGAGATGATAAATCTCTTCGATATTATTAGATGACGTTTGAACACGGAGAGTAACATTATTGATTTTGAAAACGGCCTATGTATGTAATTGAAAAAAATGTATCAGAAATCAGAGCACGAGCTTTTACGAATGCATAGCTATTACAATTTTTTTAATGTTGATTATAATTAAGCTAGAAGTACACATCACTTTATTTAGATAGATCAAATCGATTAAATAAAATTACTTCAGATTTATACTACAGTCGATAGAAAAATACAGATATGCATAATGTGTATCAGGTTTTGTCATCTATGCATTGTTTTCTAAACAATGCGTCCACTTGATCTAAATTTATAGCAAGTGATATCATATGTGGCGCGAATAAAGTGAAATGCTAAACTAAACTAAACTGATCATATCTAAATTATATTACAAATGTACTTCATATATTAATCGAGACGTTGAATTAATTTACAAAGCGTGTGACCCTATATCTGTGCAATCATCACAAAAATTAGAACAAATAAAAATATATCAAATACTTGAAAATATTTAATGCCATGATAATGATTTTAATTGCAAATACTGGAAAGAAAGTCAGTATCATAGTAACTGATATTAGCGTATACAGTACAAACCGTACAGTTAAAGTATTTTATTTAATCACGGACACGTAACAAATTTCATGCTCTATAAAAGAGACAATTTTTTTGATATCTTGTGTCATTAAAGGCGGATTCGCGCAAGAATTCAAGATGCCACGAAAATTATCCTTCTCTTCCACAAACTCAAGTAATCAAAAAAGTAATACCGTTTTTCTAGAGCAGGACATTTCCTATAAAAAAGTCCAGGGAAGAATTATTCTAACTGGTATAGTTTTCGAATTGTACCTGTTTACTCAAGCAGAAGGTGGTGCAAATTTAACTTTTGTCATGCCGTTCTCATTAGTGCAATTGCAAGACTGTGTTATTAAGCCTGCGTTTTCGAAAAAAGAGGCTAATTTTTGAGGCATCTCCCATTATTTTTTGCGAATCCAGCTTTAATAGCACAGACAAAATTGTGTTGTTGTCTATCGAGCTTAAAATTTTCTATAAAAAAGTTCAAGAAAACTATTCCGATTTAAGAGCTCTGTTAAACCTTTCGGTACACATTATATTATATCTATGTATGTACATATATATGTATAAGGCTTAACAGACCTGTTAGGCGCGACTGATTATCTCATCACTACACAATGATCCCACCGCTGGTTATAGCCTCGATATCTTCATGTTTAAATTAAGATACAATACTTCGCAAATTAAGTCACTACTAGACACATTAAATGAAGGGGTAATAGAAACAGAAATATCTGAATAAATTCAGTTACTCGGTCATATCCACAGTGAATGCATTTCGTTCCTTTTCTGTAGTGTTACCAATACGCTAATTGGACACTTTTCCGACAAAGGCTAGGGTTAAACCACTTCATATTTTTGATTTAATTTAATACATTTATTGAGATTTATATTAACTTTGAACTATTTAACATGGCAATCCGTGTCACGAGAACCACTTCTTAATATTCACAAAAGTGTGAACTTTTAAATGGTAATAAAAATAAACTTCAGTCTTGTTGATGCTTTACAACTTCCTACAATTGCTATTTATTTCTTCAGTTAATATTTTGCCCGACAATCACAACCAACGATGGCTGCTCTTCACTTCTTCTTCTGAGGTGTTTCATTGTTTTCAATAATTTTACCAAGTTAAGGAAATTGGAAACGTCCAGCACTAAAACGTTTGTACATAAACATCAGAGAGGATGCTAAGTTTCCAAAACAGATGATAAGCTGAACTTAGGGTCTCAGTGCTTTCACACTCGATTCAATGTCACTAACCTGAGTAGAATATTTTATGAATTAGTTAAAATTCTCTTTGATGCCATATGAAGTTACTAACAACATCGATCATTCCATTTTAGGTCACGAATTTGTGTGTGTCTATTTCCTTCGTTGCTTGTTATTAGGAGAACGGGGAAACTTATGTACAGGGTGGGCAAAATTGCTTGGTTTTAGAGGGTTTCACATATTTAGGGCATAGTTAGAGAGATGGCAATGGTACATTCCAGGGCTACTTTTTCAAGGTAAATTCAATGGAGAAATCCATTTTTCAATATCTGTTACAGTGGCGGCGGTAGGGGACAAAATTGAAAATATATCATTTTCTGTGGAGCTCTATATTTCAACTATTCAAGAAGATACTTCAAATATTTTGACGTTGTTTTATACAGTTTTTTATGCTAATTCCACTGGTCTGACGTATTTTTTTATTCCAGCTATATTTTGAGAATTATGGAGTAAACTTGTATTTTTTTAAATGGAACACCCTGTATATTTTGCCATATTCGGAAAGAGTTTGTGTTTCTGATAAAAAATATATATAATTTGTTAGGTATCCCTCCACTACTTTCGGAGATATTTGGATATTTACTAAAAATACTTAAACAATTTTTACTATTTTACTTGTTCATTTTTATTTATTATTCTTTTTAATATACTTATAACAAAAATAGTGGATCCGACTAATATACATATATATGAATATGGTAAAAATGTAATTAATTGTATGTGATTACTTAATAATTGAGATATATTAGTATAAGTACTACATTGATATTTTAATGCAGTAGGCTATGAAAAAACTATCAAATTTCTAGCATTTCTAATTTGACGTTTAATTAAGTCACTTAAATACAAAATAGCAGTTGATTCCACGCTTGTTACGAAAATGCCTCATAAATTTGAAAACTATGAAAAATTGGATATGATCCGTGCTTTTATCATCTGTAATGAAGTTGCAAATGATGCTGTAGCGCTTTATTTAGAAAGATTTCCGGAAAGGCGACAACCGGAACATCGTATATTTAAAAGATTGATGTCTAGTTTAGAAGAATATGGATCATTCGAAAAGCGTAGGTCTAGAAAATATAATAAAGTATTTAGGGATGAAACCGAAATAACTGTATTAGCGAAAGTTGAAGCTGAACCTAGTGTTTCCAGTAGACAAATTGAAAACGAGTTAGGAGTACCGCGAAAAACTGCTTTGAATATATTAAGAAAAAATCGATATCATCCATATAAAATACGAGTAATACACGACTTATTACTAAGTATGTTTCATAATAGTAGATTAAGTATAAAGAACGGCAAGGAAGTTTAACCGATCGAGGACAACTATAGCTTTTTTTTTCTGTAGTATCTCATATCTTTAAATAAGTATACAGTAATATTTTTTTTGTTTTCAAACGTTATTTTTCAGGCGATTTTGATCGGCGTATTACGTTCTGTGGTACATTGGAAAATGTACTAATGATCCAGACTTTAAAAGCAACATAATTTGGTCTGATGAAAGCAGAATTTCAAGTGATGGATTATTTAATCGTAATAATCATCACGAATGGAGGCAGACAAATGAACATCTTGCTCTTCGACAAAGACGACAGGGACGGTTTGGGTTTAATGTAATATGTTTTCTAAAAGGACATACATTACGTTATCAATTTTTCGATGACCATTTGACTGGACAACTTTATTTAGAATTACTAAGAAATAATCTTTATATTTTTGATAATCCATCCGTTTGGTTTCAAAACGATGGCTGTCCTGCACATACATCTGTTATAGTAAGAAATTATTTAAATGAAATGTATCCTGACAAGTGGATAGGAGTCAACGGTCCGGTAAGGTGGCCCCCTAGAAGTCCAGACCTTACACCCTTAGATTTTTTTGTTTGGGGCTATGTTAAAGATAGAGTATATACACATCCTCATAATAACATACAGGAATTAAAAGCAGCCACAGAAGCGGCATTTAACAAAATTACCCCACTTCATATTCACAATGCAATAAATGCAATAGAAAAAAGATGCCGCACTTGCATGGATAGAAGAGGATATCAATTTGAACATCTTATTAGATAGTGTTTGTATACGTTTCATTTTATTGTTGAGATAAAGATTAAAATTAAAATGGTTTCTAGTATTTTCTTTAAACTTACAAATATCTTAAAACTAAACGTCAACTTAGAGATGCCAAATATTAAAAAAAAAATTCCTAGCCTACTGCATTAAATGTCAATGTAGTACTTATACTGATATATCTGAATTATTAAGCAGTTACTTAGTTATTGTTCCTACGTTCCAAACTAATAGTTGATCATCCTATATATATTCATATATATGTATATTAGTCGGATCCACTATTTTCGTTATAACTATATTAAAAAAATAAAATAAAAATGAACAAGTAAAATAGTAAAAATTGTTTAAGTATTTTTAGTAAATATCCAAATATCTCCGAAAGTAGTGGAGGGATACCTAACAAATTATATATATTTTTTATCAGAAACACAAACTCTTTCCGAATATGGCAAAATATACAGGGTGTTCCATTTAAAAAAATACAAGTTTACTCCATAATTCTCAAAATATAGCTGGAATAAAAAAATACGTCAGACCAGTGGAATTAGCATAAAAAACTGTATAAAACAACGTCAAAATATTTGAAGTATCTTCTTGAATAGTTGAAATATAGAGCTCTACAGAAAATGATATATTTTCAATTTTGTCCCCTACCGCCGCCACTGTAACAGATATTGAAAAATGGATTTCTCCATTGCATTTACCTTGAAAAAGTAGGTCTGGAATGTACCATTGCCACCTCTCGAACTATGCTCTAAATATGAGAAACCCTCTAAAACCAAGCAATTTTGCCCACCCGGTACATATGTCATAACGGAACTCATGGTAATTTTTCTGTAGTAATCTGGAGTACACCAGGGAAAAAATCTTGGAGCCTAAGTCTTAATATGTTTATCGATGATTTAATCACATCACTTCATTACCTTGTTTTGGCTTATGCAAGTGGTCGTCAGACCTACTATATAATAGAGACTTTACTTGATTTGTACTGCAGTGATCTCAAATTGGCGGTTCCCAAATTAATTTACACATCCCACAAATACATGTGAATTATAAGTACATGTAAATGCGGGCAAATACCTATAGCTAGAAGCATGGAGAAATTTTCGGCTCGCCAGCTAGTTTCAATTTGGCTCGTTGATGTAATGGACGCACATGAATTAGCAGTGAATTCATTAGAATCTGTTCTTAACACAGCAGTTTGTATTTTGCATTGCGATATGGTATCTGGACATCCTCTGATGTATGTACATACATAATAACTTCATTTAACAAATTCAGCCATCTTCTTACCTACATACATGTTGTTCCATATTACAAATTGCGTAATCTCAGCGAATCGAGTATCTTTGCACCTGTATGCCATTAGAAGGTGTATAATTTATTGTTTTATTACTCTACAATGAACAGCTCATAAAAAGTACGAAATACAAAGCATGTTAATACTATCAGAAATTTATGTAATGGATATTCTTGGACCTTACCGTTTCTGTTATTCTATAATTCATCTCTAAAGAAGTCAACAAATATCTATTCTAAGTACTGTAAAACATCATAGGGCGTAACAACTAAAATTCGCTGGTTAATACCGGCATTAATTTTTCAAAAGTAAGAATCGACTCGACTGACAAACATTCGTATTATTTTTCGTTGTAGAATTTCTGTTAGATATGCAGTAAACAAAAATTTATTAACTAAACTAGTATTCCCCGTGCATCACATATTGGTAAGACCTCAGAGCACAAATCTATATTTGCACGTATGTAGTTGAATGTGTAGGTACATGCATTTAAAACGAAGTCAGCGGTTAAGGTATACAGACAAAGAACATTAATTCTGCCATTGAATTTGGTTAAGCAAGGTTGTATAACTACAATATCGCGGTAACTGCCGGTGTGTAATGAAACATGAAACATAAACTGCCGGGAAATATCACCTAAACATTCTGCATACCTCGTACAGTAAAGGTGAGCGAATAACTATCAATGCTGGTACCTACTCTCTTGGTTTTACTAGGCGGAGTATGCGATGTGGCTGGATTGTATTTCCCGTCAGGCACTACTACGTTCATTTTTAGGATTTATTGATAGGCTATATGTAGGTTAGTAGAATAATACTGCAGTGAACCAGTTGATTCTACTCAAATTAACATATCTCCATACTAGTTATGTACAAAAAGTACAATGTAACAAAAAAAACATTAAATAGTACCTCTCCACTTAAATCAATATTGACATATGGGCGTATTATTTCTACTAGTTATTGTATAAGGATCATGTGATTGCCAGAAATTAAACCGCAATTGCAGTTACGCAATTGTTAATAAAAAAAAATTAAATGAGCAAATGAGTTCGATCCATGAACATTCTACATTTGAAGGTAAAAACATCACGCCATGATTGTTAGATACAATTAGCCATAATAATATGTTGGTAATGTTTACACGCAACAGAAAATTGCTAGAACAATTTTTGGCAATATGCAGTGTGTTGGAAAAAGCGGAAGTTTTATATTTTTAGTAATTTTAAAAAATACTTTGACCTTGAAATCGTGCACTACATACACGCAAAATTCATTACTATTTGCGTTGTATTTTATTTACAATGACCACACATGATATAGTATATAATTAAGCTAATTATTATTGTGTTTAAAAGAGAGAAAAACTACGAAAATAACTAAATTACGACCTAAGTTTAGTGAACATTATACAAGATTCTATATATATAACATTACTCATTTCGGTTAAATTTCGAGAACTGTGTTTAAAACATTTTACAGGGCAACAACTTTTGAAGGATACCGGTACTCGTTTTCTGGAATTATTACTGCAAGTCAGTATATAGGACATTGATTTTAATACAGGCAGTCTAAAAAAAAAACAAATTGGTGTATCTAAAAAATTACGCCAGCAGGACAAAATTTCAGTTAGAAACCAACAGCAGCCAATCAAAAGCAACGAATGTTAAAAACACATTAAATTAAAAGTTGTAGCAGAAGAATAATTTTTATCACTGAAAAACTGCTATTTATTATACCTATATATAATAAAATAAATTTACAATTTACGTGATAAGATTTAGATATAATCTAATACAGAGGATACATATTGGTAAATATGCAGACGAAGAATATAAAATAAGAATATCCAAGCTATTACCTACCAGAAAATGTAATAATTTTGGTGATACCCGCTGAAGAGTTTAACTTCACACGCAAGAGAAATAAATCGATGATCAATTAATAACATTAATCGTTACTGTATACTGTTCACAATAATTAGTTGCTTCGTGGCCGGTATTACATAAGGTACAACTTTGCTGCATACGTTAACCTTGAAAAACATTTACCGCACATGGAAAGTTTATATCGCTTTCTAAGTATATTAAAAAATGCGCTCCAGGAATGTTTTCATAAGAATGAAATCTCACTTTTTTTTTCAATGCGATAAAGTTATCATTTACGTCAATTGATAATATGTATGTTTCCAACCATTATGTTTTTTTTTACCTCTTCATTAGGAAAATATTAATTTTCAACTTTATCAGTATTTAAATTTACTGTGATAAAAAGTGATTTGAGTAGATGAACATTAAAATAAGATTGTTCAGTATTTAATACCGTGAAATGATATACGCAGGTTTCAAATCTTATTCTAGTTAAAAAGCCAGATATCAGTATTTATGTATGTAGACCATGATGAAATTATATGAGGTTCTGAGTTGCGATAAAAATGTGTTAATGCAGAAAATAGCAAATAGAGGAACCTCACCACATATTATATTGAGAATTATAGATTAGATATATTGATTTGTTTCTTCAATTTCAGAAGTAGTACTTTATATTCCATGAAATTTTGTTTAAATACATATATGTATATGTATATAGTATATCACTTTATTACATTTCACACGTAATATACTAAACGTTTCACTAGATTTTTACGTATCTACCAAATATGTACATTCTCCTTTTTGAACGATGTTTGCCAGGTCGTCCTAAATGTTTAAGGAATAAAGAGTTGTAATAGTTAAGAAATGTTAATTTTAATATTTATAAACGTTAAAGAAATAGTATAGAGTATGACCAAAAGTAACGATAACTTTATGCTTTACCGATTTTGAGAAAGCTTTTGACATAAGTAGCAGAGAAAATGTATGGAAAATTTTAGAAAAAAACAACGCAAAAGAGGATGATATACAATGAGGTTCTAAAGTATCCTCCCCTCCTGCTAACTTATTATAGGTTCAATAGAGAGGTTCCAGTTTTGAGTCATTAATATGAAGTAAATTATACCACACTTTTGAAGTAAAATTTCTATTTAGTTTCAAAGATTGTCGACAGGGAGCGATATAGTATCAAAATGTTAAATGGAATGGGAGGGAGGGGTCGAGTGACACCTCATTTTAAAGGGCTCACTGAATATGGTATCAGACTAAAATTTCATAAAAATGTATCCACTCATATGAACATAGTAATAGAACAACATTTTATTTCATTATATACATATTTTGTGTTTGCAGTTATCTGCTCAACATAAATTTAAAAGGTCTTAGACAGCTATGAATTGTAAAAGGTGTGGCTCTTATTAGGGCTATACCACCTTATAAATGTCATAAAACAGAATTCTGTTGACATCGATGCCATAATCAGAATTCATTCATTCATGCAATTAGGGTTGGACACCTGCAGCCTACGCACTTGAGCTGGGTGCTCGTTGTACCATCCCTATCAAAACTCTCACTTACACTTGAGCAGTTTAGTGTCCTCTATAAAGTCCAATATCTTGCCCAGTGGAAAGTTGAGTACCTACAAAGGCTTCAGTGGAGCTTTTCCGAAATGTTTCTGCCTGAGTACCTCACAGGTGCAGATTACATGTACACATCTTCTGCACCAGGTTTAGCTCACCCGACCCGTGTTATATAGATGCTGATACTATAGATGAAGTGTCCAGATATAAACCCAAGAATGGTCTTAACTTGTTTTTTATTGCGTCTAATTAGATTTTCAGAGAACTTAGCATCCTCAGCCCCAATTAGCGCTTTAGTGTCGAGTTGACCTTCAGTCGACCTCCAGTTTCTTACACTGCCATAATCAGCAATAATAAATGTCAATTTTCGGGTTACTTGCTCGCAATAGTGCTAAACTTTTGCAAAATTCTGTAGACTAAAAAAAATACAACAGAGCTAATATTTTACCATTTTTCATACAATTAGATCCTCTAAATGAATTTGTTAAATTGTTTGGCGCAAAAACATCCTGTTTAGCGTTTCGTCCCGCGCTTTGGTAATGATCTAAATATCAATATACCTGCAACCATGTCCTGTTTTAAAACATAACTCTTGAAGAGAGTGAATTTAGATTTCATAAAATTAGCATTTACAGTGACAGCGAAGACATGCAAATAATGCAAGTGTCAAACATGAATTCAAATAGTCATTACGTCCCAGGCAGCCATTGATGCTAAACCTTAAATTAATGAACCGCACTTAACGAAGACAATGCATGAGAAAATTGTGCATATAGTAAAAATAAACAATTGAACAATGTAAAAGAGGGGCTATAATATGAATATGCGCGTACTTCCGGCTCTGTCCTTTTGCACTGGATGACGTAATAGAAAGAGCACAGCAAAGATTTTATTGCACGTGTTTCTAGTATAAAAATCAACAAATATGCTAGGCTGCTTTCATTTCACTAAAATGATATACTCGAATGAAATTTATATTCGTAAATCTAATTTGGACCATTTTTATTTAGCTGAATGTATAAATAAAATAAACCTTGTTGGAATTTGGAAACCATGCGGCACAGCAGGTGCTCAAATGACATGTCTTTCTTATTTTATTAGGTACCTATTAGACAAAATGATGTGCACATACATATACATTGCTACTACTTCTTTAAAGTAAAAACATTTATTACTTTACTTTTCCTTCGTCTAAGTTACTTTGTAATTAAGCTAGACATCTTTAAAAATGAAGCACTTATTCGGACTAAATATAACTGAAGTATATACATACATACATACATAGTTCATTTTGTCCATTTATTTCTACTGTTGATATGTATTGTGGTCTTCTAAGCATCAAATCTTACTACTATTACACACTTCCATTAGGAATGCAAGTGGGATTTTCATTTCCCAATCGTAATAATCGAAAAACCAAGTTTTAATAATATATAGAATTAATATACAACTACATAAAAAGAAATATATAAAATTAATAGCTCTAAATTCCGTAAACAGTAATTAAGTTATATTTTCTGCGTGTGTTATCTCTAAATAAAAGCTATAGTTGATAATTCATTAGACGAAGATCGTTGTTAAATTGATTGTTGACGTATTTATTTTACATTTATTTAACGTTCGCGATTAGTGAAAAGTCACACAAATATAAATATACGGTAATAAAATAATAAATAAATATTCATGTACTAAATTTGTCCTGTTGTTACAACTACGTTTTAAAATAACGCATTATGTATGAACAATTATTTCTAATGGAAACATTTTCATTTATCAACAAACATATAATTTATTGCTGCAATTGGTGTATTTAAAAGACCACACATTATTGCAGAAAGTAAATTATACAGATTTATCTGCGCTAATCGCTTCTGGAATTTATTTAATGCGCTCTCCATTACAACTATCCTTATACAATACGCCAAATACACCTATGTGCTCAATATTGTGAAATGTTTTATGCACGTTTTGTTTATATTAATATTATTATGTAAGTCGAAGAGAAGTACACACAGCGTATGAGTTAAGATTTCAAAATAAAAGCTATTAAATGCAACTATCCTTACGAAAAAAACTTAGTGGAGTCTAAATTTTCATACAAAATGTTTTTTTTTTTGAGATACAAAATTCTATTAACAACAATTGAAATACTATTAATTAATTTAATTTTGGTAAGCTACTTCAGAGATACAAAAAAATTACCATGAATAACCTAAAAGCAATCATTAATGGAAATGAAAACGGAGGAAAGGATTGGTTTACTAGTCACCTAAAAAGTTTGTGGACTACCTTAATCTTACTTCTCTTGCGATATATGTACATACACGATTCGGATCGACGTCTTCATTAGAGTAAACTTTTAGTAAGCTTTTAATTTGGCTTGTATTAGAACTATCTCGAATGCTTGAACTCTCGGTGTTACACATTTATGTATGAAGTTGTTTCATGTATTAAAATGAAATTTTGGAAGGCGAGTTATTTTACATGGTATCCATAAAAACAAATTTCTGTTAAACTTTGTTTTGGTTTTATAAAGCGTAACTTTTCTTGAAGACAATTAAATTGCTTCCAAGAGAGACTCTAAAAACATGTAATAAAAGCACAGTGAAATTTATTCTTATATGTACAACCCAATATCTCTAATAATAATTAAAGTTGCAGAATTATTAAGTGGATTCAAACACGCAACAATATACAGAGCATTCCACTAAAAAACGACTTTCACTGATGTAATCTTGGTTAAAATGAACATTATACAGCCTATATTATGGACATAATTTTCAACTTGCAAATTTGATATATGGCATTTCAGCTAGTAACGAGCCAAATATGAAGTTCAACTGAAATGCTTTCAGATGTAAAAGAGTTTTAACAGAACGTTACCCTACATCTGGAAAAAGTTTGAATAACTCAAAAATATCTCGTTTTCGATATATACTTTAGTAGTTTAGTTTGGATGCACAATTGAATGTGTGGAAGAACGTAGATAACTTCGCTAACGAGACTAGATGACACTATCTCTAACTACAAGCTTTCAGAATGGTTATATTTTAGGATCATATCCTCAAATCAAAATTTGAATGAAAAACTGCGGTTGCGATAGGGACAGTGCGGAGTGTATCTCATTATTAAAATATATTTTCAGTGAAATTATATGTCTCGAAAGAGATAAATCTTGAAATTCCAATGTAACTTGAAAATATTGGTTAGTACATGTGATCCGTGACATGCACGTGAGGTGATATGACTTTTAGCATAATGTGTACATATTCAACTACTGCTACATGATTGAAGCATGTTAAAACTGGAATTTTAAAAGTTTATAGTTTTTGTTGAGACTGATTTCAATTGCTTTCGGTTTCGTCATTACATTTCCTATTTCTGCAAACAATGTCACGAAAGAAACTCCAGATTTTCATTGTCGCTGTAAATAAAGATAATATTTTCGTCACAATTGTTCAATTATAGATCAGTTAGTTAATTAAATTTGCATGATTTTGAGAAATTCTCTCGACACGTTTTCATTCAGGATGTTAAAATGCGCATCGGTTAGTGTGAACTAAAGTTTTAGAATTCAAAATTATAAAAGTAAACAGGTAGAGCAAAGACGCATTTTCAATTACAGGCCAGACTGTGCGTTAGTTACTTTTATGTTTGCCTTTTCTGTTATTGGGATGTTGGTTTATCATTTAAGTTATTGCATATACACTAATTTCTAGAGATATAATATTGAATAATCCATTATCGTGGTGATTAGTATTGTCTAGCTGTTAACCTTGACATCATTCTGATTCATATGGTCACGGAAGTATGCTCATTGTAGACCTTTGTAAAGATCTCGAAGTATTTCACATGCTGATAATTCTCTGATTATAACTGATAATTTTTAGCATAAGGAAATATAATGACATTGTTACACAATACGTACCATTGTTGAATTTAAGTAGTACGAAAACGTTACGAAATTATTAGGAATAACTAGTATCACGTCTAAAATTTAATTTCTGAAATAAAATTTTTACACCTAAATAAAAATGATGTATGTTAAAAGAAAGTAAAGTAGCAACAATAGAATGAATTGGACACCATATGGGCTTCGCTATCTCAAAACTATATCCAAGAAGGTATTTCGTGATTAGCAAAATAGAAACTTAATGAACAACACAGGAAAACTACCTTAAAAATGCTGTTGTTAGAATTACGAAATGAATATCGTAAAATATTTAGTTGGCATATTAACAGTATCGAAAGAATGATTGCTACTAGGTAATACATTTAACTTGGGAAAGAGTTAGATTTACCATGAATTTGCGTTTAACTTTAGCCATAATTTCTATAAATTGTAGTAGTACAAACATCATTTCTAGCGGTAATATTCCATTACTCTGTACACTTAGCTCATTTGTGACAACATGAAATAAATGTTGGCATAACACTAAAACATAATGTTTTGACATTTATAACAACTCAGTACGTTTGTAACAATAATTATTTGCGCTAGTGGCAAAATATAATGCAATTGGTGCGTGTGTAGATACATATATTCGTTTCTATGTTTTTAAGAAAACGTCGACATCTTGGTATAAATATTGCAATAAGTCTGCCCTCAAACGGTACAAATTTTAGCACTAGCTGCTAAAGGCTATGTTGTTTTATACATTTACACAGATAGGTCCATACATATACATACATATGTGTTAAATCTCAAATTTTCTTCGTCTGTACCGCTAACCAAGTAAACTTTCTAAACATTACATATAATTATATATCAACAATAAACTTCTAAATTTAACATGTATGTGTGTAGACCTAACTATGTAAACTCCACACTTTTTTGCTGTGATGTATTTTTTACGGTTGCAAGAATCTTATACAATAAACGTGTATCAGTGGAAAAACGATTACTTATTTGAGATATGTGTTACAAGTAATAGCTTTATGGTTAAAAGTTATAACTACAATCTTCCAGTTTAATATGTATGGGTAGTTTGAAACTATCGTCACTATTAAAAGCTCCTGTTCGTAAACAGAAATCATAGTATATAATATACAACATTAATTGGTCTAAAAGTCAATACGTACACACACAAAATTTGAACTTAGAGATGTCTTTTATCTCAGATGATATAATATGGAAATACGAATAAAAACAAAATTAAAACAATACAAAAACTCCGTCTAGCTAATTAATTGAAGTCGACTACCGTATTACAAACATGCGATGATTAATTGCTGTATGTCGTAGTACAGCAAAAGCGCAGAAACTAGTCAATTAATCAATCACATTTAATAAATTCTCTGGAGGTTAATCGTTTGTCTTTGAAGTAGCTACACAGATAGTAGCAGCAAAGGACAATTACGGTGTCTGTTGATTGGGGCACCGAGTCGCTGCTAGCAGAGTAATGCTTTAGCTGCATCCGCCGATTTCATTTCTATTCTGGAGAGACAGACACAGTCAATTTTATTTCGTTCAACGTTGATTAGAAAAGGATAGACTAGTCTGCTTCGAGCTCACAAACTGATAATTACTTTTTGGTTTCTTTACTCAAGAGCACGATATTTATGTACGATTGATGCGGTTCTGTTTTATTGTTCCTCTTGCTTCAGTCGCGTCTTGCTTTGCTATATAATTGGATGTCTGTTTCCGTTTCGTGAAAGGCTAGTAATGGACTTTCCCGAAGATTCAATATCAAAAAGGAAATTTACTAATAGCAAAACCCGACGTATAATGAATGATTCGAATAGTTTTACTTTAAGTATTTAATTATCTATTAAACCAGGTCAGACAAGAATCCGTTGACTGTATTTATATCATATCTACCCTACTCATCTCATAACAATGATTATAATATAGATATTGATTATTGGAATGTCTTACAACTTAACTGAATATATCATATCAGTCGAGAACACCAGATGTGACGACATTATTACATTCTAAATTGTGTACTTTAAATTTTGGATGGTACTTGATATCATCAACTTAAGAGCTTTGTTTCTATGAAATATACGGGATTATTGCATTACGTAAATACATGTTTTATTCATATTGAAGTATTTATAACTGTTAGAATGTGTTTATGAATTATCGAGATTTTATTGTGTAATTCATATCTGTCACATCAAAATTCAAATTCAACAAATAACACGAAACGAGAAAAACCCAAACCGAACCGTCTATAATCACCAATTTTTAGAGAACGTTACACTGAAAGTTTATTAATCTGCTTTTTTTATATGATTCTTAATTTCTTCTTTATATTTTGAACCAATTTTTCATATCACTATAGCGTTGCTAATATTACATACCATCATTTCTAAAGTTCTTTTGTCAATTAGACTGTATTTTAATTTTGAGTAAATATCGTTTTTGGAAATCTCTGGGAACATGTTGACTAGTTTTAGCACTGCCGTAGACGATCAAATATTAAGTTATTTAATATACACTGCTGTTGCTAGAGACTATAATATTTTTGATTTAATTAAAGCACATTTTTACTATGGGCAGCTACAGTCCCCACAAACGTACCTATACATTAATTTTCAAGTTATTTGTATATATACTATTAGCAGTGATAACACTTTTTAAGGCGCAGTGAATTCTTAGAACAAATTTGAGAGCTGAAATACTTCGTCGGTCTAAAAGTAATTAATGTGTTCTGAGAGGGTAAATCCGCGATTACGCCATATTATTGCCTAAGGGACTTATTCTCTAACTCTCTGTTACGCATAATAGTATGTCAAACGTCTGTTACTCTGCACAATAACACAATGTTAAAATATTGGTATTCTGTACGCTACTGTTATTAACATATGTATGTAAAATACTCCTCTGTAAATGTCTGTTAAATAACAGGCAAAATCGTCGCTGTTATTTTAATATTTGACATTGGAACTGCTGAATGTCATTTTATAAAAAAAATGTTGTTGGTGGTGTTATTATTAGTCTAATATCGAATAACGTGATTTTAATAACTATATATGGTTTCTTGGAAGAAGATGAAATAAACATACATTGAGGTACCAGAAATACATATGTCTAGCGGTGCGCCCAGATAATAACAAATAGTAGCAAACCAGCAATCAAAACACTTCGATCATGTAGTGGGTACCAGCCACGAGCACGAACAACAACATAATTAATAGTATAAGCACAGCGCTCGTTGTGTTCCGCGCGGTGCTAGTACTTCGAAAAGATACGCCCAAACTTTTGGAGCACATTTAGAATGAATATCGGGATGGAACTTCAAATGCTTGCAAAGGCAACGGGCACAAGAAGCGATGGTATTAACATTTAAAATAAATTACTTAAATATGTTTTCTTCTTTTTTTCATTAAATAATAAATCATTCAGTAGAAAAGATCTGAAAAAAATGAGCTTGTACTGACTAATTTCCTATTGAAAGATTAATCTAACCGTAAAATAGGTTGCTATGCACTGAAACAGTAAAGAAGTTAGTTATACATAAACACTCCTTAGATTACGTTTAGATATGTTTGTTAAGTTAGATCCGTAAAAATTTGCATAACAGAATAGGTTACAGAACGCTTCAATTTTAATAATCTGTTAAATGCTTTTTAACAGACCTATGTTATTTTGCAGTATATAAAATAACATTCTGTTAAGCGGTTTTTAGACAATACCTGTGTACTTTAATACGTATTAATATAGTACTCCTCGATATCGGCTTTTATTTTATTATTCCAATTACAATACAACCCTTTTTTTGAAATATAACAATCAGAAATAGACTCAATTCAAAGAGTTTACTCTACATATCCTTACTTACTTTCTTAGACCAGATATTGATAGTTGCCTGATCCGGTATTCTGACTGTGCTCGATTAAGAAATCATTGAAACAATTAATGTTGTCAAATGTGTGCATTAAAATGTATTGTTGATCTAACATTAAAAGAGCATATTTTAATGTTATTATGCAGTTTTGCATTCATGGCTTCTTTATAAAGAACACCTATGGGGCACATTGTAATCTGCAAGCGACGTTTTTGTTGCCCAAAACCGAATAGTTAGACATACAGCAAATATCAAGAAAAACGACACATTTAGACCATTTTTAAAAGATTAAAATAAAGATAAATTTGTTGTACAGTATTATGTAGCGCTTACATTTCTTACATTCATCCATATGACACAAGAAACACGCACAATTTCAGTGTTCCTGTGAAAATAGAGTTACATTATTCGACGGTACAATATGTATACAACTTATAATGAGTTATTTGCGCTGTTTTGATTGGCGATCACTATTTTGTTGATTCCTATTTAAATCTGCTTTGTTCAAAATTATGACTTTTGATAATATATTCATTATTTTATCTTTCTATTAGTGTTTGTTTATAGTTTGCACCTCTACGTATGTATATTTTTGTTGACATTTTCATGTATATTTTGTACATAAAAGGAAAACAATATATGTACATAGTACGTATATTGGTCGTACGTTATATATGGTCGTTGCACACTAAGGTACCGAAAACGAAAATTGCATTCGCAAGAACATGATTGTCTAGATGTACAGTGGTGGCCATATAATTAAGAGCGGCATCAAATTATCAAATACTGATTTAGCTTTAATGTGTAAAATGAAGATGTATGATTTTTATTCGCGAAACTTACAAGCCTATGAATTCTCTTTAAAACACATGTGCAGAGCAGGTGTTTGTCAATCCCCGATGTCTCGGAACGAAACAAACGGTTACAGTTCGCCGAATCAGCATGGACAGATAATTAAGAACGATTTGGTATATCAAATAGTGGTCGGTTTGCTGTGTTACTGTGCATATTGAGAACTTATTACTTATATAACATATAAATACTTATATGTTATTATATATACATACAGTAATACCTCGAAGTTACGTAATAGGTGAGATCAAGGCACATAACGTAAGTTGAAAAATACGTAAGTCGACTACCTACAGATTTGCAGTAAAATTTTAGGCACACTCATCAGCTTAGTTGCTGACTATTTATTACAAATAAAACGACAAATTATAAGAATACATCTACACTTCGTAGAGCAATCGTCTCGTGCGCAGAAACACCTTCGTTGCTGGCAAACTGTAAACTAAATGACACGATGCGATAAGCATATCGCGTTTCGATGAGCTATAGAACGAAGAAGGGAAGTAAAGAGAAATTACGTATCTGCGAATTTACGTAAGTAGAGTATACGTAAGTCGAGGTATTACTGTATAATATTTCCAATTATGTATTTTAATTTGGAATAAACATGGGAAAAAGCAAAAGTTGTAATCTTACCATGAGGAAATGTATTCTTAAGTTATACGAAGAAACTGGTCATATAAAAAAATAGCGGAGCATTTGCAGTTTTCATAAGCAATGGTATTTCATGCTGTCAACCACTATAAGTTATATAATGCTACAAAAAATATAAAAAGAAAACAGAAACCCAGGAAAACCACTGCTAAGACGACGCAAGAATTGTACGCTTAGCAAAGAAAAATCCTCGACTGGGATCTAACGCAATAAGGCAAGAGTTATTTGGAGAAGCTGGTTCTGGGGTGCCAGCAAGAACTATTAGATGTCGTTTATGTGAAGCGCAATTATTCGGAGGAATGGCGCGCAAGAAACCTTTGGTTAACAAGCGTAATCGAAAGGCACGAATACAATTTGCAACAATTCATAGAGAATGGACGATTAACCAATGGAAACATATACTCTGGTCGGACTAAACCAAAATTAATCGATTAGGATCTGATGACAGGCAATACGTACGTCGTCCACCATGCAAAGAATTCGATCCTAGGTATACTGAAATAACCCTGAAGCATGGAGGTGGTTCTGTAATGGTTTGGGGTTGCATGTCCTGGCACGGAGTTGGTCCAATTTACAGAATGCAGTTATAGAAGTTTGAACCAGCATATGTATATGAACATTTTAGAAACCGTGATGCTGACTTATGCGGAGGAAAATTTGCCGGTTGTTTGGAAATTCCAAAATGAAAATGATTCAAAGCACACCGCGCGTGTGAATGCAGTCACAGTTCTGACCTGGCCCTCGTGCAGTCCGGACCTGAACCCTATCGAAAACTTATGGAACAATGTCAAATGGATTGTGCGACAAAAAGACATAAGAAACTTTGGTAGTCTGTTTGTGCAAGTCGTGCTAGCATGACAGAGTATTCCCCAAGAACGTTGTACCCATCTCGTTGAATCTATGGGTCAGAGATGTGCCATGGTTTTGCAAAATAAAGGGTTTCCCCTAAAATATTAACAATTGGTTGTAACAGCGACTATTTTTAGGGTATATGATATAGTTTTTAAATACACTATCGCTTCTTCTTAATTAAATGTCCAGCATGAATTGTTCTGTTTCTATATAAAATGTTGTCTATGGAATACATTAATACAGTGTCCACTTGACAGCTTTATGACGAGTTGCTATAGAAACAGCTGGTACTTCTTCATTGGTCTGAATGTCCAAACGTCCTTGCAAACTCGCTTATCTTCAATTGAAAATAGATTCTTGCATAAATTTGTGGATGTTTGAAGAAAACATAGAATATTATAGCATTTATTTGGAGGAAAAGTTACTTTCCATAGCTTGCTCTCACTTCGTTCAGCTGTTAAACACGAGCACGCCATGAAAAGTATCACTTTCCTTCCGTATAAAATAATATACTATTTTTATATTACAAGGAAGAAGATTTACTTGGTATTTGCTATGTCTTGTTTCATAATTAAACTAGGTACAATGATGAATAAAGGTAATTATTTCATTTCTGGTGTTTATGGTTTCTATTATTGCAATCAATTATCAAAAACATATTACACAAATTTTAACAAAGTTCTGTGGCTATTAGTTTATCGCTTACATTTTGTCATATTCTATGAAAGCAAATTACTTTGTGAATTCCTGTAATTTGTATTAATCTAACTACGATAATATTAATATTGGCATGCGATGTGTAAATCTGAATTCCATTATTTGGAATTTTTTGATTTCTGATATGAAATTTTGCTTCGTTTCTAATTACACAAGTTCAATTAGTTCTATTGAAATTCGTTTTTACGTGCTAACTAATGTTAAATCAAAATAAATATTTGTATTAAGGAAATTGTTAATCATGACAGATATGAATTTGTCCTTAGTTTATTATATACAAAATTTAGTGAGAATGCGCTACAAAAAACATACAATAGATAAAAAAATCCACAATGGATTGTTCACCTAGACGATAACGTACGCTGTGATTTTCAAAATAAATTAAAAAATTAGTAGCGTTATTCAAGTATAAGTCTATTCATGATGGTTTGCCAGATTAGTTATACCATCATTTCTAAAAGTGCGAACCCATTAAAAACGAATTAATAAAAAATAATGTAACGCTTTAATTTCATTTTTAATGCTCATACTTATAATTCGATTAGGAGTATTAAAGAGCATGCGAACTTATAATGGCTTATAGGTTTATAAAAACTAACATCAATAAAGTTCAATTCACAACATTAGAATTACATAGTAAAAATACAATTTACCTGTTATTCAAAAACGTTATCAAATTCTTTATCGATGTATTTTACTTAAGATGTATAATACTAAATCCATATATGCCAATTAAATAGATAGATAAACAATATTGACAGTTTTTACTCCGTTTGACACTAAACACAAATACTTTTTCCACGTGAATAATAAAAACTAATTCATCTAGTAATAACCTTTTTCTCATTATTAAGGCAGTAAGAATTGTAGTATTGTGTTTAAGCAAGCAAAGACATTGAAGGTTATGACAATAATGTTATCAAGGAACATTAACATCAAACAAAGATTTAGGCATTAACAGTATCTACTAAATTAAATACAGGACTTTGAGTTCGACATGATAAATACCGGCCTGTTTTATATTATTTTGTCTCTTGTAATTCGATACGAATTTTAAATAACAAACAATGAAAGATCCTTTACATATTTTTCCGTAAACAAACGGAAAAAGAGTAAATAATGTTAGCATTCGTTTCAGACATGGTGATATGAATAAAAGCAAATTAACATAGATCGGTATTTTCCTGCAAATTATTTATACGCATTAATGCTTATGCTGGTTCAATACCCTTCGGATATTGCTCCAAAACAATTAATTCATCATCTTCAGTCAAAATAAAATTTGTTTTTTTTAAATAATCGAAATTTCATAGGAGGTAAGTATTCATAACTTCGATTTTATGGAATTATGAAATACTAATTTGTTTATTTTAAACAGGATGTTATGCTCGGGTTCTCGAATGTTCTAACTGTATTTACGCATGTTGTTATACATCGAAGATGCAGCTTATCGTACACATTTTTTTAAGATGCTGAAGGAACAGCGCTATCACTAATTACGCAGCATTTCCGATAACGGTTAGCGTGGTTCACAAATTACTGATACTTTCTAAAATGATTAATTGCTGCGGAGAGACATTCTAAAGAACTTATTACACAATTTCACACTTCAATTGGAATGCCGTCGTATCTAGTAGCTACGTCGTTATCGTTAAATCGTTACATACACACTCATCTCAGTCTGGTAAAAAAAATTCTGTTGACAAATAAACAGACAGGATTAAGATTAGTGGAATGTCCAGTGTCGATAATATGTAATATACGAATTAAATTTACTTAAATTGTTTGTTACAGATGTGTTAATATTTCTTACTCATGTCAATATTTTTATGATAATATATGTTGTGTTTTGTTGAGATATTATAATTGTTAAAATTGTTTTTTTAAGTTTAGTAATACCAACCACATACGATTCTTCGTTCTTTTGTTTACATTTCTTTGATCACGTTGTGTTGTTTTCGAATTGTTTTAGAATACTAACTGCGAAATAACATCAGACATACATTTATTATAATTAAAATATGAGATGTTTTTGTGTTTATATGATTTTTTTTCGGAAGTTGAATGTAAAAATATTTGATAAATATATCAAATAGCCCTTACATATACGTATGTACTACATATACATAGGCAATGATCGCACAATATTTCATACATACAGAATATTTAATACAGTTTGTTATCTATCACCTGAGATCAAAAGATGGGTCTTCTGAATAAAAGATCCAACATCAAATTTTCAAATTATTTCAAAACCGATTACAATAAAAAAAACCAATATGAAACATTAGCTACTAAGTAGTCTTCTATGCGAATATTCAAATACTAAATTATCTGCACCGGGATAATAAATAAATAAATAATCGATGTTGAAAAACGCTCGATAATTTAGTATAGATGATCGGAATTAAAAACGGCCAAGAATTTGACTACATCAAAAATTGTCCCTAGTAATGTCCTAAACTTAATTTCCAAAGGACCTAATTTTAATTTACCTTATCAACATCTGCCCGTAGTACAAATTATTAAAGACGTTGAATTTATTATTAACAACAGCAACAATACCACAACAGAAAAAGAAATTTTAAGAGGCAAATGTAGTATCACTATTTCTAATTTTATTTGCAAAAGAAAAAAACAAGATCCTAATTGCAGTCGAACTTTATTACATAAAGATCTTATAGACACCAAAAAATTTTTTAATTTGAGTAAAGATATATTAGTGACGAAAGCAGATAAGGGTAATAGGTCAGTGATTATGGAAAAATCGAATACCAAGATAAGATAAATGAGTTAGTTTCAGATACGTCCACATACATAAAACTCAATAAAGATCCTACCCCCTCTTACCAAAAGAAAGTTAATTCATATATTAACACCTTGCTCATCAATGGTCATATTAATACGACAGAGTATAAGAAATTTACATACATTTATTACATTATTATTATTTTATTATTATTATTTATTACATTATTATTATTACATTACACAAATTTACATACATAAATTTACATACTCAACCTCCGAGAATATACGGTCTACCTAAGATCCATAAACAGAACAGACCTCTTAGACCCATTGTTAATTCCATAAATTCGCCTTGTTACTCCTTGTCCAAATATTTCACAGGAATATTAAATAATTTAAGACCCACTTTCCGTTACTCTATAAAAAATTCTTTCGAACTTATACAGAGGTTGGAGTCTATTACCATACCTGCCAATCACATGTTTATTTCTTTAGACGTTCAATCTTTATTCACCAACATACCTAGAGATTTTATAATCAATGAAATAACAACCAGATGGTCACAGTTGGAATCTTACACCACTTTACCTCCTTCTCTTTTTATAGAAGGTATTAATATTATTTTCGATTGCTGCTATTTCAAATTCAATAATACTTATTATAAACAAATTTACGGTGCACCTATGGGTGATCCCTTGAGTCCTGTGCTGGCAGATTTGATGATGGACTCCGTTTTCAATAATGTTCTCAAAAACATTGAACTGAAACCTTATTTGACCGTTACATATGTAGACGATTCATTTTTGATAATAGACAAAAATACTGTTGAATTATTATTCCATCAATTCAATAATGCACATGAAAGACTGACTTTCACCATAGAAAAAGAAGTTGACAATCAGATACCTTTTTTGGATGTTCTCATCATTAATGATAATAGCTCCATTATCACTAACTTATACAAAAAACCTAGTAATTCAGATCCTTAATTATCCTTAATTATGGTTCACAACATCCTCTTTATCAAAATCAATATTATCAATAACCAGAAACATCGAATTCTAACACTTTCAAACCCAAGATTTCATAATAGAAATCTATTAGAATTGAAAACAAAATTGAAACATAACAATTATCCTGTTCATTTGATTAACAAACTTCTTTACACCCCAATTAATTCCTCAACTACTGTTACCCCTAATAATAATAATAACTTGGTTTCCAGATATAAATTAGTATACATTCCCATGTTATCACGTATGTTGAATAGAATATTACAGAATAATCGTCTCCAGATTGTGTCCTACAACAATAATACTCTTCAAAAACTCAACATTTTCACTAATCTCAAAGACAAGATAGAGGGTATAGACACGCGTAATGTAGTCTATAAAATAACATGCAATAATTGTGACTTATGTTATGTAGGCCAAAGTAGTCAGACTTTTAAGAAAAGAATAAAACAACATCAATATGACGTATCCACAGGCTCAAAAAATACAGGGTTAGCTGTTCATTGTTTAGACACAGGTCATAAGTTTGATTTCACCAAACCAATTATACTTGACGTCGAACCCAACTTACAAAAAAGACTTTTGTCGGAAATTTTACATATTAAATCCAATAAGACTTGTAATTTTAAAATTGACACTTCTAGTTTTGACAATACATACAGTGTTTTGTTATATTATAATAGATTTCGCTAATTGATTTTGGGAAAGCGTTACTTTACTATATCGATAGTTTAGTTATTAATTACTGTATACATGCGTACATGTTTGACGACACACACTCTCACGTTATTTTATTTTATACCTTGTTTTTACTGTTTTTAGTGTTCAGCAAAAAAATTTTTTAACGCTATTCGCACATATATACTTTGGTTTATATTCATTCCCGCTCTGTCCGTCTATACGTGAGTTTTAAAAACCTATAATTTGTAAATTGTTGTTTAGAAATCACACATGTTATTATCACCATGCTTTTGGTTATTATTAATTTTTAAATTGACTTGGTTTACCAAATTGTGTATGACAAGTATGTAACGTCTTAAATAATTTAATGTATGTCTTTTTAATTATCACATATTTCTAGCTTGAAAAAGACGACGGATGTCGTCGAAACGTCGTTGCGAAATACATACATGGTAATTATCCAATAAAAATCTTGCTCAAATTTTTGGCCGTTTTTAATTCCGATCATCTATACTAAATAAATAATCTACAAAATTTACTTGCAATTTTCTAGTTTTAAGGACTTTTTATACTACTCTCGACCATAGGTTGACCGTCAAACCTGTATATAAATAAAAATCGAAATTCCCAAGATAACACACGCAACGTAACACAAAACCACAATACACAAAACACCAAGTCTACAAATCATCAGTATTTTGCCAAACGAAATGAATCATCTCGTCTAAATTCAAAGGTACATCTTTGATATGATTAAATGTTTACCGTATGTTATGTCACGTTTTATCTAATATTGTAATGATTGAATGAATCAAAATTTGTAATAGTTTAAACTGAGATCGTCACAAATTCAAAATGACATGAAACATTCGTATCTGTCATTGTATTTTCATTTGAGCCAGTTTACTTTAGTTAATTTATGCGATATCATATATAACAGGAATTTTGTACTTTTTTGAACACCACTATCCATGACTACATCTAAACAAGCATGATATATTTCTGAACAGTATATGTGAAGTTCGATGATGCATGTATCTCAAATAGCGTCCATATTATTGTTTAGTTCAATACTAATCGGAAGTGATACATTTTCCTTAAGTTACGGCATGCAACTCTTAACGCAAGCACAGATTTAATTGCAAAAACTAGTATCATCAAGCTTTACGCCCAAACTCTTAGTTGAAGCAACAACGATAACCTTTTGAATATCCAACACTTCACTGATTGTGTCGATGGAATTCTTTATACCAAAGACTAAAATCTGAGGTTTAGCGAAATCAATTTTTAATAAAAATTCAGACAATGTAGAATAAATATTAAACAAACTTTCGTTTATTTTTGTATTGACCTCGACTAAGTCAGACGCCCTGAAAGAGTAGTATAATTGAACACTCGTATCGCTCGCATATAAATGTACTTTCATGTACTAAAGACACTATAGCAGCGGGGATGTATATAATAAAAATAAAATAGAATTAGAAAACTACGAATTAAGCCATAGGAGTTGTGACCGAATTACCTGTAGCTCTACATACCTAATATACAGGATGATTCAGGAGGCTGTGTCAATATTTTAGGTACGTATTCAGGGACTCAAAATAAACATAAAATTTTCTATAAACATGGGTCCTATTCCCAACCATTACAGAAATACGGGGGAAATATTTTATAAACAATAAATGTAATAAGGATTGATAATATCGATTGTAGACATATTTGTATCTATCTATAGTGTCATCGCCACTTTCACTGACTAGGACTGTAATAGCTTCCAGGTAAAATATTACGGTACATGCCAATATCAACTTTCTTGCATCAAAATAGTCTGCAAAAGTTGTCATTTTTGACTGCCACATTGTCTCATCGTGAATATGCTCACATGATCTTCGTTTATGGCTTTTGCAACGGATGCTCAAACCTTGCAGTCGCCGAGTACCAGCGTCATTTTCAAATCGGAGAGTGCCAGATAGAAGGGTTATCCAACAAATTTTTACCACTGCCGGAGAATCGGGTATGTTTCTTAGTGCGAGAATTATATCTAAACGGGAATCTGAACTTGGTATTGAACAAGAAGAGGCTATCCTTAACGCCATCGAAAATAATCTAAGAATCGCCTGCTTGGAGGAGTCTTTACATGAATTATTTACACCCATTTCACTTACAATGAGTTAAATATTAACAAGATGGTGATTTTTCGTTAAGGATACAATTCTGCAATTGGATAAATGAAAATCGAAGACTGTAAAAGTATGCTCTATTCACTGACGAAACGCAATTCACCGGTACGGTATTAATAATCTACACAATGAACACCGATGGTCAAGTGTCTTAGCTTATGTTTATATAACTTTCTGTTTGAATTTATTAAGTCCAACATATCGACGAAGAGTTTGAAGCTAGAGTGTAAAAAAATATATGTATATACATAAACGTACACTAATTAAATATATTCTCTTGAAATGAGATATGTATATAGGAAAGTAAAATATGTATGTATGCAATATGTATGTATACAGTAAAAATTTACAAATCACTTTTAAAAGAAAAAGAGAAGATACCGTAAATGTATGTAGACGTAGGAAAAATCTCAACACTTTATTTAAGTCCGTTGATACCGCACTTTCTTCTGAGCATAACATTAATGTGACAAATAAAGATCGTCAAAGAAGTTTGAAATATATTAATTACTAATTAATTGTTATAACGTACATATATAACGTAAGATAAAGTGTTTGTTTACCAGTGTAACAATTCTATACATTTCTTTTTTAAACTATTACATCAACAAAAAATATTTTTAAAAATGTATAGTAAGTCACAATCTAGTGTTCCTTCTTCGATTGACAAATCTGTTTTCTTCATCTTACCGTCTGTTTTTCTGTTCTGTGTGTGACGCTAAACGTATATTGATAAAAGACAACAGTGCCACTTCAAAGAAGTACATACATACAATAAAACATATTTTTAATTACATGAATCCGTGCGTGTGACTACATTATCAATTACTTAGAAGAAAACATTTACAAAATATACGAGTATTGACATATTTAACCAAACATCGTATAGATAAAATTGAATCAGAATAAACAAAACCTTATATTTTCGTCAATGTTACTATTCTCCTGGTGAAGAGCTGTTATCTTCACAAGCGTAGCAAATAATCATATTTTGCAATAAAGTAAGTTATTATGAAATTGATAATGCAATTAATCAATTTGTGTTTTAAATTTTTAAGAAATTAGAGGCATGCATAACAAATTTTTAATTCCTAACACATACAGTAAGTTCTGAATGAATATTCTACCAAAAGAGAAAGATAGACAACTTTTATTCATATGTTTATAACTCAATAGAGCGTGAAAACTGTTATGCATTTTTTGAAAACATTGCAATTATTCAGCAATAAAGTAATTCTATTTATCGGTCATTCAAAACAATTTCATATGGAAAATATTAGATTATTACATATGCATATTATAGATATGTTGTAATAATTGCAATAAAAACTAATGACCTAACAATAAAAAACTTCTATAAAATTTGCCAAATTACAGAGGAAGATATATTAATGACCTAGATATTGAAAATCATTTTTTAGTGCGGAAAAATATGAGAGTGAAACAAGGTTAGCTAAAATTTTACAAAACTTTTAGGTTTTTAGAGTATAAAATATAAATATAAAGAGCTCGTTCAATTTGGCAACTTTATAGATAACAGGCCAATGTTGAACAAAGAACACTTCGAAAGGGAAAAAATTAATAGAAAAGTCGGACTGCGTTTATCACGGCTTTGGAATTGGAATTGATCATTCATTATATACATAGAACGAAGTAGACTTCAAAAAGAAATATAAAATAGTGAAGAGAAAAATTAATAAATATATAAATCGTATGTGAGCAGTACTGAATAAAAAATATGAAATACAAAAAGTATCCATTAACGGGTGGATGGCCGCAGTGGTTAGGCGGTCGACTATCATTGTGAGAGGATGATAGGTTCCGGGGTTCGATTCTCTGGAGGGACGGTGACATTTTTTCAGAGTTTAATCCCGGATCGACTTGCCATTCGCTGTTGGGAGTAAAGTGATTAACAGGGCGGCATCATAAAAGGCGATACGATGCTGTCACAAAGCCTTTAAACACAACTTACACACACCAAATTACACCGCAAGAGTTGCAGTGATAGCCAGACAAGTAATACAGCTTACGGAGTCACTGCAACTAAGCACCCACCACATATTAGAAAAAATATTACAGATATCACAAAACATTTTATACAAAAATCATTGTGTGTGTCCCATTTAAGAAAATGTATGTATGTTTGGTTCACCTTGGCAATATGAAACATCTTCTATATACGAAAATAATTTTAAAACATGTAACTTAAGACTGTCTATGATTTCTGTATATAATATTTTATGATATCTTTAATATTAATGGATATATTGAGCTATGACGCACTAATGCCTCATCCCGTATAATAAGTATATAAATAAAGTAGCCACATATTGAACGTTACAACGTTGTGTTACAAGAATAAATCCAAAAGGCTTAAAAACGAAGAAAACTAAAAAATATGAATTTTAGCTCAAAATTAAGATATGAGTCTAAAGAACTGATTTCTAAAATTTTGACACTCTTACCATCTTGACATTTTTAATATTAACTGTAATCATAATAACGTAAACATAGTAAAACTCTATATTATAATAAAGGTAAGATCAAGAAGGATCTAAATAATATAGTGTTTAGTTAACGTTGTCATTATCAGACTGTATATTTAATAGTATGTTCCCCTTTCTCTTATTATAAAGAAGTAATTGGATTTTCGCACAACAATGTGGGGCATTAAGCGTGTTGCGTTTTGAAAATGAATATCACCACGTATTTATAAAAGTCGGTAAAAAATGAATTCATTGCTATAGTATGACATATGTGTTAAGATATTTCAACGCTTAGGTTGGTGACAATAATACTGACGTGTTTACGTGCTATACAAATATAGTTTCCATCCAAATGATAAGCAAACATAGGACAACCACATAAAACATTTTTGTGGAATACCTAGTCAATAAGAAATTTTAGCACTAGCAATCAATATCTAAACAATGTGACATGCCATGATTTAGAATTTTATATGTAGTACTTTCACCTTTCAATATTTCCAACACTTCTGAAATGTACCCAAAAATATTAGAAGAAACATTTTAAGCATTATCTGGCTTCTACTGAAGGCTTTTTAGCAAACAAATTATTGTGTAGTGTGTAATAATCAACTCTTATTAAGAAAGAAATTTACGACACAATTAACTACACGCATTAACAATCTTTCCAGAGACCGTTTGTCTGCTGTAGTATTGCATAACGCGTCTCTTCTCATTATACTCATTTATTGATATATTCCCCCAACACAGGAAATCCTCGCTCATATAAAACTATCATATGATGTTCATTATGCTCGCTTATCATAATGACTTTGTTTACTGTCTTGACCCACTGATTGCAATTTGTTCGAATAATAATTTTTGACGTCAGACAATTTATTTTTCACCGATCTGCCGCAAATTATCTAAATATCGTTTTTATTTCAATATAATTTATTGCTATTATCATGAAATAGAATTTCGAAGATCACATGATTTGAAAAAAAAAATGTATGTCAAGTAGAGTGGAGATAATGATATGTATAATTAATTGACCCAGTCGAGAAAGCTGTTGCTACTTGATGAACAACTCGCTGTTATTGTACTATCCTCTTAATTGTTGCTCAATAATATACATGTGATAAAGCTATTGTAAGAATAATATAACGTAAACAAAATGTGGAACATTACCACCTTATGTTTTTTAAGGATATTATGCATTTTTAAATGAATAATTTACGTGGATTTAATGAGTATAATTCAATAAATTATTATATTTATAGTGAATATTCAATATAACATGTTTCTAAGTCAGCTGATACTAACCTTGATTTTTTATACAATCACATGAGTTGTATTTTACAGCATTTCTAAACAGGTGCAGTTCTTTGCTATTTTCTTCATTCAGTAAAACTAACAGGTGAGTGTTTAAAGTGGATGAGTCAGAGTACTAGAAATATATAAATGTATTTTAAACAAAAAGAGTTGGTTACCATACGCGATGAATTTCACAAAATCAACGGTGGCACTGTCACCGCAATTTTTTGTGCCGGTGACCTTCGTATGCTCTCGGCTATTACTGATAGAAATTCCTAACTTTTTATGATTTAAAGAACTATAATTTCGAAAAGATTAATCAACGTCATAGAGGATGATTAGTCAGGTATGATAAATGAAATTGAAGAAATACGTAGATACTTCAAAACTTTTATCAAAACAATTTCTATTACTTGTGTATATTTGGAATGTTGAGAAAAAGTGTTAATATGAAATGCAAATACCTTTAATGTCGTAACATAAAGAAGTTTCCGATAACAGAGTTATTTTTCATTCTACTCATTTTGTTTTGGATGTAAAAGAAGTTAATCTAGGTACTTATTCTAAAGATCTAACAACCAATACTGTCTCAGCAACAAAGTGTTTGAACTAGATCGTAGATTTACGACGAAAGGTAAGACTACATCAAGGAACTCAAAACTGCAAAACTTTCCTGGGTGCTGCTAAAGTAATAGAGCACCAAGTTAATTTGAATTGCCAAAGTATGTAAATGTCTGTGTTAATTTCCTTTTTTAAATGTACCGCGTTTAGAAACCAGGAAAGCTAGTGCGAAGGAACGCGTAGCCGTAGGTACTGCAGACATGCGGATATGTTAGCAACCGCATGGTCAGGCGAACAATGTGTGTTTATAATTGAGGCCTATTTCAAAAACAATGATTCATACAGGTTGACTAGACGACAGTTCTGTAATCGATTCAATATTTAACGTGTAACCGATGCACCTTCAAAAAATGTAAAAGCGTGGATCAACAAATTTAAAGCTACCGGTTCAGTACAAAACAAGAAACACCCAGGTCAACAAAAACCTGTTAGAACACCAGCGAGTATTGCAGCGGTACGTCAGGCGGTGACGCGAATCCCAGAAGGTCGGCCCGTAAGCATGTGCAGGCATTGCAAATGAGCCGCTCTACCGTTCAACGGATTTTAAAGCAAGATTTGCACTTTCATCCGTATAAAGTTCAGCTGGTGCAGTACCTCAAACCGACAGACCACCCACAAAGAAAAACATTCTGCGAAACAATGATGGGATGATGGGGGTTTGGAGAAGATGATCTTTAGTGACGAAGCTTCATGTGGATGGCTATATGAATAAGCATAATTGTCGACCCCCTCGAAAAGTATGTTAAACAGCTCCACTCTAAAAAAGTAACCGTTTGGTGTGCAATGTCGGCAAACGGAATAATTGGTCGGTATTTTTTTGAAGATGCTCGCAGGCGTGCTGTGACAGTGACTAGTGTGCGTTACTGTGACATGGTGCGTAATTTTTTAAGCCCAGTTCTTCAACATTTTCCAAGCTATACCGGCATGAGTTGGTTCCAGTAAGATGGTGCTACAGCACATACGGCACAGTTGTCCATTATCGCTATAAGTGAATTATTCCCGGATTGTTTTCTCTCTCAATATGGCGACATTGCCTGCCCACCCAGATAGCCTGACCTAACCCCATGTATTTCTTTTTGTGGGAGTACCTTAAGAGTCGCGTTTACGTTAATTCCCCAGCCAACATTGAAGAGCTGAAGCAACGTATTCGCAATGAAATCAACAACATTCCAGCTGGTCTATGCCAGCGTGTGTTCCAACACCTACGTACCTGTATCGAAGAATGCTACGGTCAAGATGGGCAGCATATGGACAATATTCTTTTAAAACAGTAAATCTGCATGTGTATGCTTGCATATTTTTTAAATAAATCTATTCAAACCTTACGCATATTTTTGTTCTATTTTTTTGAAAAGGGAAATTTACTCTGGGTCACTTTGTATTTAAGTGAGCATCGACTATCATCTTAAAACCATCACTATCCATCAAACATCGTCAGGTATATTTGACCTACATACGAAAGAATGTCTATAAAGCCTAGCGAGAAGTATAATACCAATTATAGAGAATATGATCTACAGAGCAACCTTCTCTACTTCATTTCATTTTCATTTTACCCTATTATATTTTACCCGCACTACTAACTTATTCCGTGCTAAAGATAATACCGCTTTCTTCTCAACAGTTCATTTAATTTGTAAGTACAGTATCGTGCAATCGAATTAGGACCACCCGAAAGTTTCCTACATTCTATAAATTAATTTTATGGGAGCTATTGTATAGTAGAAACTTTGTATTTATGATTATGCAAATATATTTCTATTTACTGTATTGGTAATTCCCGTTCGTCAGAAACATAATATTACTCATCTTATTCTTGGAATATCATCTATTTATATCTGGTGTCATAACGGGTAAATATTGAGGGAGTATCTCATAGCGTTTTCTACCTGCTCTGGATTAGTTGCCCTTGTGCTATTGTGTGAATAACGTGCTAATAGTATCCTCGTCCTTATTTATTGCGAATTTTGTGTATATAGTGTGTATATAGTTTATATTTTTAATTTTTTTAGTTATTATCATTTTTTTAATCGCTTTTACTCATTAGTTGAAATGGGAAAGCGTAAAGACATTTCCCGGGAAAAGAGAGAGAGAATACAAGTTCTCTTGGAGTTAGGACTGTATTCCCATCGTGAAATCGCCACTAGAGAAAACGTTTCTCATCAAACAGTCGGTAGAGTGGCTAAATCTATCGCCGCGAACTTACCGTCCACGTCGACCGGTCGAACTGGATCTCGCGGTATCCGCAAAACGAGTGCACGTGAAGATAGATTAATAATTCGCAAAGCTCTTGAAAACCGACAAATGTCTGTTAGAGAGCTTAAAAATAATCTAGCGCAAAGCAACATAAACATATCGGAGCGCACTTTAAAATCGCGTCTGTACGAGGCTAATCTAAAGGGTCGGCGCCCTGCGAAAAAACCCAGATTAACCCTTAGGATGAAAAAGGCTCGACTGCAATGGGCCAAACAACATCGACACTTAACTGTAGAAGATTGGGAAAAGGTAACTGATTGCTAGTTTTTAAACAAATTTACTAAAACAACATTTACTTACACGTATCGAAGTATTAAAAATATTTATTTTCTTAAAGGTCGTGTTTAGCGACGAGTCGCGCTTAGAAGCCGTGACAGAAAATGTTCGTATTGTGAGGAGAAGACCGTCCGAACGTTTTTTGGAAAGTGCTGTGGTCAGAACCGTAAAACATCCACCTGCGGTAATGATATGGTCATGTATATCAGCAAGAGGCCTTGGACCGCTGTATTTCGTGAATGGGACCATGAACCAAGTGCAGTATAAACAAGTGGTAGAGCGGTATATTAAGCCATACATGGATGGATTAGGGCCAGAAGAGGATAATTATATATTTATGCATGATGGTGCACCATGTCACACGGCCAAAACCATTAAAAATTTCATGGTATCGGAAAACATTAAGGTATTGCCATGGCCAGGCAATTCACCGGACTTAAATCCAATAGAGAATATTTGGAGCTCATTAAAACGGCGCGTATATGCTGTGCCAAATCCAACAATTGATATATTAAAAAATAATATTAAAGAAATTTGGGAAAGTGATGCTCAGTTAGAAGAAATCGCTGTTCGCTGCATAAGAAGTATGCCCAAAAGAATTGCAGCCGTTATTAAAGCAAGGGGTGGTTTAACAAAATATTAATTTTTTGTTATTATTTTATGTTAATACTATATTTATGAGTAATAAATGAATGTAGAAGTGAAATGTTTACATCTTATTGTTTTTTTTGTGCAAGATTTCTTAGAAAAACTCAATTTTACGCAGTGGTCCTAATTCGATTGCACGATACTGTATTAGCTTGTATAAAATGTTGACAATAATTACTGTGAATGAACAAATTTGTTCAGGAGTTAAAACAGAAGGCCATAATACCAAAATTGAGCTTTTTTCGAATAAAATCTTATTTTATTGATGGATAGACATTGGAGAGGAATTTCTATTCGCCAATCACTTCACGTTTATATGAATAATCTTACTCTTTATTTCGAATAGGGCACCTTATTGGAATAAAATTTTATTCTTTCTGAGTCTTGTTTTGATTAGTTTTTATAAGATTTTGTTTTGGCTTTTGATTCATGACAACTTTTTATAAATAATTAAGTAATCGACTAATTGATTTGATTAAAACAAATGTCGAATAATTCAATAAATCAGAATTGTCCATTTTGAGCCGGCCTGGGTACGTTTAAGCCTGTTTTGAACTGACCTAAACCATCTTGAAGCTTGGCCGATACACTACATCAATTATTACCAATAGAATTGTATTATTGTACATATATTTAATTTAGTTTCAGCGCAATACATACTTCATACGGCAACATTATCTGGACTACAGGATAACTGAATCTAAATACTGTTGGGGTCTAGAACTTCAGCTTACCCATACTTTGTATTTTTTGAAGGATATTTTTTCCCGATATAGTCCAAAGAAAAAATCTAAAATATAAAAACCAACTAATAAATTCTCGACTATGCTTCCACTGAAACAATCTTTGGTTGTTTGAGATTTTGCAATATCACATAGGTATATAATCGAATTATAAACGGGCATAGGGACAAATTTAACGTTAAGTAAAACATGCAATTTGAACAATACTGAGATCGATTTCAAAAAAAAACTAATAACATGTTGATCATCTTATGATACAGAATAAAAACATAATGTGTAAAAAATATGTTTCTTTACAGTTGCGTAAGATCGACTCTCCTTATCGTTGCAAACAAAATCGTTAAAAAAATCTAAAATCCTGTTTTCTTTAGCCTATGTAAATTTTTATCAGTATTGAAAATACAAAGTTAATCAAGGCTACATTTTTCTAAAATATCAATGCAGTTGCAATGTATGTATGTTATTACAGCTACTAATTAATTTGTGTATAATGTTTATGTATAATACTTATCGCGCGGTTTAAATATGTTTTTACGTTTAGGTCAATAAAACTAAAAAATTACTGTGTATGAATTTATTCCCATAAACAGATAAAGTGCTTTTGTGTATTTTCATCAATAGCATAAATCGACAACCAGTAGCTGTTCGTCGAGGAAAGTTTTACGTAAACACTATGTATTTGTTCTTATATTATTTGTTTGAGAGTAATTTTGAACTTTTCTTGATCTTTAAGTAGGCGCAGATTTAATATAAAACCCAGAAATATTGCACGTGATCTATACACGCTTAAAAACAAGTAATTAATAATTGATGATAGATGCTTGATACATATTACCATTATTTGTTAATACATCCGCCAGTAACTAAACAATTACGTAAAAAAATGCCACAACCTTGACATGTGCAACAACGTCATGCTACTAACAGGTTGCAAAAATATTTTTTTAATATGCCCAGATGTAATATCTACACAAATAATTTTTGTTTCTCGATTATATCTGCATATTTTAATCTTAAATTCTCGATATAACCAGTTAACCCAGTGGTCTCTAAAAACAGGCTACTAATGTTCACATTGATATATGTATGTCTGTTTACCACATAATCATACGTTAAGTTATGTATAAAAAAAAAATTAAAACTTTGGAAATATACCTAGTCAACAGTTTGTTACATAAGTAGCAATATAATAAAAAAAATATGCCCAGGTAACTTATTTTCTGTGGTTGTTTGTCTGCATTTGTATTTTTTGGAATTTCCAATTTCTATATTATAAATATTTAAACAAATTTCATAACAGCATTCTCATCTTGTTGTTTTCATGTACAATGGCATCACGTGTTTACGATTTTTTGACAAATGTGCAAGTTCATAAATGATTCAATCCCATTTTAAAATGGGTTGAACCAAAATAATATATGTACATGTATTTTATAATTACCAGGGTATCCAAAATTAAAGCACCATTGCACTAATCGGTTAAATGTAGTTTGCAATCTTAATGAAATAAATACTCAATGATATTCAAACTTGTTTGTATATAAAGGCGTAATTATGCAGCTGAGTTTCGTTCTTCAGTTCTAATCTTATATGCATAATACTATTTTTGCGATTTATTTATTTCAATCAGTAATAGATATGTATAAAGACATATTACATATATGGCACTATAAAACTTAAACTCAGATAAGACATGCAAATCTTATCTGTATCAATTATCTGCACTCTTTTAATAATTAGCATGCGTTATTACCACGTTTTATTATTTATGAATACTTTAATCCTAATACGTTTTAATCTATTCCTCTAATCAAAACTTAATCATCGTTATCAAACTATTATTTTATTGTTGCAGACTACCTGCTATTGTCTCTATCTTAATTCCAAATTTAGGTCGTAGCTAATTCTCAAATTATATGTCAATTAATTTTGGTGATAGATTACTGCAATGCACACTTATATGCAAACAGATAAAGTCAGTGATATATAGACATGCCAAATGATACGAGAACAGCGTCATCGCTGGATAGAATCAGATTAAAGGTCATCGATTCGATGACTAGCATTACAAGCGCATCGCTTTGTCCATCCCTAAGTCATTATAAGTACAGCGGCTTATTTAAAGGGTGTGTTTGACTATGAAGTGTCTCCTTTCAGATAAGATCTATTGTATTGATGATAATTGCCGAAAAGTTAGAACTAGGAGTCGAATAAATTTCTCATACTATTTGATCGCAACTATCTGTTGAGCCTCTTGGAACAGACCCATAGAATTCGAAGTCTATAACGCGCTATGGTGTTTGAAGCCCTATAAACAGAAGTATGCTGACGTGGCAGTCTATGTACCACGTTTTAATTTGAATTAGTGCCGTTAATATTTCGATTTCCTTTTATCTACTCAATTTAATTCAACGCGGAAATCACAATATCAGCATACGTATGTAAGTATATGTGTAGGATGTAATATAGTAAGCTTCTAGATTTCGAGTTTTATAATCACGTGTGGTCTTAAAGGATATTTCATAATCACTTGTTTCGGTAAAATAAGATTCGATCATAATTTACTACCCTCTAGCATTTACTATATTGGAGCGGACGTCCCATAAAGGTCTGTTTAGAGTCCATTGTTGTTTGCTATATGATAATAATAATAATAATAATATATTTAATCCCAAAAATTCACAGAGATGTACAATTGAGGTACATTAAAGAATATAGGATATAGTCAAAAATACATTAATGAATGAAAATCTTAAAACTAAGAGAAAAGAAAAGAAAACAAATTAACTTATCCAAAACAAATCAACAATACACTTACTAATCAGAATTCTGCGAGGCTGTAGAAACAATGTTCAAGCAAATAACTTTTAACATTTCTTTTAAACATGTTTTCGTTTGTGGTATCTTTTACGTAGTGTGGGAGCTTATTGTAAAATATAATTCCAGACAGAAGTGGACTGTGTTCAGTGAGCGCTAGATTATGTATAGGCATCATAAGTTCGTTTCTGTGACGTGTTTGGTAATTGTGAAAGTGGTCATTTCTGGGCAGTTGAGGTAGACGTCGGTAAACTAATAATATCTCGTAGATATATAAACATGGTAGCGGAAGAATTTTCAAGTCTTTAAACCAGCGTTTACAAGAATCATATTTTCTCAATCCAATTATATTTCTTATTGCCTTTTTTTTGTAATATAAACACACGCTGCATACTAGCTGAACATCCCCAAAACGCAATACCATATCTCACTCTCGCTTCAAAAGCCGCATAATAATATGTTGTCAGTACATCTCTGTGAGCTATATGTCGCAAACGATAAAGAGCATAACACATACTAGATAGAGTATGGCAAAGCTGTTCAGTATGATTGTACCATGACAGGCCTGAGTCTATAAATAGAACAAGGAACTTAGTGCACGCTACTTGCTTAAGTGATTTGCCATCTGCTTTTAATAAAAGTGATGACTCGGTTGTCCATGGCTGAGTTGAGAAGTTGATGAAGAGTGTTTTATTCCTATTGAGTAACAAATGATTTTGACCAAACCACGCGATGAACCAGCATATCCTGCGTTTTCGAGACAAGAGAGGGTGTGTCTAAGCCGCTGTTTAAATAGGTGGTATCATCCGCATACATAGTAATCTGACCATTAGAAGCAATATTAGGTAAATCATTAGTGAAAAGGACAAAGAGAAGTGGTCCAAGCACTGATGCTTGGGGTACACCACAACTCACACAGTATGCTCCAGTCTGCGCTCCGTTGACATCAATGATCTGGTGCCTATCATGTAGATATGATTTTATCCATAAATTAATATTTCCACGCAATCCATAGGACTCCAATTTCTTCAATAATAAAGCATGATGTGCATATGTGAAGCATATGTGCTGCATACTTAATACTCTTTTATGATTTCACTAGTAAGTTCCACATATACATACGTGTACTGATGATGTAAAGTTTTATAAGTCTTTCTCGGCTACTGAAGCTTTTTACAATAGCAATTGGGCATTGTTTATATTTATGTCAGACTAAGTTATACTTTATGTTGTTGATAAAATTCAAGCATCATGTTGGTACTTACATTAACTTGAAAATATTATACCCTCGTCGACACATTCTCGACACCGCTACTGAGAAACTGCTGTCTGATTCTTCGGTATTATCGCAATTGAACTTTTGTGATACGATGTATGGTAGTTTCTTAAATCAAGAAGATATTCCATGAATTCAAGTTATTCAAAACACCTGTCTTAAATCAATATTTGGTATTAGGAGGCGGCATAGAATATCTCACAGACTAACTAAAAACTAATATGATTTGTCGTAGATGGTTCTACTTTCTGTTTTATTCATAAAACGTTAAATACCGGTAAGTGGGTCCTACCTATTAAGCAAAATTAATGTTGTAGAAATGTACATACGTACACAATACTAATATACGCTGTAAAGATACTATGGACATTTCCAAACATGGTACTCAACTACTCAAAAGAGGTTTTAATTATATTACGCTCCCTAGTGATGTCATCGAGTTGCCTTATATCTTAGTCAAATGCATAACCTTTAAACAACTAATGAATGAGCAATTTCAGCATAAATTACAAACTTATAAGGTTAGTAAAGCTGGAGTCTGACAATTGCCTACCAAGTATCAATTTTTAAATAATTTAGGCACTAATTGTACATTGTATTGCTTACATATAATGCGCTACTATGTTCTTGTATTAATTTTCATTAGATTTCTTTTCATTTTGAACGGAACTACGGGTCATCATTAATAGAGAACCCGTTAGAGTACTCTAACGATGGTCGTTTTAGCAATTCGAAAATCGTGCCTATTTTTGTGATGTCATTTATCAGATTTAAATGTATCTTAACTCCTGTCATCTTAATGTGTAAGTTGTAGTCAATTTGTTAGTGCATAGGATGGTCATGCTTATTTTAAAAAAAGTATTGCCTAAACAAATTTTATTTATATATTCTCTGACGCAACAATAAACATAACAATGCATGTCTAAAAGCGACAAGAATCTAGTATGAAACCGTAAGAATAGTCAGCGTGTATGAAGATAAATGATAATGAATAACAGCAGCTTATCAAGTTACAGAAAGCACTTGTAAGTGCATTGTCGTTAAACAGTAATAAACAACAAACACTAGTCAACATATATGATACTATATTGTGTACATTGATGTTTGCCGCTAATAGAAAAAAGGTTTAACAAGTATACAGTAAGGTCCTTGGTATATTCCGGTGCTGTAACGGTAAATGTTTTATTATAGGATTTTTATTTTTATTAGCAATTTGGCTTTTGGTGCAGTAATTCAATTTATTTTCTTTGAATACTTTAAATTGAATAACCTAGATGCCGTTAATATAGGAACATATCCTGATAAACTTAAGACAGAATCAATTTTCTGTTTTATATGTGAAATGTTGTCATTTATTATGTAATTGCTCATTAATTATGTATTACCGATGCCTTTCCAGATTACTTGATAACATTATGCCGATATTGAAACGGAGATCACGCATCACAGTACTTGTTCCATACTTATTACTCTAGATCACATTTACAGGTGGCCTCGTTGAAACTTGATAATGATTACGAATTGGCCTTGTAGTCTACGTTTTGCAGCGTATTCCGTATACATTAGTCTAGCAAATATCTTAAGGATTTCTGTCACGTACGTCGCTGGTTTCTTTTTTCCCCGATTTAATTAAAATTACTGGCAGCAATTTATTGACGATTCGTTCGAAAAAAGTCAAGCAATTTATTTACTATCGATGCCGATGCACGTCGCGTTACTTATTTGCAGTTAGTTAGCTGGTTCACTTTGTGTAATTAATTTTGTTCACAAATGAGTGTAGCCGTTGGGTCGTCATCGATTGAAACTACTCTCCATTTCAATTAATTTCCCGTTTACTCTTCGTCTTATTGGAAGTAACAGAAAAAAAAGATTCTATAGTAATAAATCGAAGATGATAATTTATGCTACCTCATCATTTATTAAATATGAAACGTCTATTGATTGTGACTCGATTCTATTTTAAGCTTTTTAAGTACGATTAAAGATGAAAACAACGTATTTTACTTACTTGACAAAAAAATATGAACAATTTAACTAATTAAGTGGATATTAGAATGTATTGTTCCTCTTGTGTTAGAGTTAATGAAAGGTTGTATCTAACTAGCGAAGTAATGCAGCTCAAAAGGTCATCAATGTCGCCATTCACTTCTAGCAAAAGCCGTTATATTATGTAAATCCACTTCTTTTAACGTTATATTTCTAAACAACATTTCTTTCCAATTTCACCGCAGTTACACAAACATTACTAATTTTTGACTATAAAGAATTTCAGTAAACCGTTAAAATTTTTAAATTATTTGCTGTCTAACTATAGAGAAATGTTGTAATTAGTTATTGATAGAGCTTATCATCACTGACACACTGCAACGCTAAAGTTGCAAAAACTATGGAATTACACTTTATGAATAGATTGTCACAATAAGTTTTTTCAATAACTGTTTTCGAGTAATCACCGTACTTTCAAGCAAATATGGACAAAAATGTTTGAAAAAAAATCGCAATCCATCGCTACAATAACATAACGTTGTATGTACCTGTTACCTGTTCTCGATTGCATAGTAATCGAAGACCCAACAAGCGGTGGCTATTTCCAAACTACTATTTTACATATGCAAATTGGACTAAATGAGGATGCATCGCACAGACGGACACATAGTATCCCACTCAAACTCAATTGCCGATTGGGACCTAAGCATAGATTGCATTTAATAACAATATCGGATTATTGATTTCTGCCTCAGAGCTTACATGACGTTTCAAAAATAATATAACAACGAGTATGTATTGTGTTCACATCATATACCCTTATATATACATACATATGTGAAGGTAATTGAAACAAATACAGCATGCTGTGAAGAGTGCCATCATTTGCAATGTGCACGACTACAGAAAAAAATATGTACCACGTTCTGATCAGCCTTTGGGCACACTTTTTTTGGTTATGGTAATCAATCTATATATAGTAAAGGCTCGTTAGATAACACACCAGTTGTATCCATGCTTCTTCGCTTAAGGCGAGTCAACAACATCGTGATATAAAATAACGCGATATTTTTGAAATTTTTAAAGATGTAAGCAATTTTTTTCTCTTCGGGCATATCCTATGGTGTAGAATAAGTGTCTCAAGGTATTCTTCGATGAGAAGTAGGTACTGCTAAAACAGTATTTCTTGTTCACTTGCATTCATTGCATTGTTTTTTAAGTAATTCAGATTACTTATCGCTTCTTTTGAGATTACTTGAATTTAGAATTTTATGGATGGCGTCAATTACAGTTGGATTACTTCTCGTCACATACTCACTCTTGTTAAAATATTGAAAACTGGATAAAATATTACAATAAATTATTAATCTAAAACAATGATTGATATAATTTGATACAATTATTCAATAAATAAGGCATACTTCTTCAATTATAAAGTATGACATATAGTTAGATTATTCTGAACGTAGAAATACACTACACTGTATGTACGCAGACGTTAAGAAACATTTCGTTCAATTTAAAATTTATAACACGACCATAAAAATGTGCTATGTAATAATAGACCCTTGAGATACCGTAAGCTAGTAATTTGGGCATTTTTTACATCTTTCATTATAATACTCGATTTGTTAATTTAATCTTATGTTTACATTAGGAAAGTTGAGCCGGAAGATTATCAATTTTACTTTAAGTTAACAAAAATATATCAGAATCAATTCAGTTAACATAAAACTGGAATAATTGATCTTTCAGCAATAAAGCGAATAATTGGTTTCAATTAACACGTACCACCATTACGACAATTTAACTGACACAAACTCGGTAAGTAGAATCGTAAAAAGTTCAACATTACGAGTATTAACTTTGGACATGAATATGTAATAAGTTAATTGACAACCAACATTTGTTATTCATATTCCGTTTATTTGGCTTATATTACTTCACACCGATCGATATTTTTATTTATGCTATTTTATGAAGTAGGAGAGCACAGAGTTGACATTAATTACGTTACAAATTAACTTGACATTTGTTACCAACTATAATTTCTATGTATGCACCCTGTAACAAATGTCTTTCCGACATACTACAGAAAATGATTTGGGTAGATAAAGTAGCGACAATTTGCAACGAATAATAAGAATAAGAATTTATTTGACCTAAAAATGCATTAGATAAAAGACATTATTTATATAGAATCAGACTCGTAATATCGGAAGTGCATATTACGAACGTAGAATAATACACACTATAATTAACAGATAGTGTAGTATTAAGGAGTAAGTTTGAGAATGTTCTGTCAGAATTAAAGAACAATCTTGTCATCACAGTGGACAAAAATCTGTTTGAAAACATGTGATATTTCAGAATGGGTACCTTCAAAAAATATTGACTTTGATTTGGAAAAGAGTATCGTCAGAATTACTATACTTAATATAAATTGGCTGAAATGATAACCAAAGGGGATACAATCACATAAAATTTGCCTGAAATATAACAAAATTATTTTTAATTTACTATCAACAGCTTTGTATATAGTCATACATATCACAAACAATCTGTTGTTTATTTAAAAAATAATAATGGCACATTGGATAAGGCGGTAGACGGTTAGACGATATTTCTATCTCCCTGGTAGACTAAAGATGAATTCTGCCAAGGAATTGATTATTGATTTTTTTCACCGAATAAGAACTGGAAAACGGCAAAAGATGTATGAATTTCTAGAAATGATTTTTAGCGACAATTTAAGTACTCACCTTGTGATAAATGCAGCTTTATCAAAATATTAACTGTAAATTGTATTACATAATATATTTCTTATTATTATTATTTAGTTTAACTACTTACTAATACTTTGAAACTTAATTGAACTGAATTATATTAATTTTGTCCGCTGTTGATCGGATTTTTTAGACATAGTTTGGAAGTTAAGGCAATCTACTACTCTGGTTTTAGTTTTATGAACGATAAACCGCAGTTAAAATATACATTCAGGAGTATACTATTTTTGGCTGATGTGAGGTTAAATTATACCACTTAAATTTTGATTTATGTTAAGTAAAAATCATCGAGTAGTGTTTTAGCTGTCCGGATAAAATGAGAAAATTTATTAATGTTTCCGGAAAAAATAATGCTTCTATAAGTATACTAGAATAGTAAAACGCCAAATTGTGCTATATATATTGGTTTAATTATACTATTTTAGTATAATTAATAATATAAATAGTATAATTAAACCGATATATTGCTCAAACCGGTGATTTGTTATGATAGTACATTTACTAATACTTCTAGAGAAATTAATCTAGTACAATTAGATGATGGATTGTTCAAATAAAAACTTTTGTAGCTGGTTCTGTATCCTAAGAAAAATAATATAAACGTATGTACCTTTATTTTAGGAGTTCTTCAACTATCTATTCATACTTTCTAGAAAGACTTTTAGAACAACTTTGAGCGTATATATTATAAATTTGGATCTAATTCATATGTCATTCAAAATCAACACTATTGTTTGTGAATAGTGTTTTCCTTTCTCATAGACTACTTTTCATGTTATTTCCTTGGCAGATGCAGAAATTAAAGGTTTGTGTGTATTGAAATGTAATTTATGGCCCTTCAACTCAATAACAAAGTCGTTTTCTGAAGTAATACCATAATAGCTTAACTATTGCGTGTCTTCGGTCCACTAATAATAGTATACTAGATATAGGCAGTAGAAATATTGCATGTACTACATAGACAATATTTTTCGAGATTATTTTTAAAATCCTTACAGAATTATCCAACAAATATTTCATTACAACAGCTTTCTGTATTGATCGGTTTTCGAATATGAAGTTATGTTAATATTATACAGAGTAATATTTAACAACAACGATTTGTTTGTCCATTCGCTTCAATATTACAATATTATATTTAGATCGACTTTATTGTAAATTTGTTGCGTTAGTGTGCAACTTTTTTCATTCATACTACTGTGGACACTTTCAAGTTTCGCAATCTTACAAATTCCAAGTTTATGAATGGCAGGCTTATATATGCATTCAAGAAGGCACTTCAGTATCCAAAACATATCATGCCCATACACTTTTGTAATACCACATTGCTTAAAACGAATGTGCTATATAATAGTAGACCAACTCTAAGAAGGAATAAAGAAACAGTAAAGTAAGAGTTAGCATAAACTAATACGAGTTTTAATGAATTCGTTCAAACTTCAATAAATGCTAGTGTTCCATTAAGCGAATCTAATATTTTACAAACAGGTTCTACCTAACATCAGATCTATCTGAGACTTTTGTTGTTGCATGAATTCTATGTTCCTATAAAGAAGAGCGCACTCTTAAATGAGGTAAGATGTCTTGTGTAGCTCGATAGAAGCTATAGTGGACAAACCAGTAACCAGAAATTTGACTATCAATTTCTTGTGTATGAATTAGAGTGGGTTGCGAGCTTATTTAAATGTCATCTGATAAAACATTGAAATCAATAAATTTTTACCGAAAAAAATTGGCTATGGAATGCAGAATTTAATTGTTGACATCTGCGTACATTATCATAAAATATAAGTTAACAAACGAGGTTAATCTCTTGACGGCCAAACAATGCTTGAACTTAATATGAAGAATTATAAATTTACGTAAATTTCAATTTAAAATGGTACTACCGATTAAATCAATTGTAAATTTACATAACAATAAAGAGAAATGAATGAATGTTTAATTAATACCTACATACAGTCTATTGTAAGCTGAAGCACAATAAAATACTTTGACTTAGAAAATGTTGGATTTAAAGTATAATGGTTCACGTGGGATGTGTTCAGTAGCTAAAACAAAAGTAATATTAATTCTAAAAATCATTTTTGCCAGCAATTTAGTGTATTGGGTATATTGTGTGTCGGTACAGTAACAGTAACGGCTCTCTTATCTGTACTGGGTGCTAGTTGCAGCGACATCTTAACCCGTATTGCTTGTTTGACTATCACTCTTGCTGTGTAGTTTGTGTGTTTATAATGGAGTTCAATGGCCTTGTTATAGCACTATCTCTCCATTTATAATGCTGTGATGTTAATCACTTTACTCCCTATAGCGGATGATAGATCGATCGGGATACAATTCCTCTAAAAAATTGTCACCGTACTCCATCAGAGAATTGAACGCAGGACTCCAGCGATCTCTTACATAAGTGAGTAACCTTCTAACCGCTGTGGCTATTGACCTGTTTTTAGTTTTGATTGATTTGACAGAAATCAGGGAATTATTTTATAATTAATTTTTTTAATATAAATATGTAGTAACATCATACTGTAGTGTAGAAGTGCTTTCTTAATAATGATATGATTTAGCTGGGCAGTATTACTAGTTTAGTTTCCAATTACATACATATGTACATACATGATAAAGTAAAATATGTTCAGGGAAAATGAATGATGCATTCTAATAGTTTTTGCCAATCATTTTTTTAAATAATTTTCTTATGGAATCGTTTATACTAATATAGCTTTCCTAGAGTTCCTAACTAAATATAAAACTGTTTTTATTAAAGTTAGTCTTTTAAAAACGTTTACATTCGAAGGTATATGTGACTATATTTTAGGCGTCTATTGTGTGACAAAATGCAAGATATTTCTACAATCTGTGGTCGCTAATTAACTGTCTCAGATATTTTGGTGAGCGATGTATAAACTCAACCGTCACTCGTTCACCGTGACATTCGCAACTGGCCAAGTATCTAATTCCGTTCCCACATCTAATAATTTACTATTAGATATTTCCTGCTTTAAACAAATGATGTTGATGTACCTTCCAATTTGTTTCGATTAGGCAATATAGAACGACGCGCTTAATATTTCCGAGCTCGTGTTTTCTGTTTTTTTAGTTCTTTGTAATTAATAACAGCCATACGCCGTATTTACAAATTTTAATGTTCTTAACCGTACAATGCGATGTTTTCGAGTGTTTTTGTTTTAAATACAAACAAAATAAATAATATAATGACAATCGACCTTTGTCCGCTGCACGATATGTTATCGTGAACTAGTAAATGTGAGCCCGTTTTATATCAAAGCGCATGATCCAAAAAGGGGGGGATTTGTTCAATAAAACCAACTCGTCTGGCAACGTCGATAGCAGAATTTCACAGTCTGTCTGTGGTTAAGTGTCGTTAACATATTAGCGCGCTATACGCGAGTATACTACTTTTAACTTGTATTTATAAACAAAAAAACAAACCGCAAAGTTTGCCAACAGCTGATCGTGCGATTCACACCGAAATACTTTTAAGATTGCGGGAATGCCGAATCAAACACTAGCGGAGTCGCCGAACGCGGCGTTAAACAAGACCATCTTGGCAAGATACATGGATTTACCAGTACCAGATGGTGTCTGTCAGGCGATGTACGTTTGGATTGACGGAACCGGTGAAAATGTAAGGGCCAAAACCAGAACGCTCGATTTTATACCGCATGATCCGAAAGAATTACCCGTCTGGAACTACGATGGAAGTTCTACTTACCAGGCTGAAGGACATAATTCAGATATGTATCTATATCCAGTAGCTTTATTCAAAGATCCCTTCAGGAAAGGCAACAATAAATTAGTCCTTTGTGATACCTATAAAGCTAATGGCAAACCAGCAGACACGAATAAGAGATATACGTGTTTAAAAGCTATGGAAGCAGCTGCAGATGAAATACCATGGTTTGGAATAGAACAGGAATATACTCTTTTAGATATGGATCTTCGCCCATTGGGATGGCCTAAAAATGGTTTCCCAGGTCCACAAGGCCCGTATTACTGTGGCGTAGGTGCTAATAAGGTATATGCAAGAGATATAGTTGAAGCTCATTATAGAGCTTGTCTTTACGCTGGAATTAAAATTGCTGGAAGTAATGCGGAAGTGATGCCAGCGCAGTGGGAGTACCAGGTTGGACCATGCGAAGGTATTTCAATAGGAGACCAACTGTGGATGTCGCGGTTTATTCTACATCGTGTAGCTGAAGAATTTGGTGTCGTTGCTACCTTCGACCCGAAACCCATGCCCGGAGACTGGAACGGCGCGGGTGCTCATACCAACTTCTCAACGAAATCCACGAGGGACGAGAATGGTATCATCGAAATCGAAAAGGCCATAGACAAATTGAGCAGAAACCATCTTAGACACATTCAAGCCTACGATCCTAAAGGAGGAAAAGACAACGAACGCAGATTGACCGGAAAATGCGAAACATCATCCATTCATGATTTCAGTGCAGGTGTTGCTAATCGCGGTGCGAGTGTGCGAATCCCACGCGGCTGCGCGGAAGCGAAGAAAGGTTATTTGGAAGATAGGCGTCCATCCTCCAATTGTGATCCATATTCCGTTACAGAAGCTATAGTGAGAACGTGTATATTAAACGAGTAATTTCAAGCATTTAGATTAATATTAAAGAAAATATTCATGAGCCTAAACATGTCTAAAAAACAATTTTATATGTTTTTATAAGAATCTAATTTATATGATTGTATATTATATTTATATGGATAGGTGTAAAATTAAAATAATGATCTTTTGGAAATTCCAATTCATATGCATACATACTAAATAGGCTCAAAAAAACACATCGATTGAAATTTTAGTTGAATGTGCAATTTTAAATTTTAATATAATATTATTATACATAATTATTTTCTATTTAAATAAGATGATCATCTATTTTAAGTAGGCAAGATTATATTTAAAACTATTATAAAAGAGGTTCGTTTATTGAACCCGGCATAATTATATAATTTGTTTTTTAAATACGTACGTAATTTTAGATGTAGAAGTAAAATGTTAAAAATAACCGCGAAATATATGGAAGGGACTGGTTCTATTGTTAGGAACCCTAAAATAATAATTCATATACTATTTTATTTGTATTTCTATTTATGTTATTTGTACATAGAGAAAAGTGCCTTAATATATTTTTCTTATTTAATAATCATCTAAATTAAATTATCTAGTTCCGAAGGAATCTGAATTATTTAAATTCCAGAAAAAAAGAAACAGACTATCGAATAAATATCATATCCATAAATCATATTATGTTATCTCTGCTTAGGTATAATTTTTTGTAAAAATGGAACTGTAAATTGTTTATGTTGAATTTTGTAGTAGTATTATTGTTTTATTATTTATAAAAATTGTTATTTAAGAATGATATACTATAGATGGGTAAATTATTAGAGCTTGCATTATGATACCTTTTGTTTTTCTTCCACATTACATGTAATAATGACTACCTACTGTACATATCGCAATTAATCAAAAATAATAACATTCTAATTACAAAAGAACAATTTATTTTTACATACTACTACTGTACGACGTCAACACTAAATATTTCACCATGTTTTTCTTTTCTTGAAACAAAATAACTTTATATCTTCTCGTTAATAACAATATCAAGACTGCTAAGTTCTACTCGGGTGACTGGAAACTTCCGCTTCGCATTTCTATCTTTATGTAGTAGTCTTCGTCTGTTCTAGTGGCTTCTACGAGACACAAACGTCAACACAGTGAGTCATAGGGCGTTTGTAGGTTGCCTGCTCGTGCGATCAACACGTAGTTGTCATTGTTCGGTGGATCGTGTTTGTCTGTGCTGCTGTGTTTGTCGCGTTTTGTTTTAGTCGTGTAGATATTAATCAATTGCACAAATAACGTAAATTATCTAATCTAATTAACGCCAGTATACTACGAAGCAAATTTTACCGGTTTTACTGTCGCTACCAATTATTATTAATAAGGTGATTGAACCACTATTTGAACTAGATGTAATTTAATCTGTTATTATTGCAGTGTGTTAATAACCAGTATCGATTACAAAAAAAGAATTTCAGTGATTACTGTATTTGTTTTGAATGGTTTTTTATATTCCACATTAACAATTAATTACTGATTTATAAATATGATTGATAGAAAAATATGTGGATGCACCGCTTTGCAACTCAAAAAAAAATTAATTGAACGGTATAGGCTTCTTGTTAGATAAAATGTTACAGAGATTATGACTCAATTCGGAAGGATGAGTGCAGCAGACAAATGTCTAGGGTACTTTTCCAAAGTATGTCAGCCTAAATTAAATTATTTTCACATCATATCCGTATATTTCCGATTTTAATGAATTTTGAATGAGAAATTTGTTGCTCGTATTCAACGTATAATTTAATAAATCCAAACAAATTTTAGTTATATCAATTAAATATTAAGTTGATATAATCAAAATGGTTTGTATACGGGCAACTAAATATGTATGTGCACTCGAAGAAAAAAAAATGGGACAGTTGCCACACCCCCCACGGCAAGAGTAAAATAGTAAATATTATACGCTCCGCCCTGGGTTACCTGAGCATGTTTATCTCTTGCATCAACAGTAATATGCAATGCGGCCTTGCAATTTTATTTACCTGTTTCTTTTGATAAATACGAACGTACGAATTTAACTTGATGCAGCGTTAAGTGAGTAAACTCATTGCACGTGTTGTCGTATCTACATATATGTATGTTACAATTACTGACACTTTTTGATAAATTTCGTAGATTTATCTAAAAACAATTAATGCGTTTCTTTGTGTTTTTTAATTTCTTGTGATGACCATTCGCAAGTTGTCCTTCCAATATTACTTTACCGCTATCTAAATTATTTAGTCAAAGTTAATTTCTATTCAAGAACTTTTACATAAATTGTGATTGTTAGAGAAATGATAAAGTTAATGTGTTTTATTTTAATCAAATATCAGTGGCGTGCACATAATGTTATGCAATCATTTATATTTCATAAAGCAATATTTTTAGATCCATTCTAATACTAAAGAATAAAATAATAAAAACTGATAAATTTTGAGCTGCTAGTGAACTAAGGAGATTCTATGTAAGCTTTGTAATTCTAATGATTGTTAATATCTTCATTAATCAAGAGTTGATAAGCAATGACTTCGCTATATCGTATTTTTTGCGTTAGTAATTATATGAAAAATTGTATAATTATAGTTGAATTTTGCTAGATGTTTTAACTCTAATGAAATATGTATGTATAAAAACAATCCGATTTGCCTCATACTTGTTACACACGTTGTACATTATACTATAGGTTGAAGTGTGTGTCCCGATATAAGTAACAATAAGTATGAATATTTTTACTAGCAAACTGTAACAAAAAAATAAAAGAATAATTACATATAACATGTCATTATTACACTCGTACACAAAATATTATAAATTGATGTTATTTCCGCATTAATATGACTAGTAATCAATAAACCATGTTAACACATATTCAGTAGCTTTGCATTTCACATTCTTGGCTTATTTCTGAACAGCTAAGAAGCTATTTTTGGTTATTTAGACCGAACATTTTACAACAATTATTATCAAATAACCTATACACCCATATAATTTATTATTAATAGCACTTCCTATTTCAATTATCAGAAAACTATTATGCACGATTATTTACATAAAGATTACATAAATCATTACTTTTAACAATCTCTTTTATTTAGTTTTACTAACATTAGATTTTTCTTAATGTGACACCTTTAATTTAATTCCCTTTAATTTTCCCCTCATCTTAGGCCAATGTGTCATTCTCACTAAGAGGCGGGAATAAATTTCTTTAAAGGTAACACCAGAACTATGGTGTGATGAAAACACACATCTCATTTTAGTCTTTTTGTCCTGGGCAGCTAGGGATGGTAGAAATTACATATTAACTATATTATAAATTACAATTACAATTTAAACTAATGGCAATGGTAATGCAAATAAAACTGAATATTGGTAACATTCCATAGGTCAATGATTGTAGATGGAAGTCTCAATAATTACATTTAATAAATCGGTTAAACACATATTATTTTAACAAGTGCCTTTTCAAAATGCTACCTTATAAAATGAAAATGTACAATGAACTGCTTCCTTCAGATTGTGCATTGTATTGTCGTAAACAATAATCCAATTATTTATGTGATCAAAAACTACCTGTTCAATGTGGCTGATGTGCAAGTCAGTATTATTAAAAACTCAAATTTATCACTGATACGTCGCTTTTGACAACATGGCGTATTATACGGAAGCACTTCGGTGTACATCCTCACAAATTATTCTCACGTAATAATTGAGGCCAGTTGGCTATCGTTTACATTGAATGAACCAACTTCTAGTGATCTAAATTGGTGTAAAAAAATGTAAATTATATACAGAATTCGGACACAAAATGGTGCTAATTGCTATATATTTTTTGTATATCTTCCAAAAGAAACAGGGAAAGTAAGTGCCAGCGAAGTAACAAAATGCGATATTTTCTGCACATAGTACAGTTTCAATAAAAATTAAGAGCGTAATTTACAACTATTATGATACTTTTTTTTAATGCGTTGTTAAATTCTATTGCTTTAGCATTTCTTATGAACACAAATAACAAAGAATTATATGTATGCAGAGAAATAGTTTTTACAGATACAAGTAACTAACTTTTTAACTAACATAATTGTTACTCTAGAAAATCGAAGAAAGTGTATTGATTACACTAAACCTTATATTGTTTTACTACACAACGCTATGCTGAAATTATTCTGTGTTGGTGTTTGAATGTGTTCTCAAATTAAACATTTTGTTAAAATAAATTTTAAATTGTTTACTGCTTGTAAAGACTAATTACAATATACGACAAAAATTAAATGTCACGATGACATTTTCATCTTGTTAAAACTTTATTTTATTAAATGCTCTTTGTTTCACCGTGCATACATGTTAATAAAGGAAGGCGATAACAGAATGAAACCTCCTGCTGCGTTCACTTACTCCGCGCGTGACAATACATGCGCACACTGAAAAAAATTTCTATGCGAATTTACAACGATAATCGCGGGCAACTTTGTTACCCACGATTATCATAGTAAAATTACTATCTGATGAAATTTTTCTATTCCATTAGTAAATAACCAAGCGGAATATGCGATTTTACAAATCATGACTTTAGTTACACAGTTTGTATTTGTAACATTACAAATCATGCTAGTATATTAATTAAATAGTGGTGTAATGTTACAAATACTCACTCAATTAAGCAGTATATATGTACCTATATTTATGCAAAAATGCTAGTTACTATTGCAGTATAAATAATAAATTACATCTACATATATGCATGTGTCTATAGTTCGATATTCTGTGATGCTAATAAATCTAAAAGCAACAGCATTTTCATTAATTATATCAATATATTATTATAAAATCAAAAACTTTCTAAGATGACGATACATCCATTTATGCCTCCTTCTAATTCATATAACACAACTGCACACATGGACGCTAGTATCTAGAGTGCATTTGTATTGCAGTGTACCCAATATCCACCTCGCAGCTGATGCCTTGCATGTTTCTGCTTGACTTGCATTTTTTTACAACCGCGGGCAAAAATAAAATAATAAATTTACAATTACTGTTTGGAGATTTACAATGTATATCAGGGTGATAAAGCAAACTAAAGAGTAAGATTCACTACACCTTTGCAATGCACAAAGTAATACTGTGTTGTTACATATAACGTTATCGTAATACTACATATTTTACGTTTTTTTGTCAACGCATTGTAATTTAACAGTGAATATATATGTATATCTTCATGTTATTATTTTGTACGACTATTTTCACTGTAATGTTAGGATGTTTATCTATGTAATTTTACTGCTATTTTTTACAGTGCATACATAAGTTGCGATATTTCATAATTAACTCTTACGTTTATGAACTAAATTATCCCAGAAAATTGCTTTAACACCTATATGTTGGTACATTCTATGCATATACGAAGCGATCAGAAAAATGTAATTCCAACAATATAACCCGAGTTTAATAGTTACAGGAAGTTTTCAGATATGTATAAAGGCATACCTACATACATATACAGGTCATTCGCGGAACTGGTTCGTTAGAACTTTTTCATGTTCTTGAAATTCAACATTTCTGAAAACTTGTAGTTATAAGTGATATCATCGGGACTCATCAGCAAAATTATTTGTGCCATTGTAACACTTCCAAAGTTGACGTCAACTTTCTTAATTTAAATAGCATGGTATAGTTTTTATGAGTATTTTGTATCGAGCATACAATTCTGCATCAAAACTTACAAAGACACTCTATGTCAAAAATCAGCCGTTTTTGAGTTACTCAACTTTTTTCAAATATATGGCCCATTGCAAAATGAAATAGCATACATCAAATTTAAGTCCTAAAAATTATCATAATTTGTACAGGGTAAATTAAGAAAATTGACGTCAACCTCCGGTAAACCGGAAGTGGTACAATGGCGCAAATAATTTTGTTGATTAGTCCAGATGATATCAGTTATAACTATAAGTTTTCAGAAATGTTGAATTTCAAGAACATGAAAAAGTTCTAACGAACCAGTTCCGTGAATGACCCTGTATACATATATCTACTTTTCTGAACTCAATCACGGATATATGTATATTGTACATATGCAACAACTTTAGAATATATTCACATGTAATTACATGAACACAATGTTATGTACGATTTATTCCGCCATAAAGCAAGAATTCTACAAATAAAATATGCGAATGAAATGTTGATCAATACGAAATTATAGGGAGTCAGACCTTCTACATTCCAGTCATATTTTCAAACATAAATTGCAATGTCTTAAAGCAACTACAATTTAACTTTAAAAAAGCCTATAATTACCGCAGAGCTGATTACACAACCTTAAATGCAAAGCTAAATGAAATTAATTGGAGCAATAAGCTCAACAATTTGTCTACAGATGGTTCCGTCACTGTTTTCTATGAGATAGTTTACTCATTAGTCGACAGCTATGTCCCTTTGTATAAAAAAAGATCTCCACATTATCCGCTTTGGTTTTCGCCCTCCACAATTAAAGTTATAAAAGAAAAAAGAAAATATCATTCGAGATGGAAAAGATATAAAAACAAAATTGATTACTTAACTTTTAGTTTATTAAGAATTAGAAGTAAACATTTAATTCAGGATGACTCAAAAAATTATATTAACTCTGTGGAGGACGAAATCACTGAGGATCCTAAACGCCTCTGGAGTTATGCAAGGAACAAAAAAACCATACGGAGAATACCCAACAAAATAGCGTATGATGACCGCGTGGCCGGCGATGGGCACTCTGTGTGTGAATTATTTTCAGAATTCTTTTCGTCAAACTTTGATAACACTGTGCACCGTCCTCATGTTCGGGCAGCTGGTGAAGGTATTAATGACGGGTCGCTCTCGTCGGTCTTTCTCTCAAGGGACGACATACTTACAGTACTACTAAAACTAAACAAAAGTAAGGGACCGGGTCCTGACGCTATACCACCGTCATTTATACTTAACTGTGCATACAGTCTCATTGAGCCACTCTACATTATTTTTAATAAATCGTTGACTGAAGGTATTTTTCCTTCGGAATGGAAAAAAGCTCATATAATTCCTATATACAAGTCAGGTAACGCGGGCCTTGCCGAGAACTACAGGCCAATATCACAATTATCAGCATTCGGGAAGATGATGGAATCGTTATTGTACAACGTAATGTTCAATTTTGTAAAACACAGAATACCACCACAACAACACGGTTTTTACGCGGGTAGGTCGGTAGTAACTAATCTGACTGTTTATACGGAATATATTCATCGGGCTATGGATAATCGGATCCAGGTGGACGCAGTGTATACCGACTTCAGTAAAGCATTTGATAAAGTTAGTCATACGATTCTACTTTCTAAGTTGTCTGGGGTCGGTATACACGGTGACCTCATGCGTTGGTTGACATCATACATATCTAATAGGTCACAGGCCGTGACGATAAATGGGTATACTTCTAGATTCATCGGCATAAAGTCTGGTGTTCCCCAGGGATCGCACTTGGGACCACTTCTTTTTAACATATATACGAGCGACATAGCAGATTTCATTCAATTCTCAGAATTTCTTGTTTATGCAGATGATTTTAAATTCTATCATGAAATCAGATCGGAAAAAGACTGTCAGCAGTTTCAGCAAGATTTAAACCAATTTTACGACTATTGTACACTGAATGCTTTAAAACTGAATTTCACTAAGTGCCAATGTATAACATTTACAAGAAATATTTCTCCCATATCGTATGACTATAAGTTTGGCAATAATGTCATTTCGACTTCACGGACTGTGACCGACCTGGGTATAATACTCGATAACAAATTGATGTATGATGAACATATTGAAAATATGGTTCGAAAGGCCAGTAGGATGCTTGGATTTATTGTACGTATAACCAAGAGTTTTTCACGAATAGCACCCATATTGCGCTTGTATTTTGCTTATGTATATAGTATTTTAAACTTTTGCTCTATTGTATGGAACCCTCAGTATCAGAGCTACATTAACCGTATTGAAAATGTTCAAAAAAGATTAGTAAAGTACCTCTGCTTCAAACGGGGTACCGACTACACTACGTTCGATAACTATAATATCGCATGTCGTGAGTTTAACCTTAATACTCTGCAGAACACTAGGAAAATCAGTGACGCTACTATTTTGTATAAAGTGATCAACAACTATATATCCTGTTCGGAACTTGTAGCAATGATTTCTTTCAATGTACCATCGCGCCCACTACGTAACCCGCCTCTTTTTAACGTTGACTGTTGCAACACCAATGCTTACAATAATGCTCCGGTACACCGAATGTTACGAACGTATGATGCTTACTTTTCTGACATAGATCTGTTCAACGTGTCGCTAAGGTTATTTAAAGCTAGAACTAAACATGTGCTTCCACCGTAACTCTAGTCAAATTTTGCTTGCTGTGTATTTCGTGTTAAATACACGTATGTATAGTTGAAATCTCGAACGTATTGTATACATATATAGATTAGTACAGAATGGGGGATAATGTTATTGGGAATATCTTTCCTGTTTTTGTCCCAAATTTGTAAATAAATAAATAAATAAAACGTAACAAACTGTAGCTCACACTTGTCACATATTGTCACTCAGTTAAATAAACATTTTGTTTACTTATATTTTATCATCTTCTTGGTTTGGTTCACCAAAATTAGCTTGCTTCTCGTCAAGAAAAAGGACAATTTTTAATTAAGTCGTAAAAGTCATAGGGTCAAGTTGTTTGCCAAAGTAAGGTAATTTAATAGTCTGGAATTCTATTTTCGGCGAAACATGTTTCCTTAATTTTCACCAAGTTTATTAATATATATAGTCAAGTATAAAGAATTTTAGTTGATGGCTTTCTATACCCAGTTAGCCATTCAGTATTCAAGTATTATCGGTCATCTATACAATGATTTTTGGTATCAATTATGTATATGTAAAATTAAATAAAGATTCTTATAATTCCTTTTAAAATTACTTGCATCTACAAACGTGATAACATTAAGCAAAATAGAGGCACTGACATAAAACAAAGCATTATTATAGCATATAAATCTGATTAAAGCAACTATAGTATGTTACGCAGAACATTGTAGTGTACTATTTTTCGCTGCTTTTAAATGAGCCAGTATTGATTTTATTTCAGTTTTCTATGGGCGGGTTTCAAATCGATTTTATTCCAAATATTACAACACAACAATAACGTCGAGGTTGTTGAATTATATTAGTGTTAAGTAGCTTAATATAGGTTCCAATAATAATAGAACAATTACGAAAGGCATATTCTTTAAGAAAGCTGCATGTTTATTAATGTTGGAAAAGGCCGTTCTCTATGAATACACATTTCGATAAATTGATCAACATGTTTTAATGTAAACGTAAACGGTCAAAGTATTTAGTAAGCAGACTGGCGTATCTACTTCTGGTTACTGAGTTGGCGCTGTGTTTACACTAAAAGCAATTTTTGTTACATTTTTTTCCGGTGATCAGTGTTGGATAATAGATAGAACTTCAGTGAATACTGATGATTGTTTACATGATATACAATAGTATTTTTTTAAAGCGTGTGCAGTAGTCAGTGCGTATGTATGTATGTAGTAAACATTACGACAGTAAAACAGCTATTAGTGTTGCTGTATTGTGGGTGATGACTCATCACTGATGACATATTTTGTGTATTGATACCGAGGTGTATCTGATCTTGTTTAATATTTATATGTACATTTTTAAGTATTTCGAAGGTATTTTCGCAGTATTTTTGAACATATTTTATACAGACTGTCCCGTAAAAAACGCCAACAATCATAATTCCGTTATTTATTGTCCGATTTTATTTAAACAAAAACTAAATTTAATGGCATCAAAAGTACTATAGAATAGCAGCGTTTTATTTGTTTTCAGTTGTTTTCATTAATGTCAAACGATATTCAATTTTTTTATTTTAAATGGCAACATATATATTTTTGGTTATATTCGGATTGGATTTTTTTTTCTGAATTCAACGATGTATAACATGTCTATTTTTGATAAACATTTATTGAAAAAAATTACATTTAATATAATTCATCTTTGTGTTCTATTATTTATAAATTTTTGAGTATGCCATGAAGTAACAAAAATGCTATAAACATTGATAAGTGTCAATGTGACTTTATTAAATCTTTTTTATTGTCCTGTTTGAACGTTTTGCTACAACACGTAAAAATGGATAACAATGAGTTAACGGACATGTTACAAGTGTTCTTTGAATGTAATAAAAACCGTCTTGAAGCTGTTCGTCGTTACAGTGTTCGTTTTCCGGACAGAGAAATTCCAGATTCGAAAATATTTCAGAGAATTGAAACGAATTTAAGAAATTATGGATCATTTAAGAAACCAAATACGCAAAAACGTAAATTCTCCGAAGATAAGGAATTAAATGTTCTTCTTGCAGTACAAGAAAATTCTCAAACTTCGACTCGCGAAATTGCACATAATATTGGAGTATCAAAAACAACAGTTCATGGTATATTAAGAAAACACAAATTTAAACCTTACGTAGCTCGAAAAGTTCATGCATTAGAACAAAATGATCCTGGCCGAAGAATACAGTTTTGTCGTTTTTATTTAAATGCGCTAGAACAAGACCCGAATTTTTACAGAATGATAATCTGGTCTGATGAATGCACTTTTAGCAACAATGGTATTTTCAATAGAAACATACATCGGCAATGGAGCCAAGATAATCCGAGGTTTGTCATTGAAAATAATTTTCAAAGACGTTTCAGTGTAAATGTTTGGTGTGGCATTTTAGGCGATCAATTAATTGGGCCATTTTTCATAGATGGTTGCTTAAATCAAGAAAAATATCACACTTTATTAAACGAAAATCTCCAAAACTTTTTAGATGAATTAGCTTTGATAAATTTAAACAGAATATTTTATCAAGAAGATGGAGCTCCCGCGCACAATGCCAGGGTTAATACTGATTGGTTGAACATTCAATTTGGAAATAGATGGATAGGAACATCTGGTCCTATCGCGTGGCCTGCGCGTTCACCGGATCTTACTCCCCTGGATTTTTGGTTGTGGGCTTATCTACAGGGCTTATCGAGTTTATTTAACAAATCCAGAAAATGTTAACATTTTAAGACAAAGAATTATGAACACTTGTCAAGAAATACCTGCCGTTTGTCTTTTAAATGCGAGTCGTGGAGTAATTCGGAGATGTGCGATGTGTGTTGAGCAAGGTGGCGGGCAATTTGAACAATTATTGTAAAATGGTTTGTTTTGTTTCTTATAATAGTTACATTTCCAATGTTTCATGGTACATTCGAAAATTTACACATAATTTATTAAAAACAAAGTTGATTTTGAGAAATGGTTTTTTTCTTTAGTAAACGTTTATGAAAAATAGACATATTATACATCGTTGAATTCAGAAAAAGAAATCCAATCCGAATATAGCCAAAAATATATATGTTGCCATTTAAAATAAAAAAATTGACTATCGTTTGACATTAATGAAAACAACTGAAAACAAATAAAACGCTGCTATTCTATAGTACTTTTGATGCCATTAAATTTAGTTTTTGTTTAAATAAAATCGGACAATAAATAACGGAATTATGATTGTTGGCGTTTTTTACGGGACAGTCTGTATATTACTTTAATAAAAACGTAGAAAATAAATAACTGTGGTAACACATTTGGATATTAATGTATAGTTTGAAGTAGTCTTCAGTTTTTTAGGACGACCATTGATAACTGCTCTTGGGTTATTGTTGTAACTTATGGGTCAATATCGCATATTTACGTCTTTACTAGATTACATTTTCATATTATTGCGTATGTTTCTTTGAGAAAGTGTTCAAATAAGTTTGGCAGTTGTGTATCACTGTGAGGGTTTTATTTTAATTGTAAATTTATTTTAATTAGTGCGTCTTTCCATTTGAAGATTGTTTAAATTTTGTTGATTTTTTTTAATCATCTCTGTCAATTACCGAAAGTCCAAAGCTTCACTAGTTATACAGAATGAAATTAACATTTTATTTGCGATTGCATATACTCAAAGATCCTTACCGGATCTGATGGTGTAGAAGTTAAATGCAGAAAGCACTAATTCACCACAAAATACCGAGCCCTCAACATAAAGCTCATGCGTTTCAACAGCGAAAAGCTGTAATTATTCGGGCAATAATACAGTGGACTCCCTCTTAACCGGCAATGACTCCTTGGTCCATGGGTTTCAATAAGCTTGTTACATGTGGAGGAAGAAAGTGATATGTGTTGGAGCTTTATCAATGACTGAAACAGCTTTGATCGATAATTTCAGAGTTGTGAGGTGTTGTTTTACTTCTGGTACAAACTTTTCTCTAAACCATTCTCTAAACATATAACTGTCCACCCATGCAGATTTTTGTGCATGATAATGTACAGGAAGAGATGACATGTTCACATTTTTGAAAGCACGGGGCTTTCCAGACTTCCCAATTACAAAAAGAGTATGTAAGTTATGTGTTCCAGTGGAGTTGGAACAAACTCCTACAGTTAGTCTTCTTTGTTTGTTTTAAATTGAGGAGCCGATTTTTCCTGATTTGTGGTGAATGTTTTCTGTGTGTTTTGGTAATGACACTTTCGTTGTTGGCTTAAGAATTTGGTATAATTTGTATTTTTCTACACCCGTCAATGCAAGCAAATATTTTAGTGCAGAAAAATACAAATTATATGTATACGTCAAGAAACACTTCGTTGTTAAAATTAAGGATTTTGTCTTTTGTGGATCAATTAGCGTGTGTGCATACTATCATCTCTACTAAGATTTAAAATTCTGCACCAAGTTTGTACCAAAATATTATAATAATTTGATAGCTACAGTGGTTAGGCGGCTGACCATCGCTGTGGCGGAACGATGGGAGCCGGGTTTCAACTCTCTAGAAGGATGGTGACATTTTTATCGGACAATTAGATTCCGATCGACCTACCATTCGCTATTGGCAGTAAAGTGATTAACAGCGCAGCATTATAAAGGCGATATAATTCCGTCACAAAACTATTTGAACATAATTATACATACACAAGCACATAGCGAGAATTACATGATAGTCATATAAGCGATACAGTTTAAGAAGTCATTGCAACTAGCATCCACCACACATTAAAAAATGCACAAATTTTGCACAGTAAATTAGCAATATCCTCTCCCTATCCAAAAATAATGAAAAACACATATTGCTTAACGATTTAATTGTATTCCATATTATACGCTCTCTTTGAAATTCGTACAAATTCCATCTTATTCGGGGCATTGGCATACTGTATTCTTTATACTGTGATACGACATTTCGAAATTGTTTCATACAAATTTTCACAAGGATTTAGTACGGAAGTGTTTAAACCATTATCACTTCTAAACAAACCGATAGGATACCGATTGTAATTATTGATTAATGCTAGATGTAGTTTAATTGCAATTTAGCAAAGTACACACAGGACATTGAATAAGTTAGAGGACTAGTTCTTTGAGAATCGTTAATTTTTCCAAAACACTGTATAATTTAACAATATCTTATTTTTATTATAAACGACGATAATCGAAAAATAGTTAAAAGCAATAACCATTTCATTGCACATAAAAATATTAAATATAATATAATTAAAATATGGATGTTATCGGCAAGTTTTAATTATTTTTGAATAAAACATATTTCCATCTCGACTATGCACATTCAGACGGCATTGTGTTAGTGTTAAAACTTTTTCCAATAATTTAACTGATCGTATCTTGTCAGAGGTTACAAGTGATCTTGCCGATTGTATCGTTTGCACAGTGCCAAATGTCAAGGACGGTCAGTTGATTGCTGATTGTGACTAAAAACTTTCATCGTGTACACTGATATTTATGTATGTGCAGTCCTCTACTTTTCAATGTTTTAGTCTGCCCAAGTTCAAAGATTACATGTTAGAAGTTGTTAGTTTTAATCGTAAGGATGATTTCTTGGCGATGGATTTGAATTTGAATTATTCCTTAGGCTATTTGTTTACAGACGTAACGAGGGGATAATATTTATTAGGAGTGTCACTAACAACGTAATACAACTCTATTTCAGTTCAAGGAATTGGTAAGAAGTCGAGAATCTTATAGATATAACTAGAACTGAAACATTTTTTCCTTTTTAAAAACATGTTTTTACCAATTTACAATGCAACAAATATCGATGATTGTTTCTACACGCGTTTACGGTTGAAAATACTTTTTGTAACTGCTATCAGTAATTAAACTGCATATCCATTAAAGAGACAAATAAAGCCAGTTTTTTCATACCTATGTGTTATATTAACCATAAACTTTCTAAATTACGGTTTATTATTTGTTCGCAAACAGTTTACTCGGTACATATTTGTGTTTGCTATGTTGACTGCCGGAAAGAGTGTTATCTTTAAAAATCAGAAAGTTGTCCGTTTTATAGGTTTAAATTTAATTTGCATTGGTCATTTACGTAATATGTTTCGTTCGATGTAACTGCTGTTTATTGCAAGTGGCCTTTTTTTTCTTAATTTTGAAAGCTATATATCGCCAAATTTCTCAAATCTTATAAAAGATATTTACACTTGTATAATGGTATCATTTGTCTAATATCTAATAAAGTTTAGTAAATATGAATAATAATATTTTGTTTGGAAATAATGATATTATTATGTTATTTTGCTTTGCTGGTGAAGTCAGTATTATTCATATTTACTAAACTTTATTAGATATTAGACAAATGATACCACTATACAAGTGTAAATATTTTGTACGTATATCTTGAGAAATTTGGCGATAGCTTTCAAAATTAAGAAAAGAAGGCCACTTGCAATAAACAGCACTTACATCGAACGAAACATATTACGTTAATGGCGAATGCAAATTAAATTTAAACCTATAAAACGGACAACTTTCTGATCTCACTTCTTCTACTATGTTTTATTTTAATATGACTCCAAGTGAATACATATACTGCTCGTTTTAGAGTTCTTGCATTGTTTGAAGAACAAACAAAATTGATATAAAAATAGATAGCTAACTAAATACCGGTAAAATTATTTCGGAATGTGGTTAAACTTTTGAATGGAACCATGAATGTGCCTATTTTACAGTAAAGTCACAGAATATAGCAAACTTAACGTAGAACCTGCATTTTTTTCAGACTTCATGTCGACTGTATACTTGAAATTGAAATGAATACGTGTTTATTTTATTAATTACAACTTAGTAATTCAAAGAAAAGTAAAGATCACTGAAATGAAATACTGCTTGCGAAGAAATTTGGTACAACGTGTTCAATATGAATATTGAAACTTCAAATAAACATCGAGATTATTTATAAAAAATAAAATAGATATCAGCTCATAGACAGCTATTTTCTGCAAAGTATATAATAAATAATCACAAAGGTTTTGATAACTATATCTCTGTTCCAAATAGACTGTAATGTAAGTATACATATAAATGTCCACTAATACAATTAATGGTTAAGGATTCATGCGATTTAAATACATATGTTCTTTCTTTTATGAGTAGCACACCTATAAAACAAGTTTGCAATAAACAGCATATTGCGGTATAAAGTCAAACATTTGCTCACGCGTTTGCAAAGGGACCCAAGTGAACGAACTGGTTTCTTCACGAGTATAGCTGTAACCAAAACTCGTCAAGAAACTAATTTATGCGAAAAATTGAAGAAAACGTTATAAAGTTTACAATCCTGCTTCTAAAATAACATGTAAAACAATATTGGAAATTAAAGACTCAAATTTTCCTGACAACGATATATCACAATATTTACATATAACGAGTTTTGTTATTACATTTTATGATTGTTATAAATATAAGGCGATATAAAGAAAAAAATATTTTTTATTAATTTCGATAACCTGGTCCATATTAACAACACAGGATTGAACAAAAATACTAAAATTTCAGATTAGTTTGTTTTCTACTTTTGATACTGGAAAAAATATTCTTTGTATGATTTAATCTATAAATTTTATATTTTACACAAATACATGACGATTTGGTAGGTGTCCCGCCAAAACAATAAAAATAAACAAAGAAATATATACCACTAATAATAAAGGAAGTGTACGACGTATGCAAATTGAGCCACGATACCTTTATACACGAGGAGAAAACAATGTATGCGGATAATTATCTTGAAATATGTGATGATGGACAAATAATAATAGAATTATTCAATCTAATATTGTTGCTGAGAGACTTTCACTTAATATATTGTTCCTTGAAAATAGATCTTTGATATCATATAATTTTAAATAGATTTAATATTAAATGCAATATACTAAACCTATTAGAAAGCATGTAATTTGTTTTGAGATAAGTGGCACAATTATATAATATTTGAATAAATTAAAATTACAATGGAAAATTTAAATGGCACGGTAAGTTACACAAAAAAATACTTAATAATGCATACGTCTAACAATCTTATCTGTGCTCATTTTCAAGTGTTCAAATCGAGATTCTCGTTTACAGACAATTTTTTTTAATTCCGGAAGGAGATTTCTCAATCTAATTTTCTAGATTACATCTAAAAAACTTCCAGGAAAGATATCTATACGAACGATGTTCTCAAAAGTACGAACACCATTTACATATTATCGTTCATTCGCTTAGCACGAGGTCTAACTATAAATTCATGTTTGATTGCAGTGCTAACCACCGTCACCTGTATTATCTGAATTAAGTCTCATACGTATAGAAATATATCTATAATATTCACGGCCAGAGACCGTGAACGCTGCCCGTGTCGTGTGGATGACGATTACTGTTACACTGATTACCTTGAAATTCTAATATAAATATCTGTAGATACTATATAAAAAGCACATATAAAATATCGAAATATACGTTACCGTGTAAACGATGTTAGCATATTCAACAGAGCTCATACAGAGAGAGTTCAAAAATATGACGAAAAAAGAAAAAAAGATGATTGAATGTACATACAATTAAGGGGCTTTGATAAAGCCAATTACGAATTTTGATAATTTTTACAGAAACTTAATTCGTATTTAAACATTTTGATTAGGAATTACTAATTTCCAGGCGCAGATTCGCATTTTATTAGTAACTGACTGTACAGAAGATAATATGAAGATGTAAGTGTGTACAAAACTGCATGGGGTTCAACGCTGCCAAAGAACTGAATCTAAAGCCACAGAATACAGTTCACAAGGTGTAAACATACGTATTTTATTGAAGACTGTTTAATCTAAACAATAAATAAATTATATCTGTAAAACCATATTTACTAAGTATTACTTTCAATTCTTAACAGAACGTATTAATCGTATATATGAAACATTATAGAAAACATACATAAATATGTATATAAATCGGCTGCAATAATTCATAGAATAAATGAAAAAGTTTAGTAAGTAAATGTAGCACTTCATCAATCAGCATTGTTTGACGCTGTAGCAGCAACACAAATATTTTAGCAGTATCTTTCTGATTATTGCATTTTATTATAGATCTTCTTTATAGATTATCCTGTGACGAGGAGAGCAGAATCAAATTATTATTAGAAAGCAAAAAAATTAAATCGGGTACATGTTATAAAAATAGGCTACTCACTACTAAAGTCAGTGAACTTCATCGTAAAATACTACAATAACATTGAGAATAATCAAATCACTTCAACTTAGTAAATTATTAAATACATACATATGTATGTATAAAGAATGTGTAAACGAATATTTTGGATTACTTTGGATCATGTGAGCTTATTTGTTATAAATTATTCACATCTTTCTAAACAGTGTGGTTTCTGTTATTAAAAATGCTTTAAACGGAAAAGAGTTTTTTGCCGAAATTCACGATGCAAACTTTGAGTTGAAAGTTGAAATTTATTCTGAAGTTTAATACTGCAGAGATCTTTTATGTGGACAATTTCCAGCTGGGTCATCAATTAAATTAATTTCTAAAGTGTTGTGATTTGTAAAGTTCATTACCATGGATAGAACTGATTACACTTTTATATATAAAAGCATAAGAAATGAGGCTGAGAAACTGTTTCTTCTTTGAGAAATTAGACTACGAAAACGAAATTTTCTTTATTCACAATGGCTAACTTTGCAGTACAAAGAATACAAGTAAGTATCATATTAGGTATGCAAGTAGAGGGTTGATTCCTAAATGTTGAGTAAAATGAAATGATTGTAGATGATGTAGTAGTAGTCTAAATATAACTAAACACCTGTTTGGTTGTTGATCTTAGTTTTTCTACAAATAATTTATATCTGTATCAATTTCTTTCATTTCAAACTTTAGTGTAATCAAAATGAGCAATATTATAACAAACTTGCGACAGTAATTGTTATCGTAACAAATTCAGAAACTAGGAAATTTATGTAACGATATTTCACTGTCAAGAGTTCATGGAACAGTTTCGACAAGAACTTGCTGATAATCATCAATTTAAGTAGGATGAAATTAGCGTTGATAACAGTTACTCCAACGAACAAGTTACAAGAGGTGAGTTTTAGTATGTACATAAAATCTGGATTAAAAAGCAAAGGTGTTACTATTAATTTTTTTAATAGTATATTCGTGATTATTGTTTTAACAAAGGTTTAATCTTGTACATAACGGATTCGCGCTGTTTTATTATGTTACTGTGTGCTTCATTCTCGGTAAATATTATTTCTATCTACATTTGCAACCACATACTTACTCAGTATTTCCACGCGAGTAACACAAGTATGGATCAGAAGTAAGAGTATGTGATAAAGTTCATCGAACGTATCCTTTTTGTTGACCTTTACCAGGTTCAATAAACAGGTCTCAATAAGCACGTTCCAGTATGACAAAAAATTGTTGGTATTTCATCATGCTATGCATGTCTACCTCGTGAGTGATTCAGGTATTGTAACAGTTACAATGTCGATCAAATCTGACGCAATACGAATCCACTTTTTTTTTGTTTCATAGTAGGAAACATATAATTCTCATATTTTAGACTGAAACTTGTACATTGGTAACTACCACCGAATTTATGACTAACACTACATACATGAGACTATATATTTAAAAGGTTTTCACCTTTTTAGCACAGAATCCTCTTTATGTATCACAATTAAATCTGAATACTCCGAATGTTCTAAATGATCATAATCTATTTCTTTGTATATGTTTCGTAAATACTTTGTAGCACAGAAAAACCATCTATTTACATTATTATAGGGATATAGAATGCATCCACATATCGTTTTTGAAATTATTTTCTCAAAATTCTGGATAACAGAAAAAATCTGTCCAGTTAATGGATACAATAATCTCAAACTACATGACTGTATTATATCATTTTCCAGACTATTACGCAATTCATTCTTGAAATACACAAGGCGTTATTTTTTTAGAATATTATTTCGCAATAATTCGAGGAACATAAAATAAGAAGCAAAAACAAATAGATTTAGCGCAGGAATGAGTCCATAAAATTCTATTAGAATCAAAACATATGATTAATCGTAAATTTGTTTTGGTTTCCGAATATAAATCGAATGCTATTTCCTTGGATATACATATTTTAGTTATGCACCGAAAACATCTACACTAAAATTTAGTTTTTTGAAGAGAAACATTTCTGATAAGTCGCGTTTATACAATCCATAGAAAAGTGTAGCATGTTTATGCCTCATGTCATTTTCAATCATTGTTTTATGAAAATAATAATCGCTATTTACTCTAAAACAATATTATTTTGACGGTTCTTAGTGGTACATCTTTAATGAAGAAAAATGTTTCTCCTATCACGGCGAAACAATATTGAATATTGATATAGTTATTTTTGATCGTCTGAAGATCGACTTAGTAGAAAATAAAATCAAATATTACATTTTAAAGTGTCGCAAGTAGGCTATCGTTCGATTTTTGTAACTTCCTAATTTTTTAGGTAGGTGAATGAATAATCACAACCTTTGCCAAAAATAACGGAGTTTGACGTAAGCAATTTCGGAACGTATCTTCAAATTTCACTAAAAAGGATTTTAATGACAATATGATTACATTGTGTTTAGGAATAAATTGCTTTCTAATTTCTACCTGTTTTATTGACCTACAGTGGAAAGATATCTGCGATTAAAAAGATAACTACTTACTTACTTAATTATATTTAACTTACATCTTTCGCAAATTTATCCAAATCTGCTAAATTATCATACCGTTTCTTACTGAACTTTTATTTTCTAATCAGTTTCATATTAATTACGAGGAAAGCGCTTGCGTTTTTGATATTATGAACGATAAATATTGATACATAATCAGTCAAAATAATTTATTAACCCAGTGTTTAGAAATTTGAAGCTTCCAATTGACAATATTATTCATATTCATTCTCGTACTTTAGATTCCAAGACACACATACAATGGTATATAATTAATCTAGACGTTTTATTTGACCAAAATGTATTTGCACTTCTACATTCTGTCCACGTATAACTTTGTCGATCAAGTGTCATACATATCTCTAAAAATGTTTTTTATACATTCCTCCTGAATATGTGACTACAGTAATCTGGTATTCATGTTATACATTTATCAAAATCTGTTGCGGTAAAGAATATAGCCATGCTTTTATTATACACTACTGTGCAAAAAATAGTTGTGAAGTAATCTTTTGAATTAAATTCTTTGTAAATATTATTTTTCCAGTACGATTTCAGTGATATCGCTGGTACGATAGTGCAACTATCTGCTCCGACTAAACAAAGTCATATCCATCAATTTTCCCCGGTAAATTTAGAGAAACCACTTATTATGTCGAACAACATACAGTATTAGTTTAAATTTGGATCTACACGCCTGTGAGAAGTGCAAGTAATATTTACCTTCATTTTAACATAAAATACAGCAAAAGAAACAAATGTTTAATTGTAGAAATAGGTCTCAGTAAGCATTGTACGCTAGAAAGGACATACGATCAACTCATGCAGTAAAACGATTGGTGCAAGTAAAACCATTGATCACTCCCAGGCAAATAGGAAATGAAATGGGTCTTAATATAGACTCCTCGACGACCAGGAGACGTTTGTTGGACTTAAAATTGCCTGCACGAGTACCGAGAGAAGTCCCTTTATTGAGTCGACGAAACGTTTTGCGTAGAATAGAATTTGCGAAGACTCGCATCAATTGAGAACCACAATAGTGGCACAATATTTTATGGAGTGATGAATCAAAAATATATTTCAGATGGTTCAGGTGGAATATGTGCAACGCTCGATTGAGAAAGAATATGCGCCTAAATATATGTAAGTACTATAAAAATATTAAACATGGCTGGGATTGTTTTTCATGGTATGGGGTATCCAATTTTCTGGATAAAAGAAAAAATGGCGCAAATTCACTAAGTCAATATATTACGAAATACCATGCTACTATACTTGTGTTGAAGAGCAAATGCCGCTGCGCTGGACGTTTCAACAGGATAACGATCTTAAACACACGTCTAGGGCAGCAAAGCAGTGGTTTGCTGAGAATGGTGTGCGTGTAATGGGATGGCCCGCTCGGTCGTCAGGCTTAAAGTCCATAGAACATCTATGGGGTGATGTCAAGAGAGCGTTAAGCACGTCGAACCCCAAAACAACATGATTTATTGACATCAGTACTAAACGCTTGGCGTTCAATTCCTATCAAGCGATGCCAGGATTTAGTAGATTTTATGCCACATCGATGTGCTGCCGTTCTTCAAAATGATGGATATGCCACGAAATATTAATTCATACATTATAGAAACTGTAAAGTTTATATTTTGTACTTATTTTATATGCATTTATTTACTTCTGTTAAACGCACCTATTATTTTGCACAGGTTACTTTCAATAATTTATGTTTTTGAAGTAGTGTATATCTAACGCTTGCTCTCTGTGAGATTTGAGACAATAGTCAACGTTCCAAATAGATTTGCTGTATTTTATTCCGGAGTATAATAATAGGTCCGATAGTAACTTTTTCTGTAGGTACAGTAAATACAAATATTTGTAGTAAAAGGTTCCTCACTCACATAGAATGGTAACAATTTACTTCGCTTCGCTCCATCTTCCTGTGTCCTGAAAACTTATCCTTTATGTTTTGCATTAATACAAACCTTTTTCGATTTTTATATACTCTGTACACTCAATGTATATTTCTTTGAATATTGTTTATCTATTGTTCGTTCTAGCCCGATTTATATTCTATCGTGTACTGCTAATTCAAATTGGTTGCATATTTTCTTCGAAATGATTTGGATTTTTTTATTGCGTCAAAAGATTACAAATCATAATTTCTTTAAACTTCCTAAAATTTATTTATATTATATTCACTTTTTAAACGGATTTGGAAATATCCCAGTACCACGCGTCGAGGAAAAGGACTTTAAGTATTAGTTGTCTGGAAAAATCATAGAGTACTAAATAAATGTGTGGAGTTTAATATACTCAAAACAATTAAATAAGAAAATAATTTCAGTCACATAAAAGTGGATCGCGTGCAATTTATGAGAGAAAACGTACTACATCTAATAATAATAACAACAATAATAGTACACCTACACTGTCAACACTTCGCGTTACGTTGCGTCGTTCGAATAGTTTTTAGTTAATTATTTGGCATTCTATCTAGGTAGCAATGGCAATGGCAACGAATAGAGGTTAACATTATTTTTATCATACAGGCTATGCTCAAAGAGTGGAATGATTCTCTAATTAAATTAATGATTAAATCGAGTATTATAAATAGCATAAACATATATGTATGTACATACATTAAAAATATCGCTTTTTTCACAATCTTTACCGAAAATAATTTTGTTTTTGTTAAATCCTTCATCAAAACATCCGTTTAAAACAGTTTTACTTTCATGAAATGTAGTCAAGCGATGATTACATTAAAATTACGTGTAACAAAGCAATACTGCTAAACATTGCAAGTAGACATGGGAAACTTACGACATATCTGACACCAAGTCTGTCCTGTACGCGAATGATATATGTAGTTTTCCTAGCGAAGCAGCGAGAGTGATCATGTCGTGAAGCTATAACTGTATGCTCAGAAGAAATAGTTTCCCAAAATAGAAATAGTACTTGGAGATGCTTCGAAAGTAGGTGTATGAGATCAAGCTATTGTCGTTGTGACCATTTTTATTATTGTCGATCAATGTAGATATATATAAAAGCAATTGGTGCATCTGATATTCATCTATATGTAAAAGCTGTTGCGTTGGAAAATTAAATTCGTACGAGAAATATATAAGATTTTCCCGTACTAGATGCCTAATAAAAATGTCGACAGTAGTCCCTAGCAACGGAACTGTATTCTTTAAACACCGGATTTACATTCAAATTTAAAGAGTTTCGTTTAAGTAAAGGTCAATTCACCCCCGTTTACAACTTTCTAAAACAATTCCCAATTGATATTTTTATCATCGTATAACGAATTATTTTTTTGTCATAGGAGTTATATTTCTCCTTTTCAGCCAAATTTCAGGAAGCTATTTCAAAACACATTCTTCATATAATATATTTTTAGTCACCACAAATTTTTAGAAACACCTACCAGTAAATAAATATTATATAATGCACGAGCGAAAATGTGTTCAAGATATTCAAAAGTGATTTAAATTGCTGTTAAGGCAGATTATATAAGAATGTACATTCATCGGGCAGACTATTATAAAGAGAAAGTAGATTTTCAACATTTATTACATGGAAAGTTAGCGTAGGTACCCCAAAATACTTTCTAAATCTTTTTTTACTTTACGTAATTATAAATGTAATTAAGTAGTACTAGGATGTCTGTATTGCTCCGCTTTCGACAGGTTTAAATCGTAAAAAAAAACAGTACTCCTATATTTATTATAGTTTAATTACATAATTCGGTTTAAATTTGATGATTTAAAAATGTTTTATTTATACTGCATTCATACAGAATGCGTATTGCATTATATGTACTTAGTACAGTGCATCAAATCAAGCATTTCCATTTTAATTGTCTTACAATGGTCTGTAACGTGTTTATAAACACATATACTTCAAAATAGTTTATCTCCAACTTAGTTTTCAGCGACCTTGAGACGTTGACGGCTCTTGAAAGTGTAGATGAGAAATGACCGACATAATTTTTAGATTTTACTTCGTTCGGGCTACGTCTATTATTGTCACGCGGTTAGTGTTTAATATCTTTGTGTTTCATATATCAGGTTCAGGAACGCTTTTTAATGGTATATCTCTCATAAACTAAGGACAATTTATCACTTAGATGCGGATTCCAAATATAATATTATTATTATAAATCCACGAAACATTATGCTCGAAGAAATTCCGAATGATTATCAACGTTGCATACATTACCGTGTATATTTTACAAGCCAATAATTTTCAACAGTTACGTATGAATAGGGGTATTGATCAAAACTGTGTTCTCTCATAAGAATAGGGCATTTATAGTAACAAATTAGTGGTACTGACAATTGTCACCAATGAATAAGAAGATTGTTAGGTACAAATATTTATATAGAGACCCAAGAATACATAAACAGACGAAAAAGCAATTTCTACGACAACGATTCCACAAATACCTGCTTGTAACTAAACATACAGAACATGTTTAAGAATGAATAAGACGATTTGGCAACAATCCCAAGAGACTATACAGGTATCACTTTTAAAGTGCAAATAAATTCCCACAACGGTAGGATTACCAGAGATTTGACGTACTGCAAGACTATGGGAAACACTATCAATCTGATCCAAAATTCTAAGCATTCCCGTACAGAAGCAAATGAGAAACCGGCAGAATAGCCAAAAATGCATTCAATGCACCTTTTGTAGGGCCGAAACCAGCCTGTGTATTAATCCTAGAGGTTACCAAATTGGAGATAAGCACACGCAGAGAAATATTATCTTGAGTTAAAACAGACTGTTTCAGTTCAAAACAATCCCGTATTTGTATATCCGCAAAACTATATAGTGTTATCACAAGAATATTATTTTCTAAGAAAATTGTTTTGACGCAAAACAACATTGTTTTAATGTAAGAATATAATGGATTTGTAAGATTTCCGTATGTCCACTACTGAATTGACAATTTATGGGCAATTTAAGGGAAAGTACAGGTTTTACTGAATCCAAAACGGCCCCTCTTTTCTTGCGGAGATTAGTCTAAGATAAATAAAAATCGTTCCAAAAAGTGTTATTTCTAGGTTATGTTTCGCTAATGTGAAAATCCTCGCAGAAATGTCAAAACACTAGCGAAACATAACCTAGAAATAACATTTTTTAGAAAGATTTTTAGGTATCTTAGACTGATCTCCGCAAGAAACGGGGGTCCGTTTTGGACTCAGTAAAACCTGTACTTTCCGTTAAATCGCTTATAAATTGCCAATTCAGTTTAGCCAATGGATTTACTTCAAGTACAACGTTTGGTTGAAATTATTCCTCCAATTCCCATGAAGCTAAAATACACTTCACATAATGCATTATTAAATATGTACTTTTATTACTGCAAATGTCCACGCCTTAACTACAAAAAATTTATATGTATCTAATTCTTGCAAAATGGTGCACGCAGATAAAAATGCACGTATAAACGCCTCATATACACATATAATCTCGAACGTAGCTGCTCGAAATTTGCAATTCAGCTATTTCACAAATAGGGAAGTTATTCAGATCAAATACGTATTTTACAACAAATATAGTCTAGATTGTATTAAACGCATTTACTTATTCCAAGAAAATGTGTTTGAATCAAAACAGAAATATATTCTAGGATTAAAAATATTTGGGTAAAACAGTATATTTTCTTAATTCAAGAATATTTTTCTCTGTGTGCACAATTCTAAGAAAAAATAGGGAGAGATAACTATCTACAAGTGGATTAAAAAATCTAATTCATATAACTGAAAAATAGCCGCATATTGTTTGCATCTGCGCAAAGTTATACCGCTCTTTTCATTTTGAAATTTTGAAAGTTGTTTTAGGTTATTATATGTTTAGATATATTAGATAGATATATATGTTCTACATAGTTCCAAAATTTTGCAAAATAATATTAAATAATTGTCGAGAAAACGCAAACGACTATTTTATAGACTGACTATCCTTTTTTTCGAAATTTAAAATGTTGTTCCATAGTGTTCTAGGTTTGTTCTATATTGTTTTAAAGTTAGCCATCTATATCATGTCTCCGTGGAGCAATATGGGACAATATAGAACAAACCTAGAACAGTCTGAAACAACTATAAATAGTTCGATTTCCAACGGGAGAGTATGAGCTACCGGGGAAGTTTTAAATATCAAAAGTCGGGAGACGCTAGCAAAATTTTGTTTGTCTCGATTATTTCACGATCGAAGGCGAAATAATCTGGAACTTTCAGATTAAAAAAAAAGAGGAATGAGGAGAGTTAAACATGAGTTCTCCGGTTTTTATTACTATTATTTTGCAAAACACTGAAAAAAATATAGAACAAACCTAGAACAAATTGGAATAACTTTGAAAAGATTTGGTATACCTATTCAAAAAAACGGAGTATATTAAATTAAATTGCTCAGCAAACCAGCAGTGTATCAATTCAATTGAACGCAAGCGAAATTTCTTCATTACGAATGAAAATAACTCTCTTGCTCCCGCATAGAAGTCGACAGAAGTCGTACTTACTATTTTAATTGTAAACGTTAGAGAAATGCAGTATTTCTGTATTCATGTTAATTTTTGTTTAATAAAATCTAAATTTAGTTAAGCTTAATGTGGCATGCAATGAATCTAATGATGCTGTCATTTTTCAAGACTGCCTTGCAATTTTAATGTACTGCATTGTTTCTAAGTTTAGTTCGGGGTAGATACAATGTAGTATAAAGCTCAAATAGGACCACTAGCCAGCAATTTTAAACTTTCTTTGAATAACTGTTGTAAAAATGGGTGTATAATTCTTACAGCTTTTAACTTCCTACTACAACTAGATTTAGAGTTAAAAATCATACTCCGCTGGTAGATAAATTAATAATTGTATTTACAAATTTTGTTAAATAGAAGTTAAAAAAGTCAGATAAATACAAAAATCTTGACAAAACAAATACTAAAATGTTTAATTGGGATCAGGAATACAAAAACCCTTAACTGTACACAAAGAAAAATCGCTGACATATCAAAGTTTTGCATAAATAGAGTTATTTCTTCCTTTTATGTTGACTGTTGCCTTGTCTCTGACATCGTTGTAACACTTCTAAAGTGCAGCAAACAGTCCATACATGTTCAAAGTTTATTTTCTATATATATATAATATATATATAATTTGACTTAAGGATTTCTTTGTACTTCTTCATATTTCTAACAAGTTGAAAGAATGTTCATTTTAATTAACAATTTTATAATTGGAATATATACGCAGAGTAGGTATATATTATAGGTATGAGTATCGATACAACTATTTTAAACGCGTTTACACTGATATAATAGCCGCTTTTCCAATGAAAATATCAGTTGTTACACAACTATCTGTAATGTGTGGACATCTAATAAAAATGTATGTATTGGTTCTACTCTTGAACTAGGTTATAGGTTACAGCACGAGATGTACATGAATACATATTATTGCCTTATTTAGACTAAAATATGTATTTAATAATAAGCGGTTAATTACTGTTTACCTAATATATTTATCTGCACGATGCTATAAATACATTTCGTAACTTTAATCATCTGCCATTTTTATAATTTAGGGTGGGTTTATCAATGTGGGGATAAATAAATTAACTTGAAGATAAAATTTTATTCGTAAGATAATTACAGTAAAACGTTTATTGAGTGTTAAATAGAAGTTATCTGCAAGATAACGTATTGTAGTTGCTAAATTTTATCTGCCAGTTAGCAATATCTGTCAGTGACTTAATTTAACACTTTTATCCTCACATTGATAAACCCCTGATAGATATTTATATGCCAGAAATATCTATCAGGGGTCGTCAGAGGCTGTCACTCAATAAGATTCAAGTTTAAACTGTTGTACGTTACTTGGTGCAGTAAAAATTTCTTAACAGGGTAATCAACTTGCCTAAAAATTCTTGTAAAATTACAAAATAAACAAAGTATTCTCAAATTACTCATATAATATTGTCTGCGTTTTTTGGATTATTCCATCGAGCATTTGGGCAATTGAAACCATCCATCTGGCTATGAAATAACACTTAGTTGCATTCTATAAACAATCGATTAACAAGTCAACGGTAAATACGGAAGATAATATCTTTAATTTCATTAAAAAATACAAAGAAGAAATTATTAAACTGTGAACGTCTATACAAGTCATTTTGATTTAAAAACCAAATAAAATACCTTTAGTATGAATACGCCGATAATCACTGAGTACTACAAACAACTTCACAAGTGTTTTATTTTATACGACAATAAATACATTCAAAAGATGCGTTTTCTTTAAATAAATAATACCACAGCACTATATAGTACAGTTCCGATTGAACAATTTGGCTGAAACCTAAAAATTGGCAAAATGCCGCAGAGAATCAGAGATAGTAAAGGTCAATTCACTCCACCGGGGAAACCGTACTATAAATAGAACGACGACTTTGTTTTTGTGTAAATGAAATCCTTTATGGTATGTTTTTCAACTCGTAGATTCAGATTATTCTTTGGTACTCCAGACAAAAATAAAAGACTGTAATGGAGCATTTATTTTTAATTTCCCAGAAAACGTTATTTTTTCAGTAACATTGTATTTGGTGATTTTAAACTTGACTACAAAAATTGCAAAAAAAAACTAAAGTATTTAATTGATACGAAAACATCGTTATTTTTTAAAAAACAATATCCACATATTGCATCAAAATATATTACAGGTATTCAACCACGAGACAAGGAATATTAATTAGGGGAAACAACACCAAATACATTCTAAGCCGGTTTAATTTGACAATAAAGAAGCAACTATCATTAACGATACTTTCATACTGAGAATACATTGTTAGATAGCACAATACACAACAATTACCTACGGTTTATCAGTCAAATTTATTCATATATGTATTAATTTCTTATAATTCCTACATTATAACACTGAAACATAAAATACAACACACAGAATTTTTCGATGTGAAAATTTTAAAATGTTATTCTTTGTTATTCATAAATATTTCTATGAAAATAAAACTAAAAATACGTTCTCTACTTTTGTTAGTTTTTGTGAAACGTTTAGTTTTCATAGTACCGCGTCGCCTAACGCGATTGATTTTATTATGCACAGAGAATCTAATAAATACGCATTTTATTTCGTTATTCAAAATTTTAAGCGAAAACGTATAATTCTTCTTAGTATAATTGCCAAAATTTTATGATAAACACTATTAATGCTTGCAGCATAGATACGCACCTACACGTGTACAAGCGCCATTAGCATAGGCTACAAATATAATTCATTTGTAACGTTGGTTGCCTATATCTCAAATATCAGGCAGGTAAAAACGTGTATAACTTGTTGCATTACGTTTCAATATTTTCGTTTTATTTGTGTACACACGATTTACCAAAACTTTTAGAATTAAATCTTCAACAAGGAATACAACTTCACTTTTTAAAATAAACAATGTATCGATACAAAATAAACTGTTTTTTATTTTATTCAGATTGTGGAAATTAAATTAACACCTAGAAAATAAACTATGTATAGATATATAGAAAAACTATAGAAGAAAGAATAGAAATAGAACTAGAATTATTACATGCAATAAATGGGAAATAGGAATAATTTTAAAGGTAATATAAGGTCAAAAGGCCAGAAAACTTCCATAAAGACAGGTTTAGGTAAGGCTTAAAAACTACGTAAGAACAAATACCTAAATTAGAAGAATTTATAGGAAAGCAAGGTCCGCAAGTGAGTGACACCTAAACGTTAGATAGAATAAAGACGGATGTATAGTGGTATCGTAGTGTTCTCTTCCTCGGCTTTAATTTTTCAATCAAAGGCCCTAGATTAGATGTGGGTTGTGTAAGCAATGCTGCTTCTCTTCACTGCTATCTGTAAGATCTATTGTGAGTATCCTTAATCTTTTGGTTCCAATTAATATTCAGACTTCTGAAGAAGTCTAGGATTTTTTTGGGGTTATAGTTCTAATACTAGCCGGGTATATGCGACCTTGTTCGAGGTAGTTGAACCTTTACTGTACCACCGCCTCGCATTTGCACATAATGTGTTCTGTTGTCTCACTGTGTTCCGAACAGAATCGGCATTTATCACAGTCCACCTAAGCCATCTTCTTCAGGTGGTACCTAACACGGCCGTGGTCAGTAAGTAAAGCCGTGATGGTGCTGAGGTTTCTTCTGTTGACATCCAGCAGAGATTTAGCTGTGATGGCTGAAAAAGAAATTAACTTTTTTGATTGTCTTAGTTTTGGGGAATTAACCCAGTAGAAGATTTTCTGTTCACGTTCACGCTGTTGCAGTTGAGCTCTTATATGGCTTTTGGAGAGACCACAAAATTGCTTTGGTTTAATAAATCGGAACGGTACGCCTTTCTTCGCAAGGCCATCGGCAGCTTCGTCGCCCTCACACCTCCAATGATCTAGTGCCCACATCAGTGTGACTGTGTTTCTCATGGCTAGAGCATTGAGGGTGAGCAGACAGTCCCACTTGGATTTGAAAGTGTAGGTCCCTAGCCTTTAGTGATGACTGGCTATCTGAGAAGATATACGGGTAGGGAAATACGTGATGGACTCATAGGCCGAAAATACCGTGCGTTGAAACAAGTATAGTTGCCAGTACAGAAAATGTATGTATCGTGGAAGGGAGGCGCGGTAAGTCGGTATTGACTTAACAGCGCTCGATTCTCGACGAAGTGTTGTGACAACTTTGTTCATATATTCATATAGGATTATATGGAAACATAATGAGTCGATGTGAAATTTCCCTATCGGTATATAAGTAGGTGCATTTTGATAGTGTCTTTTCAGACATTCCTGGACATATTGTTCATATGCATATACTTCTGCCTATGGAAGGCCCTAATGTCCGTTTCCATTTTTTATTAGCTATTTTTTGGAGAAAAGTTTACTTCTTAATATTCTCTGAAAGACAATTAAATAGCAAATCTAGCGATGCATACTTCAATTACTTTCATCTAATGATTAGAGAGATACGGCTATAAAGTTTTGAACACATATGATAATCCAATTTTTTTTTTGGAATTCCGATATTAAATGAATTATTTTTTGAGTTCATTAACTTTGTAAAATACACATACGAGTATGTATAATATAGATATACGGTGTTTCATATAAGATAAACACTTTTGGTAGTAATGGAATTCTAAAAAAGAATAAAACTGATGCGATTAATCACTACTGCAAGGAAGTTGCTGTGTAAATATGGTATCGTTGAATTTTTTGTTTATCATATTTAAAGCACCTTTTCATTTGAAAATACTACGTTTCTCTTTTAACTTCAGTATACAGCAGTAAATAATTTTTTTACCACCAACTATTCTATTTCTGTGGATTTAAACCACTTTTGACGAGTAGCTGCAAATTATTAATGTTTCTTTATGTATGGAGACTGATAAACAACAGAAAAGAGAAAAGAAAAAAAATCTAAAACCAGAATAAGCACGGCAAATACTAAAATATTAGCACGTGATAGAAAGATGTAAAGGAAGTGTGTGTAGGATGATAGTTACATGTACGGGAAAAAAAAGTTGTCATAACAGTAGCTCAATGATTTATTAGTTTTTATTAACACTGATATGTAATATGATATCAACAAAAAAAAACTGTTTGATATTAAAAAACCAGTTCTGTTTGGATATTTAAACATTTACCAGTTTTACGTGATGTGTATTAAAAAAAAACAAAACAAAAAAATCGAACTTTCACTAACACGACAAAAAATCATAAATAAACATTTATATAGAAGACGGCACTTTTTGTAAGTTCGACGTGTTTGATTTAAATAATTCTTATTATCTAATCATATTAAGATTTATTTTGTAATTTGTTGAGACTATTCGATACTGTGTACACGCAGTAAATTTTTTGTAGCGCTGCATTTTTTTAATATTGTTTTTTTTTAAACAGATTAAAGGCCACCTTTGATGTTTCATGTCCACTGTCAAGAACAATACGCCATTTACGTTTTAATTATTACTTATATAACAAAATGTATGTGCTGGATAATAAATATTATGTTTATTATTTCAATAAATATCATTTTATTAATTATTTTTATTCAAACTTACCACAGGAAGATGCAGAACTAAGTTGTTAATAATGCAGAAACTTACCTGAAAAGAACAAACAAAAATAACATGAGTAAAAGTACAGTTATAGGTGCAAATACTAAAAATTAATCAATTAATTAATTAATCAAATTAATCAATACGAGTTTAAAATAATAAAAACTTTAATACATCAATTCCAGCTTGTCATTCTATAGATTATGATATGTTAAAAAAAGGTCTAACGGACGTGCAATTGCTATTTTTGTGTGTAATTTTCTAGAGGATAAATTACAATGTCCACTCGTTAATCAGCAGTAGTCAATTACATAATTAATAATAGTATCTATGAAGATGAATTTGTATTTGTCGCACCTATATTTGGTTACATCTGCAGGCAAATATTGACCTTCTATCTAATGGTCTACTCGACATTTTTATATGACGTTTCTATTCTTTCTGGCTATTATCAATTTTCATATTTCTTCTGAGTTGGATTTTGACACGTTCTAATTTTTTTTCCATTGAAACCATGTATAACATGTTGATAAAAGTTTTTAATATGCGTTAACTATCGACAGCTGTTGTACATCAGCGAAGAGAAACAAGATATCTTGAGTAAATTTTATTCATTGAATCGAAATAGAACACAAGTAAGTATTTTGTTTTAATCTAAAACAATAAACATATCGTAGTCACTTATAATATAATAAGAATTTAAATGAAAATCAAGGAGATGTTTTGCAAATGGTAAATTAAAGATGTGGTTTCGCATAATACTTAACAAGTCGATAGATGAAGTGGTAAGATCGGTTGACTGGTGGAAGTGAGTGGTGGGCACGCAAGTGTTTAACTCCGTTAGAGAACGGTTTGAGTTACGGTTAGTTAATATTACACGTTTGATATCAATTATTGATATTGAAAATGTGGATAAATTTTTAATCATTTTCGCCAATCAATATAAAATATATAGCCATTTCTTCTATTATCGGTTAAACAATAACGTTGAGCTTCTAACACCAATATTTATTTACACTTGTCGAAGTTCGGTAATAGACTATCTTCGGTCCAGCTAGTTTGGAGGCATTTTCTAGAAGCTAATCTAGACTATGCCATTTCTTCTATTATCGGTTATAGAAACACACTTAGTAAGGTCTAAAGGATTGCCTGTCTGGGCATCACGGGAGCCATGTCGTCGATACCGACGGCAGCCATAGAGACCATTTTTGGGCTTCCTCCGCTGTCGTTCGTATTGTAGGTGCAAATCTTTCTCCGGCAAAATAGAAGCCCACATCCTCATCTTTAATTACATCGAACAATTGGCACCACTATCCATAAGAACGGATGTGAGTATTCATAACAGTGGGACTGTAAAAGCCTGCATCCGCAAATCGAGGGGAGAAATCTCCTGCTGATGCTTTGTGGATGCTTCGAAAACGCTGAATGACACCAAGATAGACAACCCGATGGCGAAGCTTAGTGAGCTCCTCCTCCTTCTTTTAGGCTGAAATAATCACCATTCAGACTTGGATAGAACGCATTTTGAAGTGCCTGCATGAATATGGATCGGTAGAAATTTCATCGCACAGCCAAGCAGCACTCAAAGCACTGCACGCTGTCAAGTCCAATTCCGAGGTTTGTCCGGGTACAACCAGGTTGAGAGGGCGAAAACGGCATTAAGGGACAATTTGGATTTACCTTTCGAGGTGAATCTGCTAATGGAGTAGAGAAAAAAGTATAGGTATACAAAGTGAGTTGTTGGTTCGATAAAGTCTAATACATCCTTTGCCTCTAACGAAATCTTGTTTAAAAGAAAGTATTGTATTTGTATTGTATTGATAACATATACAAATATATACATATATGTAGATATCATATAATGTAACTCCAAAATAAAAGTTGTATTTGGTGAAATAGCATATTTATTTATAATATGCTTATATATATCTATATTTTATTTAACATGAATTGCGTTCCTCATTTAAGACATACAGTATTCGCTATATAGCATAATACAAAATAGCTTTATATACAGGCAATAATATCATAAAGATTATCCGAATAGAATGTTGAAATAACAGTAGTGAACAGTAGAGGTCCGCATTGAGGTGAAATACAGGGTGATTGGTGAGAATGGCCTATTAAAAGTATTATACAAACGGAACGGAATTTTAAAACAAAATTTTGTAGTTGGATATGGTTGAATATGAACTATCACGTGAAAGTATAAAAAAGTAACAGATACCGATCTTACTTTATAGTGATATTACGTCACGTAGGAGTAAAAGAGACGAATGACATTTTGCATACGCACCGCTGATATTGTGTAGTTACACAACATTTTAATTTGTTCTCTGTAACATTATACAGGGTGTTTAAAAACTTAGTTGCTTATAAATATGTTCGATCTGCGGAAAGTACTCGTAGATTTTTTAAATGGAAAGGTATATACATATTTTATTAGATATTCTGATTCTACAAAATATTCTCTTTTAATCTGTACTAGGTATTCCTATACCTAAAATGAAAGGTGAATAAGTTATAACGATTTAATTAACCTCCGCACCTAAAATGCTCAGATATGTCAATTTACTGAAGCAAGGGTGCTTAGCTCATTTGTTCCTTTCCATTTAAAAAAATCTACTTTCCAACAATTATAGCAGATTGAACTTATTTATAAGCAACTAAGTTCTTAATGTCCAATATGTATAATGTTATAGGAAAAAACTTCAATAGCTGTGTAACTACATAATATCAGCTGTGCGTTATGCAAAATTTCATTCGTCTCTTTTTCTCTCACTCCAGACGTACATCAAATGAGCGTAATATCACTATAAAACTAAATCGTTAAACTTATTCACCTTTCATTTTAGATCGATTAAAAGTATCCGTTGAACTTATTTATAAGTTTTTAATGTCTTTATTTTATAGCGAATAAAATTACTTAGAAGGAATGGTATATAGGTATAGGTATAGGGTATGATACATGAAATATGTGTAAAATTTATCATAGAAGCTGAATTTGTAATTTATTTTATAGCATGCTATTTAAAAAGTCGAAGTTGATGCTCACTTCCGGTTCAAAAACATTTTCACGTGATAGTTTTATCGTGATGGACACTATATTTTTATACAAAATATTTAGGAAAATATGATCAGTTTCGGATAAAAATTCAGTTTAGTAACCGAGTTCAATTATTCCAAAATTGCAAGAATTGTATACAAGACGAGTCAAAACTCAAACACATTATTTTCGTATTATTTTATTTCATTATATGGTGCTTTCACTACACTTTCAGTTTAACTCAATATTGCCCATAATTGAAATTAATTTTAACCAAGCTGCAATTATTGTATAATAATAATGTAATGTTGTAAGCCATTTAAATTTCTGGATTATTCCTTTAATATTGTATATAAGCATACAATGTAACAAACTTAAATATCAAAGGGTCTAACCTAATACAGGTTTTAAAAAGTTGGGTAACCCAATCATAATCTAAAGTTTAATTACATCCAATTACTAGTCAATAACAGTAATTTATCTTATAACTTTCTTCGTCAGTGGTATTAATAATGCTTCTATAACCGAATTCTTATTGACTTCCTTCCCTAGTGTGCTCAAAAGAGGTTTTAATTTACAGTTATTTATCGTGTTGACCGTCACTTTCAAGCTATACATGTCTGTCTCGTATATGAACACACGCCCTTGGTACGTGTGTGCATGGTCCTGACAAGCATGAAATATGTATGCATACAATTTTCACCTCATTAGCGGTACTCTCAGTCGACAGTCGTAGCCGTTATAAAAACGTCTTGTCTTGTTCCACTAACTGTCCGGAAGGTTTTATTTGAGTGCGTCGTCAAAGTAAACGAATACGACTGAAAAGAAAATGAAGTGGGAAAAAAGCAACGCAGGAGCATATCGGAGAAGTTTCTCAACTCATTAGTCTCTGTCATAAGATATTTAACAAGTCCGCTATTAGCTAATTATGTTAAGTGGTTAAGATTTGTTGTTTTGACGTAAATCTGGTGATTCGTAAAGATTTAGTTTTCGTATTTATATTTATTGTGTGATGTAATTTATTATGTCAAATTGCAATTTTAGTGGGTGTCGTGAATGCAATGAGATATTAAATTTTATATTAATTGTAATTATTGAGCAACAGAAGTTCTCGTTAAAATATTCATAATTTCGGTAGAAATAGGAAAGATCTGCGACTGTATTGTTATATTGTAATAACCTGTAGATTGTTAGTAAATAAAAATGTTTTTATTTTTACAACACGATCTATTTTACATAAGATTTTATTACATAATATATATTCTTTTACAATTATGAAAATCGTAGGAGATCTGAAATGGAATCTGTAATTTCCCAGTAATAATTATAATCATCATTAAAATCATTTGATTTCGTCTAGCATTAATATGAATACTTGGTTTCAACTGACTTCAAATAACTTGTAACCTGTGACACCGAATTCATTCTAGCTTATAAGCTTTACACTTTATATACGTATTGCAGATATCTACTTATCTGAGCTGATTCAAATTATCCTAATTTATTAGATAACGAATTGTATAACCTTTACCTCCATGTTCCAAAAAGTATACTCCAGAATGAGTGCCGTAAAATTTTTATGGTGCCACCACCAAAATGTCAAGTATTCAACGTCACAGCGTATTGCAAGAGCGAGACTTTGCCTCCTAACAAATAAGCCTATGATTCTAATGCACTTGTGTTAAGTATGGACATTTTGGCCGCATACACTGAACGTTACCATGAAGAATGAGCATGAATTTCTAAAGGTAGTTTTAAATTTCGGCGATTCTAAATATTACTGCCGTCAGCATTATCTCAATGGCAACGCAAGTTTAATTTTTGCGAAAGCTTTAGAATAAATCTTCTGCCTACAAAATGAATAAGTAAGACAAAAAAAACGAAGATTTCTAAAATAAATATGCTCCGAGAGCAAATGGTTTAATTCTTAAATTTTAAAGATACAGAAGCAATGTTTGGATTTTACGACAGCGATATACGCGTATACACTTATTGATAATTGGTTGCATAAGCATCAGTATTTATTAAGTACTAATGATTGCATTCTAGTTAAATAAAACTGATAACATTATCGGATAAACGGATAAAAACCATATATGATATTCAGAGTGTACTTTTTATGTTGTATGTATTAATTAACGAGGTAGGGATAAAAGTATTTATTCATATCCCGATTATAAATCGTTCATTAGAATATAGTAAACATATAGATACAACTAATTTGATCATTTACAGTACGTGACGGACAGATTACTTTGATATTTAATCAAGCATGTATTCGTGAAAGAATCTGAAATTCAAAATTCAATCGTTAAATTCAGCAAAGAGGGGCAAGTTTCAGTGCAGTGCGGAGAAGAGGATGAGCACCGTATCAAGGCAAGCGTTCAATAACGTTTACGTACTCGGATCATTTATGTTTACGACTTTCATGAGTGAGCATAGGCAATACGGACATTGTGACAACTTAACGGAAGTTCCGATGTATCTCCACAAATTTGTCTTAGGAAGGAAATCCGAATCCTTGTCAATAACACTTTCAAGTAACACATAACCACAATTTTTTATCTTTCAATTCTGCTTTAATTCTTCTTTCAACATAGTCACGAGCAGATGGCATAACGTTTCTTATCGATGTGCGACTTGGTAAGATATAATCTGAATACTTGCTCCAGAAGGACTTCCAGTAAATTTTTGGTGTTCCTTCGCGTTTATGCGTTTCTAGTGTTAAAAAAGGTTTTAAGTTCTATCACAGTAACTGTTACCTCGAGAGGAGTTAGGATTATCGGAAAAAGAGTCAGACACTTGTCTTTAGTTATGAAAGTACTATCCAAAAAAAGAGAGGGAGAGAAAGAGAGAGAGAGAGAAATTTTTAATATATAACGCGTATCCCTGGCAGTGCTAAATATTACCTTGCTAAATCGATTTTTTTTCTTAAAGAAGTAAGTATTTTTCGTAAAATGATAGTTTTAGCTTCTTGTATAGTCAACGAAACAGCATGGAAAGTGCTACGTTTAGTTCATATATTTTCGCTGTAACATAAAACACAGACATGCATCGAACTAGTCGAATTATTAGCTACTAACGAACAGTAGTGTTCCTGTTTGTTAGAATAGAATTAATACAATTTAGATTGATTGTGTAAGAAAATGAATACAGTACAACCTCGATAATCCGAACGAATTCAGCACGACACTGTTCGGATTAGGCTTTTGTTCGGATTAAAGAAAACTATTGAAAAAAACAACAAATAAGCTCAAAAGTAATATTTATTCGACAAAATAACATTAAAATTTATAACTTTCGGTTACCATTCTGCCGATCAAAGAAGCCGGTGTCGATTAATCTTGCGCTACGCTCGGTCTTTCCCCGAAAGATGAATAATCGCTCTCCAAATATAGAGTGTTTCTAGACATTTTCCTAACGATAACAAAGACATTCTAGCACAAACGATTGCATCTCTTGTGACTTGTAGTTAAAAATACATTCATTGATGAAATAAATGGCAAGAATTTTCTTAAGCAAATAGCTGTTTATTCTACCTAATCGTATAACAACCGACGTTTCGATGAGTCGCTCATCTTTTTCAAAGGCTACAATAACAGTTGATTTTTTATAATTGGAGAATTCTATATGTATACAGTTATAACTTACTTTAATACGGTAAAATATGGTAAAACATTGTTGATTAAATTCTAAATTCAACCATTAAACCAATTAGGTTGAAGAAGCTAACATATATGTTAGATGTTAAATATCGAATAGGAGAAAAATTTGTTGTTTGAAAATTTAAAAATTTAAAAAATTGAAATGTTAAAATATTAAAATAACATGTTTCCTATTTGGAAACTGCAGTGGGAATGAATATCAAAGTGTATGGTGGAAGAGTACGCCCGTGAATAGTTGTTATTTATATGGAAAGAAAAAACATTTCTTGTGTATGAAGTAATGTATTAAAAATCTATATGTTGGTTGACGTGAATTTGAAATTACTTAAAAACCAAAAAAAAAACATTCATTGTTTTGTTTAGTATCAGCTATTAGTCAAAAGAAACACTTCATGTCGATGTTCGGCGAATTTGAAAAGGTTTTTGTTCGGATTATAGAAACGAAATAGTTGTTCGGATTACTGGAGGTTCTGATTACCGGGGTTCGGATTATCGAAGTTGCACTGTATTTGAATTTCCCACGCTATTAGTATAGTCCCGTATATGTTTCATTGTGCTATTGTCGACTGGCATAAATAAACACAAAGGCGCTAGTAGGCCTAATATCATTATGGAACGTGGAATGGATTTGCCAAAATTGAATAACTTCTGTGCAGTGTCTGCAACAAAAGTTGTTTTCAATTAAATAATTGTGAGTATAAGATACCTATGTAGATATGTTAAAGCTGCGAATGTTACTACAACTGACAGAACTCCAAGAACGTATTATTGTTACTATCAATAGCATCGACCAGGACATATTTCCGCGTGTATGGGTTGAACTGAACTACTGTGTAGACATCTGTCGTATAACTTGCGATCATATAGGACACTTATGATGGAACAAGTGAAACTTACACAACTTACATTTCTTTTGAAATGCCATTTTATTTGTTCAAAACTGAATTAATCTGTCGTAATAACCCTGTATACCATGAAGTTCAATATTGCTTGCAAAACGGTAGTTAGGTGTCTCTGTTCGTTATGGCAAAGCTTGTAAACATGAGCTTATCAGACGAAAGTGTGTGCATTTTGAAACGTGGCTTTTCGCTCTATCACTTCAATTAATATCTGTTGAACACGTTATTGAGTTGAATCAATTTGTACCGCGTTACACGTAATATATGTATATATATATATATACAAGGCAGAGAAGGTGGAAACAGAATATAAGCTTGCTTATTAAGCGTCTCAATCTACTAATTGGTGTTGATATATCCGCCTAAGCGGTTTTGTTTTCAGAATGGATTTAATTGATATTGATGTAATTAATATTAAAACTATTTTAAAAGCTTTCTGCCGAACATATTGGATACTTACATGGAAATTATGACTTGAGTTGTGTAGTTTGATTCATCTTCTTACTTAATAATTTTGTTTTTATACTAGTAGGTATAAAGGTTTAATAGTAATTATATACCAAGGGAGAGAAGACATTTTTTCTCTCATTATTTCCCGAGACATTTTTCTCAGTCGAGAGGCTGAGAAAAATCTTCTCTGCCGTGGTTTATATACTATTTTTTCCACTACTAGCATATTTAACCGCTTTCTCAATAATAATGTAATATAATAAGCCGTTCCGATAAATGTTTAATTTAAGATATCCATAGAAAACATGTTAGTCTGTAAAAACAAATGAATAAACATTTAATGTCAAATTGAGATTTTATTCATGTCTTGTCACAATACCAAAAAAAATGTCAGACAGTAGTTGTACTCCTGCAGAAATCCGCAAGGAAGCAAATCAAATAGAGTATGAAAAATACTGGTACACTGGCTTGCAATAAAATCTCGTACACCTTAATGTCAAGCAAGCTAATTTTTGAAGATTATTTTTCAATGTAAGCTGACTTTAGATTTGACGGATGTGACACTATGCATAGAGGTTGTGGTGACTTATGAAAATTGTGTACTTTTGGAAATGAAACGTCAAATTAGAAATGTCACAAAAGGTGAAATCAATATATGTAGGTAAAACTAGGTGTACGAGATTTTATTGCAAGCCAGTACGTCAGGAATTAACATAACCTGCCATAATTGCGCTATTAATTATTATTTTAATAAGTAGTGTGTACCAAATTACGTATTTCCTACTTTGTTTATTTATGTTAAATTTTAACCTAACCTTTTTTCTTGAATTGCGGATTTCATTCGTAATCATAATTTTATTAGTGTCAATTGTTTTTATTATTTACTAGTAGGAGATAATTTTTATTATTGACTACTAGGAGAGAAATTCATCTTCTCGGCCCAAAAACATACCAAATAATGACGTCTTCTAACGCTAGTAGTGGAAAAAATATATTTTTAAGCTTAATAAGTTATCTGTCGATCGCGTCGACAAATAAAAGCAAGAAACACATTAAAAGTACTTTAGTGAAGTATCATTTTCAAATTTATACTAGTTAATATAATTTTTCTTCCCACTAATAGTAACATTTGAAAGGCATTTTAAATACTTCCATTAAGTTTTCTACAAAAATTCAAAAGTATTCGGAATTTTCCATAAATTACAAATAACTGTCTCATTCTCGATCTATTTTTTTGGGGAAAACTTAATAGCAAAAATCAAAATTGACAGTTGTTTTTCGTTTTTGAGTTATTACCTATTTAAAAAATATAAAAAATAACTTCAACGTTCCTGAGACAGTGTTTCAAAGGAAATGTAGCGGAGGAGCTTTTTCCAAATTTGGTACTTATAATTAGCTACGACTTAACTAACTATTTTTTTGATGAAAAAAAATTATTCAAAAATTCAAATTTTTACGTTTATATCGTTGTAGTCGAATAACATTTGATCTATAAATACATTTGCTATTGCGTTACTACATCATCAGTAACAGTTTCACGTAAACTCACGTTTAATTCTTAAGTGTTGGCTATAACAATTCTAGTTGATTTCCAAAATGGTTTATGAAACTTATATACGTATAACCTAAACATACCAATTTTCTTTCCTTGGTCATGATTAAAATGAAACTACGTCACGCTAATTGAATATTTGTATTCTCAGCTTAAATATGTATATACGAGTATGTATATGTAGATATTTTTACAATGTGCAGTCATATCTAGTGCAATAATGCTAATAACTTCTGAAGATAATTAAGTATTCTTAACAAATTCATAATTCAAGCTTCCGCTGTTTTTAGTTTAACACATTATATGTACATATATGTTTAATATACATATTTCAAAATATTATACACAAGTCGATGTTTAACATTTTCATTTCAAATATGTGCCGTTACGTGTTGAATATTTGATAAAACTAGAACATGATCTAACTCATTTAGTGTAAAGTAGCATCCTCGTAGCTTTCAATGTGAAATGATTTTTCATATTTAACATAAGGATAAGGTACATGCTATATGATCAAACTTCATTAAGCTGTATGCAAATCTGGGGACATGAGTTTTGCACTCTTGTAGGTATTCGCTTCTGGTCTATACAGTATCAATACATGGACCATAAACCGTAGAACAATACATAAAGGGCGACAATACAAATGCATTGCAGAGAGTAAGCTTAATTTCGGTGGTTAAATATGCTCTATGAGGGAATAACATTCTTAAGTTGGCATAAGCACGTTTAATGTAATTGTTTACTTACTGTCGATATCTGAAATGCTATCTATAGTTAAACCAAGAGTTCTAGTCTTCGTTACAATCGGAAGAACATTATTACCTATATGCGATTTAAAGTTCTGATTTAAATCATTACGAATTTGTTCATTGCCAAAAAATATAACAGATGATTTAGACGAATTAATATTCAAGGAATGGAGTGAATTCACACGGAAGAAAGTACTCCGAATGCGATTCGCATTACAGAGGGTTCGCACGCGATTTTCGCCTCTATTTCGTAAAGTAAAAAATTCATAACTTTGGAACCGCTGCAGATAATCAAACCAAATTTGGAACGTTGGATGAACAAATCATACTCTTTCTTTTAGTGACACAAATTTAATTCAACTTTCACCAGAAAGGAGGGGTGAATTTTTCCATGTGTACTTCAATGCTTGTAACTTTGTTCATAATTATCTTTTTAGAGAAATATTCCACATTTAAGCTGTTCTGGTCGTTAATGATCGATTTGTGGTGAAAGAAATCGTTTTTCAGCTTCTATTTATAAAACAAGCGATAATATACTGTGTCCCTATTTTATTGACCACAACTGTATATACATATACATATATATGACTCGACTATCAATTGCAACAGAGAAATCATAATTTTAGTGTACCTACTAATTTTTCAATATCGATATAAAACTGAATAGATAAAAAAGCTCAGATGAATCATGGAAACTAAGCAACTGTTTGAACCTTACTACAATGTTGTTTTAGGTTTGTCAGCTATCGGAGATACAAACGTAAGACAATAAAACCTGCAGTTAGGTTGAAACCAATCGCTCAATTTTCATAAATACGTTCCTCATTTTCTGCTTCATATATCGCAAATGTTTGCAACTATTTTGCAAAAATGCAATTACTAGTTGTACTATATACTTCTACAATTTTGTCGACCCTTCGTTCAAAGTAATTACAGTAACTTTGTGCTTTCGTAAAAAAAAATTGGAAAGTGTGTAAAGACCACACCGCTGTTTGATTTATTTCACACATTGCTCTAATAGAAATTTTGTATCTTTCACTGTCTGTGGGTAGACGTCATGATATACAGGTCTATATTGTAGAGTACACAAGGATGTATGTTAAACAGATGATGGAATGTAGAATGTAAAGGGTGTTTGTTTATATTGTTTAGTAAATATTAACTTCCTAGAACTTCTACAAATATGGCCGGCTGATGTTAATGTGAATTGAAATTATATCTGTTTTGATTTAGGAAACTATTCTGTGGCCTTGGCTACATATGACACTATGTTGTCATTACAGGTGAAAGTACTCGTACAGGTACTTGTCATAGATCAGGTGCTCGTATGCCAAATTGTGACGTTTACTTCTATTTGAATGCCATATTATTAAAAAAGTTTTTAATAATATGATTTGATATTACGAGATGGGTTTTAGTTTATTTGCTTGTAGATACGGTAAATATGTCATTTATCAAAAGTGGTGGGTGTGTACAATGGTTAGCATATCATTGATGTTATTGTATGGAACGCGACATGCATTTCTGCAAGCTGTATCGTATTTATCACCGATATCAGTATCATCTAATTGCAGTGAAAAGAAAAACGAAACATCATTAAATTATGTAAATGAACACTTGGTCGATGTGGGGACATTAATATGGAATCCCGGCGAGAAATATTATATATTCAGTGCGTATTATCTGGGATGTAGTGCAACACACATACCTGCAGGTGTTTTAGCTGATCTATATGGCGGTAAACATGTTCTATCGCTGGGGTTACTAGGCTCTGCTATAGTTACTGGACTTACTCCACTTACTATTCAAAAGACAAAATGGCACGTATCAGCTATCATGCAGTTATTTTTGGGCTGTTTTAGAGGCATTTGCTTTCCAACTATGTTAAGTTTAATAGCCAACTTTATACCAAGGTATCAAACATCGTTATTAGTATCTTACAGTTTTTCTGGAGAAGCTCTAGGGTACATGTTTTCACGTGTATTAGCAAAGTATTTTTTCGAGTATCTTCACAAGTGGAAAAATATTTTTTATATTTGGATGAGCTTCATAATTGTCTGGTATATTATTTTTGTACTTACAGTTCATTCAAGACCATACACTCATCCGTTTATTAGCGCGGAAGAAAAAAGAAGTTTAGAGAAAGAATTTGGATCTACACCACCGAAACATATTCCATGGAAGTATATTTTAACAGATAGTACTGTTTGGGCAATAGTAATGGCTCAATTTGGACACAGATTTCTTAGGTTTATCGCTTACACGCATCTGCCACGATTTTATACGGAAGTAATCTGCATAGATATTGCCAAAGATATGTATCAATTTATTATCATACCGACGATGTTGCAGTGGATATTCACACTAATTTTTGGTTATGCTGCAGATTACCTTATACGAACACGTTATACTCCAGTTGCATATGCTCGTGTGATGTTTTTGAGTCTAGGAATAACAGTAGCTAGTATCTTCATACTTGTTTCATCATACCTTGATAAAAATAGATCAGCAATTCTAATCTGTTTCATTGTCGCCACGATTTGCAGAGCAGCTGTATTCGCTGGACTGGAAGCAAATGTTTTAGATCTAACAAGGAATTTTACTGGTACCATACAAGGAATACAACATGGTCTAACAACTTTAACTGGCTTATGGTTCCACTTCCTTGTACAATATATATGCGACAATAATACTGAGGGTGAATGGAGAAAACTATTCTGGCTAACATTAACAGTATCTATCAGCACCAATACTATATATTTTGTTTGGGGTCAAAGTGGAAGAGCTAAATGGGACAAAATTATAGATGATTATGATATTTATAGAAACCAACCAAGAGAAAGGAAACATAAAATAGAGTCGTCAAGCTGATTTCATTTTACGTTTTGTCTTCATATGTTTTACGCAATGTTACACAAAAATATATTGTATATATAACATAGCTACTTGCAACAAGAAATGCTGTTAAATAAAATTTGGAAAATTACATGGACTTTTATCAAATTGATTCAGGTATATCACCTTTTCTAATTTATAAATAATCAAAACTGTAATAGAACATATCATCTTTTAGTTATTTTCGCATTTTATCTTTTCTTTTTTAATATTAAACTCTCGTCACACTAAACAAATATTAGTTTAGAAAATATTAAATATTATGATATTGTTTAATGTAGGTACCTATAGTATTTTTAAATTAAAGGCGAGTACACCGGATTTATAATATTATTGTTTTAGTGAATATTCAACTTAGTGTATCATTGAACATTATGGATGTTACTTGTAATTGGAGATGTGGTTTCTTAGAGCAAAGAAATTCCTACGAATGAATAGTATAATCCACACTATTCCATGTTCATTATTTTATTTGAAACAAACAAACATTGGTTTTTTATTTGAAACAAACAAACATTGGTTTTGGTGCAATATACATCTAATGTTCATTCAACAATATAATCGCGTTAAATCAAAATAAAAGAGTATTATTACCACATGATTACAGTTTTGATGCAATGAAAATAATTCTGTTGATTTGAAATATATAAAACTAGGTACTGTAATTCAAACAAAACCTGTGTGTGAATCCAACACAATTTTTGGGATACATAACACCTATGTACCTACACATATATGTTGTTGAAAGAAGCATTCTTAAAATGTTCAAACAACATAAAATGCTATTCGTTCAACACAATACCCTTACACTATTTTGTGCATTGAACCAATTAACCACGTGCGTTGTTTATATATATAGGTACAAGGCTAAAAGAGTGTTGTATCAAACTGTTTAGCGTTGACTGAACATTTCTTTTCTCTCGGTGTAGATGCCCAATTGCATCAACATCAGAAAATCTTGTTCTAGTTGTTTACCCATCAGCCGTATGAACGTAAATTGTTGGTATAGAATGAACATAAAAGGCATCTTAAGCGTATGCATTCGAAAGGACCTCACTATATTTTAAGCAACAACAATTTGAATAGAATTGAATTTTTTCCAAAAGTATAGGGCATCTATCCGTACTTTACCCTATAATAGCCGGAAAGAATGCTGGTTATCAATATTTTAACATAACGGCATTATTGTATCAGAATAAATTTGTATTAATGTTACTTTAAGTACCTATAAGGTATATTACCTATGTGTAGATATACCTACGCATTGCTACTTTAACTGAATACTAATAAATCAAAATTTGTTTTAGCAAACAAATTATTTTGTGAAAGGATTTACGTGACGCAACAAAATAATTCGGTAAAATACTTTCTTAACGTAATGGTAAACAAATAAAACAATGGTTTCAACAAAATCTATTTGTTTTGTTTTTAACCAAGTGCGGAACTAGGTAAATTTGTGAATATTTGCTTAATTCACAGAAATATATTTAGTTAAAACACTTAAATATATAGCCAACAAAATTATTTGTTACCAACAACTACCTACTTATATATTTGTTTGCCGATATTCAACAATAAAATTTGATGGTGAATGCAAATAAAATTTGTTTGGGTCAAAACAATCCAGTCTTTCCGTGCATACATTCTTGCATATATACCTATTTATTTCAAGAAATTAGAATTATCAATCAAGATTAATATACCTATAGGTATACTTATTTGAATATACCTAATGATATATATTTAATCCAATAAATCAAATAGTGTTTTAATTTAAATACTAGATACTTTTTCTTACTGTAACCCAATAAACTTTATATAAGAAAGTTAATTACTTGAATATAGAATTTAACATTTCTTGCATTAAGTATTATTTTCTTTAAACAAGAAAGTGATTTCTAAAATTCAGTAGGTATATAGGTAGGTAGGTACTTATATAATTTCTTGAAATTCCAAGAAATTAAATTTCTTGCTCGAAGAAAATAAGTATTTGCTTATACTTATATGAGAATGACTTGAATTACTTAAGTTATTTTTACTTAAACCTAGTATAAATTTGTTTTCTGTGTGTATGCATGTATAGGTAGGTATAGGTATATATATCTAAGTACTTGTTTATTACTTTTCTATTTATTGTTATACCTAAATAGGTAAATAGATTCATATTTTGAAATTTTTAAAACAAAGTTTTATTTTTCTTTATTTATCGGATATAAATTCTATTTTCGGTAACGGGATACCACATAAGGGACTCGACGGTCGGCCATTTTATAACCCCGCCACAAAGCGAGGGGCGGAAGGGGCAGGCGGTACCGTTTCATCCCCACTCTCTTTATCTAGACGTGCACTATTTAGATCACAGTAACAGTCGACACCGTTCTTGCTACGTCATCGGCGACCTTATCCCCATCTCTGTTTGATCCGCGTTAATGTGAAGTAGATTTGCAGGCGTTGTTTACTATCTTGCTGTGGTCTCTAGTTTATACATACGCCACCTGATGTTATGGCGGCGCTAGTTGTCGCGTAGCAGTGTCAGTCGTATAGCTCCTATTAATTTTGAATTTGCTTTCTAACTCCTCGTTCATGCGAGATTAAAACAGTACCTACCTACAAAAATGTTATAGTCTGGCCAAGTATATTAGATGGTTAAATTTAAATGTTGAGTTATAATTTTCTGCAATTTGTAATATCATTACCTAAAAAGGAAGTTTTAGTACGTTCCGCCTTTATCTTATAAGTGGGTGTGACTTATGCGATGTAGCAATTGTTTTTACAATGATATGAGTTCATGTATCGAGTTTTTTTGATTCAAATGTTGATAATAATTGTATCACTAATAAATAAAAGTATTCGCAGACAAAATAATATATATAGATACAGTTATGTTCAGTGATCATTCCAGACTTCCTGAAAATAGGTATGTAGGTACCTAGTATGATATGCTAGGTGTATTTCTTGATGCTTAAATAAAAATTAAAATAACATTTCTATAGCCTGTTTTCAAAATTAAAATTAAAGATTAATAAATTAAAAAAAAATCACATAAAATGAAATTCCATTTTTAGGCTGTAATACCTACCTACTTCGGCATACATGGTATTTGACAACTAAACGATGTTTAGAAATGGAACTAATCAACATAAACGAAATAGTACCTACCGAATTAAGGGCATTAAAAAACATAGTAACAAATGTTGGAAAGAATATCTACTTTTTAGTTTTGCTATATTTTATTTGTTACAATATTTTGTAGGTCTTCCATTACAGCGAATTACTTCAAACCTCGTTCCTTAAAATTTTCTAAATAAGGTTTTGGTAACGATTCAAAACCAGCTTCAATTGCTGGAATAAGGTCTCTCCTGCCTTCGAATTGTTTTCCTTCGGCATAAATTTTCCGTGACAGCTATCCCCAAACATTTTCAATAAGATTTACCTAAATGTAGGGAGAGGACAGACCACTCACGAATATATTATGACTGAACTGACGGCCGTATGAGGACGGGATATAGAAATAATTTAATTTCCTCAGATCATCATAATAGTAGGAAACTATATTGGAAACTGTCAGGCCCATCTAAATTACATTTTTCTTGTCGCTAAAGTTGTCCTGTTTGCATTCATCTTTCCAATTCAAGCGAGCCCAGCCAAGTGCTAACCGAGCATCTCTACAATGCTGAAGTAAACGTGGTTTCTTCTTTAGCGTTTGTCATGGAAGATGGGGACACTTTCGAATTAATCTACGAATTATGTAGGTATAGGTACTTGCCGCACGTAAAATTGGCATACGTTCTCTCTTCGCTGTTGCTCTTAGGTGTGCGACTTTTTCGATTTTTACCGGGATTGTCGGGATTCTTTAGAAAATTATCAATTGTCCAAGGATATCGATTTATTTTTCTAGGAATTTCTTGGCCTGAATAATTTTCTTGTTTAAATGTAAGAACCTTGCCGCTCTCTATTTTACTTCGACCCATTTCAATTATACATAATTCTGTAGCTAATTTTAACAAAATGATTAACAAGATTAAGCTGTAGATGTATTTGAAATAATTGAGGATAAATAAAATTTTATGGTTGCCAACACTCTCTTTTCTGGAAATCTAATTTTTCAAAGTTGCTCCAGGACCTGATTCTCTGATCTGACTTCTAAACTGTATAGTTTATAAAATAGTATTGGAAAATCTTATTAATTCGATTCACTTGCGTAATAGCATAATATTTGCGAGAGAGAGAAAGAGACTATTAATGTAGGTAGTAGTAGGTACTAGTCCAAAAGAGTAGAGAGATCAAGCTCGCTGTATACAACCATCGATCTTTTCTGTCACATAATAGTTTCAGAATCAAACAAAAGTGCGAATTTGTAACTGCGTGCTGCGATTATTGCTACAAACTGTATCTACAAAAAGAGAAATTAGATAAACAAAAAAAATAGGAAGACTATTTAAGGTATATACGGCTGTTATGCAAAGCGAATAGTGGGATGATGGTGCACCTAATATTTTTGCAGCTAGGATTGTTAATGTTTGAAATAAAGATAATATTATGTGTTTGTTTGTTCTACGCCATTTCCAGCTGTAACTCAGAATCCCTCATATGTAATTCAGATTAACGAGTTTTATTTCGGGATGTGCCAATTGTAATTCCGATTAATAAATTTAATTTCAGAAAGTGTCAATTGAAATTAGGAAATTATCAATTATTAGATATAATTCAGAGATTTTTTTGGTTTACGAGTATAATCTCCTCCAATTATTGTTGTTTTGGCTTGGTCAATAACTTGTGTCAAGGTATCGTAATCTTTGTTCTCCAACATAAGTAGCATTTACGTTTGCAATGCGAAGTGCTGCTGATTTAACATTTGCTTTTATTCAGCATTGGTGGATTACAGTTATTATGTTTTGAATTGCAATTGATACATTCTGACATCAAAAGTACGTCACTTATACCGTTTTTGCGTCAACTCCTTGATTGTGTTGTAAATAATTACAATAAAATGTGGCAGAACATCTATGACATGTTTTTACCAATTGTAGGTACCTACTACTAAAGTGCTGGATGGATTCACTGGTCAAGTCGTAGCGAAATTTTAGTTTTGCTTTATATATATGTTTTTATTTTGATATTTATTTCATTTAAGTTCTTTCGTCAGTATAATGCTGTTCATTTCTTGAAATACTTTTGCAACTTTTGACTTGGTAGTTAGTGGAAGCTCACCTGCACTTATTTTTCTCCAACTGCACAGACGGAACAACTCCATAAAGGCAAGCTCGACCATAAGAGAGACCTATTGTGCCCCCGTGCCGTTTTGGTCCTCTTAACCAGATTGCACCCGGACAAAGACGTCCACAACCTGATCAAGACTTAATTTATTTACTCCGGGATCATCTAATCGATCGACCCTAAAGTATATCCGCCTCTCCCTGTTCACTGTTGAGCAGTCAGCAAGGAGATGGCCATAAGAACTCCCAAACGTCGGTTCTGGACCTACGAATGGTCGTTCGCTGGCACCTCTTGCTAGCTTGTCAGCCATTTCATTGTCTCTGATTCTACCTGCACTTCGTAAGTTAATAATAGAGACACAAATGAGTTCGAATGAACTCAATAATTTTGAATGGCTTTTTTTATTAAATTATTCTTGCAACTAATTCTGATGTTCAATATTATTATATGTAATAGTTTCGCGGTATACAAATATTGCTGCAGAGATAAGAATTTAAAGAAATAAGCTGAGTTATAGAGTATGACATTTTATACTAAATACAGTTTGTTGCAGAACTTACAAGGAAGACAATGTGATACAAATGTTCAGCTTACAAAGCAAAGCTTTTTTGAAGTATATACTTCCCTATTTCAAAGAAGTTTACTTAAACCGCCGGTATCTGTAAGAAATCTGTGTTGTTGGTAAAATGTTCTATCGACCGGTCTAAGAAGGAAATAACGTATTAGTTTTTTTTCTACGGTTATACATGTTCATCTTTTACAACGCAATTTTATCATTTAGTCTTAAGAGATCTTTTTAAAGTATGATAGCTAACACTCGCATTTACAATATCTTGGGATTAAACTATCTCTCAGTATAGTTAATGTACAAAAATTGATGTGACCAAATATGATTTAATCTTCAATATTTCTATAAATATTTTCCATTACACAATTCAATTTCACTTGCACAAATCTTAATATGTGATGCCATAGCATTGAATATTTCAAAAAAAAACTAATAGGTATACACCTTGCTTAAGATAATTTATTACATGATAGTATACCATCGATTGTACACCTGTCCCATCATTTTCGATAACCTCAACGTTCCATCTCAGGCCCTATCAGTTTCGTCCGAATGCAATCGTAATCGGATCGAGTGGCTCTTTTGTATGCTAATCACAATTAAACGGAGGATTAAGCCCCTGAATGACAGGCGAGTGGGTCTCTCAGTGATGCGAAGCGCTTTGCTTGTGGACCGCCTGCTCTCGTGTCCAATTTGTGACACAAACGTTATAGGAACGGGAAACAGGAGGCATTGTCCGACGTCAGCGACATCTATGAAAGTCCGACTCGTTTTCAAACATGACTACTGTTGCTTGGACAGCTTTGTAAACGGTGAATAAAAAGAAGGGTAGCTATATAGGAGTTTTTCAAAGAGGATTTCACTTTAATCACTAATTTATAAAATACGTTTTCTTTCTGTTGATATAAAATATGTGAAAAGTAGAAGCCAATTACAGGAACGCAGTGTTAGTAATACTTTATACAATCTAAAACAAATCGATAGATATTCGAGATTAAAAATTAAAATAACGAAAGGTCAACAACTCACCACATAATTCTGTTATTGCACGATACATACCTGAAACAAAAAAAATCAATATAAACTAAGATATTCTATAATTTCTAGAATTATACATATTTTACGCATAAGTATGTTATAAAGTTGTTATTAAATATGGTTATGCAATAAATTGTATTAACAACCTCATTATTCGTTGTTTTATCCTGTTTATGAATATACAGGTATAATTATGCTTATATAATCAGTTCAGAGATTACTACTAATTGAATTACTAGAGGAGAGGTATTCATCCTTGTATAGAGTAAACAGGTTTTTACATGTACTATATGATTGAAATGACACCTTTATTGTAGCCTTAATTTTATTGTTTTTGCTATACGTACCTACCACAAATAAAAAACAGACAATACAGTATAAAACACTCAGTCAAAATGTGTAAAGCAAGTACATCCGTTAAATACTGATCTGCATTTTTTTTTTATGTGTGGTGGGTGCTTAGTTGCAGTGACTCCGTAAGCTGTATTACTTGTCTGGCTATCACTGCAACTCTTGCGGTGTAGTTTAGTGTGTGTAAGTTGTGTTTAAATGGCTTTGTGACAGCATCATATCGCCATTTATGATGCCGCGCTGTTAATCACTTTGCTCCCAACAGCGCATGACAAGTCGATCCGGGATTAAACTCTCTGAAAAAATGTCACCGTCCCTCCAGAGAATTGAACTCCGGCACCTATCGTCCTCTCACAACAATAGTCAGCCGCCTAACCACTGCGGCCAACGACCCGTTTAACATCAATAACTCGAAATCTCAAAAAATGCCCTAAGTATAACATAACAGTAACTTGCCATTATTTGGTTACCTCCATCAAAATATGCAATAATATATCTATTCAATTTAAATGTTGATAAGTGAGTTGGGTTGTTGGTTATATATTTCTAACTAATTTCAAATCCTGTCTAATAGACCTACGTATGCTTAAATAAAAAAGAATATTAGCTTCTTTCGCATATAAAACCACGCGAATGTAGTGTCTTAACTATACAAATCGGTCGAGTCATAGGCAGAGCAGGAAAAAAAAGTATTCGGACAGTGCGCGAAAGAAGGACGCTTCTTACTCAAACCCTACGGGAACTTTATTGTCCTAGAGTGCATACAAATAATGTCTGTGCCACAGACAGTCCATGTAGGTATACTAAGTCAATAAAGTACCCGTGCATTTTGAGTGACAGACGTCTTTCTTACATGCACTGGCAGGATACTTTTTTCTCCTGCTGTACAATGTATAATACACACACTAGCGCACGCATATTTTACATGTATACGTATAATCTGTAGGCGTAGCAAAGTTACGATAGTGGGGGACATCGTAAGTTTTAGATTTTCAATCGTATTAGTGCGGCAAGAGTGTCGTAAGAGTGTACATGTTTGTTTTTAGGAATTAGTACGTGTAGCTTGATTATCTAGTTTTCCAAATGAAACTAAAATAAAATTCTTATATTTAAAACGAAACAAAATTTTATAATGAACTTTACAGAAGCGAGCGAGGAATGTGTTTCTCTCTTTCAAATGCATACTCTACTTGAGTATATAGACTACAATTCAGGTGGAAAAATATACATATGAACACGAGAAAGATAATTCGGTACTATTTTGAAAGTTGTCTAGACCGCAACAGCAAATTTAAGTGAATGTAACAATTTGTTCTTCCTTCAGTATTGTTTAGTACATATTTCTAATACGTTTGTGCCAAGTGTATGTAGTTGCAACATGCTTAAATTGATGGTTTCATTTTAATTTTGTAGATACTATTATTTATAAACATCTTTGAATTGTATTATTTTTTGTTACTTTATTAGTTTAATTTTTTTTATTTGTAAGATACTATATAAATAGTGAAGTAAAAAGAATCTGAAGAAATTGATGTGCTCTTGGATACGCAATCGTAAGTAAACAAAAATATGCGAGTTTTAAATTGAATATTTTAAAGGTTGCAATATGTTTTTTTAATTTTAATAATTTTAAACCGATATACGTATACATTTGTTGCATCGCAAGTGCCGTCAAAATATTATATCGATAGTTGAACGGTATGTCTTAGTTAAGTCCATATGCCGCGCCGGTGCAGAGAATACGTATGAATATTTGGATATTTGCAGTCTCCAGTTAGGTATTGTAGAAGGTAGTTGTCTCATATGTTCTAGCGCTTTGCGATATTTTATTACATTTTCATTTTTTTATTATTCTTGTTGAAACAATATTCTTTTCATTTGCATTTTCTTATTATATCCTAATCTGTTAATTGTCTCATTCTTCAAGCATTTTTGCTAAACATATTCGTTTAGTTAGTGTTTTGTCGTCGTTTCTATTAGGTTTTCTGCAGAGTTTAGTGTAAGATACATACATAAGTATTTATTTAGTTTGTTCGTACCACCGCTCTGACATGGGTATGAATTTTCTTATCGAGTTATTACGATCTTGGACAAAACATAATATGGTTACTAGTCTATTTTAGGTTGTCTGTGACGACATGCACGGCATCCCCTCCTCTCTGTATCACATACACAGTACATGTTTATGTGTGTGTAGGTATTTCAAGTTGAATGGGAACCTTTCACTACGCCAATCTGTATATACCGAGTCGTCTTAGAGTCGTCCTTTTGATCTTACCACTACGGGACGAAGTATGTCCGTTTCTATTTTTACGAGCTACATACCGGTATTGATACTCATCTAATTACATTTACAGTTTTATCGGAAGTATCGTTAACTTCATTATTTTAAATAGAACAGCCTTTATACTTTCACATTTTTAGAAAGGCAATTGAGAAGAACAACAACCAATAGAAACCTCAATGATACGACAATTGTCTTGCTTCAGTGCAATAATTGGATAGAAGATAATTAACTATTAAATCTTGTAAAATCGATGACTAAAAAGGCAACAAAATGTTGCTAACTACACTTAACTGAAACAATTGTTTCTAAACAATTATACGATCACAGTGTTGATTAAACTGTTAATTGTATTCAATTAAGTTACAGTAATTCTGTATATTATCACATTTCTTAATAATCTAGAAATAATACATAGGTATGTTGGAATAAAAAAATTCCAATATTCAAAAATTAGTTTCACCCACTCAGAGTGTTTTTCCGTAGAAAAGAAGCGTAGTACATAGTTTGCTTTACATGTCCCCAAAGTTTCATAATTGTGTTAGTTTGCAGGTTGCTTGCATTATTTTTAGTGTTATTTCTTATAGTAACTAACATAAAAATGCCATTTTTATGGTTTTGTATGGTTTTAAAATCTGAAAGTATTAAACGAAATGTTGAATATGTGCATAGTTGGCCAGAAATAAGTGGTAGTATTTTCCGCGATTAATTCTTGGTTTTATCTTCTAAACTTTCTGAACTATCAATGTATACCTGTTAGATATCTCCCTAAAAAATAATCTAGAAATGTCAAACTTGGCGTTCTAATTGGTCATTGAATTGCCCGATAAGTGCTCTATGCTGCCATATGTCGTCAAGAAATTGACAAATCTCTGAGTTGAGTTGAAACCAAATAACAGCCAACTTTGGCATCAAATCTAAGATATTTAAATATATAGCGGCAGCCGAAAATAGGGCTTATTAGAAACTCTGCATGTTCAAATTGACACCTGCAGCAACTGACAATATCTAAGATGGTTTTTAAATAATTTTTTTATATTTTGAAGTGTTTGAGGTTCTAGTGTCATGTCGAAGTCCTTACTTGATATCTTCTAAATTATTAAGTTGATTTTTATACACTTTACTTGTTAAATACATCCATAGAAAGAGGTCTAATGGAGCTAAATAAGCAGATCTAGCTGGCCATGCCATCGGACCTCTTTTTCCTATTCATATTTCTGGGAAAACTCGGTCCAAATAGCGTTGGACATTAATTTCTTAATGACTTCTATTATTTAGAAAGTTAGAATTGGTTCCATTGCAAAATACTGCAGCTAATCATAAATATCAACTGTAAAAAGTACAACATGAGTTATACATACATGAGCTACTTGCATCCAATGTGGATCTTCCCTAGATAGCTTAATATCAACAAATTCTACCTATTGATAGTTTTTTTAAACAAAATGTAGCTTCGTCGTTCGATAGAATTCTTGTTTACGGTCAAAGTAATCTTCTGCCAACTTCTAAAATAATTTTAGCTTATATGGTTAAAACGTTCAAAAGCTGTAAAACTGACACGTGATTTGTAGATATCTAATCGTGATCTAACGCAATACTTCTATTAGTTGCATGTAGAGTGTTTTCAATTTTTAGTAGCACATCATTTGAACATTATTTACAAGACCATGTTCTCGAAATATGCTTTGAAGGCTAATAAAAGTTGATAACTTTCTGATTCGACCTTTCACTAAAAAAATGTCACCCTTGTTGATGTGATAACTCTGTCGCCATAACCAATCACTCCAATTCTTGGTTTCATGGTCAATTAAGTCGGTTGGGTCCGTTCGACTATTTAAAAAGAAATACTTTCAATTTTTGTTTTCGAGGCAATGAGTTGATATATGTTGACTATATTCATCGGGTGTATGTAGGAATCGCATGTCATGTATTTTTTTTTTTTTTATATCCTCTTTCTCTCTCTTAGGCTTAAGTTAGGCTAAGGTAGATTTAGGCAAGGGTTGAGTGGAAGAGCAGGTCCTATCAAATGGTAGACACCTGAACTCCCCCTATTTTTCCAATTTGTTGTATTGTTCTGCTTTGTAAATTTCTGTTCTCTTTTTTCTGGGAAATAAAGACTATTATTATTATTATTATTATTATTAATTGTACCATTTTTATTAATACAAAAGTTGAGTATTTAAGTTTTAATACATTTTTTCTCAATTCTTTTAAAATGTAGCACATTAAAAATTTTATATCGGTGAAAACACAAGGAAAAGTACTACCGGAATCAATAAAATCAAATATTTGTGGTTATTTAAATAAAATATCGATGATTTCATAATTTTAAAAGCAAATGATGTAAGTTGATGACAATAGTGTAGTGTGTGTGTAACGCTACACCATTAAAACCGCTACACCTTTTCAAGATTTCTTCTTTACTTTCTTTTAATTGTTGACCTACATGTTTTGCACTTTTACAGGATACTATTTCCTTATTTACATAATCTTTAGCGTTTTTAAAATTCACTGAATTCCTTACTAGCTAATTTCGGACCATTATCCTAAACAAGAGTTTTTGGAAGCTCAAAAATTGCTAATAATTTCTTTAAATAAATAATAGTATTTTTCGGAGTAATATTTGTCAAAATAGCAACATTTAACAATTTAGATAAAACATCAGTTACTATAAGGAAATAGTTGTTCATGAATGGACCACAGAAGTTTATATGTAGGTATACGATTTCATACCTTGTCTGGTATTGGACAATTCTGTAATGGAACCTTAGGTATATTTTTAGGACGCAAACTGAAATTAGTAGTTTATGATCGCATAATAAATTGAATTCGCGACCATATAAATATCCATAAAACTTTTTCAACATGATAAACAGTAGCAGTGGCTTCTTGATCAAGTTGCGAATATAATTTCGCCGGACTTGAAAGTGTTCTCGAGGCATACAAAATTGTTTTCTCTTCGCCTGTATTATATACATGCAATAATACCGTACCTAAACCATATTCAGAAGCATCAACAGTCAAATTCAACGATACGTCAGGGTCATAGTGTGCTAACGTTTTAGATGAAGTTAATAATTCACGAATTTTATTGAATGATTCTTGACAACGTTTAGTACAATCCCATTCTGGTAGCCAAAATGTGATGTTCGCGATCTATTCGGCGTAACAATAAATGAAGCACATGGATTGAGACTGAACACGTATAATGCATAGGTAAATAATAAGACTGCCTTACAATTTCTGTGTATTATTTAGTGCTTAACCTGACACATGGGCACTCTATGTGCTTGAGAACCGATATACATTACAGCTATTGTCTTATATATTCTAAATATTTCTTTTTAGTTGTGAATGGTATTGCAATTCAAAGAATTTCGTTGACGTCGTTTAAATAAGGATGTTACATAGGTACTTTTTCATTGCTGCTTATCTATTCCTAAATAGTATGCAATAGTAGATCTAACTGTAATACTATTTCCAAGAAATATATTTTATATGCTTCATTAGGTATAGATCGTAGTATCTTAATATCTTAACTCATTCAGGTAAACTAGCCCAACTCTTCAACGTCCTGATCGCAAAAGAATAATGCTTTAGAGAAAGTACATAAATTTTTATACTGCCAAATCTATAATTATTTTAGATATTGCACAGAATTATAAAACATACACCTAAAAAGTGGTAAGATTTACCGTGGCAAAGAAGCTTTATTCAACACTTCTCTAATGATTAAACGTATCGAAATTAGTTCTATCTATAAATTATGCAACACAAACCAGCATAGGTAATAAGTAATCTCCTTACAGCGTACATAACTAATTTTTTACATGTCGAACAACTTGTATGCTTGCAGCTTTATTAAATACCGACACGTAACTAACGAAAAAAGCAATAAAAGAAGATAAATTACGCATCGTGTACCAATAAAACAAGAAAAATAAGTCGCATTTAAATAGTTTACCACGCACCCAGAGAGATTGGACGGAAGCCTTTGGGATTTTCGCTGTAGGTTAGGTACCTTCGTGCATTCAGCCGCTAGGTAACGATGCGGCGACCGCGTGAGAGTTTATTAAGCCTACTTCCAGGCAGGAGACATGCACGCCGTCCCTTAATCATAGTGGCAGGAACAGCGTGTGTCCGCATCTGTGTACATGGACGCGCTTTAATAATAATAATTAACGCGTTTATCATAGTTATTGTCGCGATATGTTGCCAGTAGGATACTGTGGTGTTTAATCTACGAACGGCGGACGACTATTGTTGTAATTCCCAATGTATTCACCACATTAAATTTTTATGATGCGTTGTTGTATTTTAAAGTTAAGTGGTAGACTTGTTACAATGACAACCCTATAATTATATGTATGTTGTGAGTAATACATCACAAAGTAACTTCGTAAAACATAGTATTTGATTAACTTGAAACAACAGTGGCGACTGTGCTAATATTTAGTGTGTAATTTTCAAGATACAAGGAAAAGATTAATAATTAATTTTCTGCATTTATAACCACTACTAAACTTTGTGGAAATGCAATTTGAATTTAGATGTAGTATCTGTTTTCCTTTGATATAACTATTTTGGGATAGATTTGGCTAATAGGGATCAAATTATGTCTAGTTGGCACGGTGGGTCTTGGTTCCGCCTGGGAAATGAAACTTCATGGTTCGATTATATGCATCAGAGACGCATATTTTTAAATATAAATATTGCTTATATTGATTAGCGGTTGTAGAAAAATACATACCTACATTATATTACTTTCAAAAAGCCACTTAATTTTTCCACATAATCGTTACCTGAGGTCGTACAGGCAAACACTTTTTATAGCATTAGCTTTACTTTTATACACCCTATGCACAAATACATATATATATGTATATATATACGTATAGTATAGTGTGTGACGGCGTAATGATTCTTTAAGCAAATATAATATTATACAAAATTTCCATCAAAAGTTAGAAAACGAATAACATCGAAATCGCACTTGATACGATCATAAATAAAATATTCTAACATACATACATAAACGATTTGAATGACTTTTTCGAGAAGGAAAGCGGTTCAACAGTAAATTACGCCGAAGACAACAATATTATAATATGCGGAAGAATTAAACAGGATGCTCAGTTAAAAGCCAGTACTTTCCATTAATTTACAAATTAATGCCAAAATAGTGCTGGTTAAATTTGATAATAATAAAATAGACGTAATTATACGTATTATAATGTATTGCAAAACTAGGCAGAACAGGAGTATTGTGCTGGGCTATTCATCGATCATTGTTTGACATGGAATAATCATCTGAACGGTTTTATGAAGATCCTATCGCGTTCTAATTGTGCTTGGCGCAAATAGTAATTATTACGATACCGTAGTTCTGAGAACATCATGTGACTGTGACATACCAAAAAAATAATACCAACGACAATCGAAACACATTTATTCTAGAAATTCATGAATCCTATAGAAACACTTGTCCACGAAATATTGCTTGACGTTTTCAAGCTGTTATATTTTTTAATTCATTAGGTAGTTTGTTGTCAAACTTCTTTCCAATATAGTCCTAGGATTTTTCGGAAACGTTCAAAACACGTATGATTATATACAAGTCTTGGTAACGACGTATAGAGTGCAGCGTAGGTTCGTCGATGTGTACGAAAGCAGTTGATTGCATCTAGGATGCATACACATCATTATATCATAATTACGGTTGAGATTCTAGAGATATCTCTTCATCGCTCATTTTACTTTTCGAAGAAAATGATGTAGCGACTTGCATACAACAGATGTCTGATCAATACTAATTTTTGTGCCCGTGTCGACAAAATGTTCAGATGTGGGCCAACGTACGTAATACGTTACGTATGTGTGTTCAGGGAGTCGCGGTGACTCTTACATATGCAATCCTTGACAACTGGCTAAAGACCGAAGCTTATATAGCAATAGATGGGTAAATAGTAACAGACGGTCATAAATCATTATTGTTTATTGTGAATGAATTAATTTGTGAAGAATCACACTACAGTTATCTGTATTTTTCGTAGAACGTAGAGGGCCAAAGTTGAACAAAAAATATCTAGTTTGTTCGGGTACATGCGAAAAATGCGAAATTCATGTTAGCTACACTTAGAACACATGAAACTTTTCTTTTTCTTCTTAGATATCCTCAGAGTCAGTAGCAGGAAACGTGGGTTCGATCAATAAGCAATAAGTTCGTTTGAACTTGTGATTAAATTCGACATTAGCTTATTATAGATATAATAGATATACGCGTTGAATTAAAACTTTTGGTAAATAGTTATCACGGTCTTTCTGAATTTTAGAAAATCCAGTAACAGCAGTGATTTATAAACACCTCCAATAATATCAAAACGAGCTTCGAGAAATGATGCAATGCGGTTTAATATTTTAGTCACAAAAATCGGTAGGTGAAGGTAAGTCGAAGACATTAATAGCTAACTTACTTATTTCAGAATTTGAACAAACTCGTCAACCAAACCACTGCACTTACCACATTTTTGGTAGAGATTAAAAATTGTCTTGCAAAAAATTCATCCTTAAGTTCATATTATTCGAGAACATCCACGATTTCTGTACTGGCTTTGGCATACAAAAGCGTAGTTCTTCAATGCCTCGATTCTAATAGATAAGTAACAAAATGATCTGGTTTGGTGTATTACGTTTCTTTCTTTATATTTAAAAGATTTTTTCTTATGTTTTTAAACAGGTATTAGCAAAACTTTGTTCAATAAAGTTGACTTCATATCAGTAAAACAGTCGAACACTATTGAAAATATATACATAGATATATTATCCATTCCATTATTGGTTTCAGCAAATCTGAACTGTGTAAACTTTACTCCAACATACATATGTCATTGTGTAGTAAAAGACTGTAGTACAAGAATTAAATATTATCTATCCCGGCAACACAGCACAGCAAAACACCAGTAACAAACGTCTTTTGCAGTTTAACTACGGGAGCATTAGCACAGTTTTATTTTTATAGATCGGATATGATTATGTATCACAATTTCATCAAACGTGCTTTTCGAGAATCCCGTAGCCGCGATAGCAAGTTATGTGTTATCAATATTACTAGCCACGCAGCATTATTACCATTTATAACACTAAGTATGAAAACCACGAGCGACCATTCAAAGTCCTACTTCCGAGCCGCGAGAAATGAGAGCTCTGGTGGACCTAAGTTTGAAAATTGATCCCATAAAGTTTTCTGTCTGTGTACTAGAGTACACAGACGGATCCAAGACCAACAAAGGGGCAGGGGTTAGGATTTATAGATCTAAGACCAAACTCTCTAGAGCCCTAGGGTCATCTCCAACTATTTTTCAGGCGGAAATACACGTCATTGACCTTCGCATCAAGGAAAACTTAAAGAAGAACTCGAGAGGCCGCTTTGAAAGCTCTAGCCTCTCATAGCTTTGAGCCTAAATTGGTCGCAACAAACAGGGTATTCCTGCTGTGGGTACCTGGACACACTAATATGGATAATAATGATATGGCGGCTGAACTTGCAAAGCTAGGCGCTGACATGCATTTCGTTGAATCAGAACCCTTCTCTCAAGAAGGAAGTTCAAGAATGGGGGAAAAAATAAATGGTCCCTCTGAAGGAAAACACTTGACAAACACAAGCGAAGAAATTTACCAACTCTTCGCCAAGCAGTAATAAACAAACTACTTGATCCCAGCAAGTCAGAGTTAAGGACTCTTAGGGGCCTTCGGATTGGCCACTGCCCTCTAGGCTATCATCTAAAAAAGATGGGCAAACTTGATCAAGACACGTTTCGATTCTGCGAATTAGAAACTGAAACAGCCGAGCACATACTTTGCGAGTACGAAGCATTAAGCCGGCAAATGTTTTAACATCTACGACAGGCGACCTTAACACCTGAACAGATCAAAATCTTGGCATCCAAACTAGTCCGGAGGTTCGTCAAGAACATTGGAATAGAATGGTACTGATGGGATAGGGTGATTATAATAGATCAATAGGTCGCAGTGAGGAGAGGTGCTTGTAACCTAAACGACCCACCAACAATACAATACAACAGTACGAAGGATGAGTTGCATTATAATCTTAGTTAGCTTCACATAATCTGGCGTTAGACTAGTTTGTCTGATCAATATATGATAATGGATCAAATGTAATGAAATTTTTTTTACGAAACCCTATCCAGATGACATTTTTTTCCATTATTTAGACTCGCGTTCAGGGATGGGAAAACGATCCGAAATGCAGTAGTAGATATTTGTGCAAAATGTAGACTATGTACTGGCTTATGTACAATCCTGATTGCAATTTGTTTAACACAGAAAGCACTATCTCACCAATAAAACACCAAACACACACATGATACTTCCGCACTACGAGTATTATGATGTTTTGTGGGTGAAGCGGTGGTTGAGTGCTTGCTGTGTTCAAGTTCATCTAAAAGACCAACAAGGATCCGTATGCTGATAAATTCTTTTAGTTCGAACAATTAAAAATTTAATTAAGTCCATGAGTTGATAACTTGTTATTAAAACAAATTCATGTGTTAAAGATAGCAGCAATTTCGTTCCTAATTACCTCCTTGGTATATATAACATCTTAGTTATATAAATATACTCCTAACGAACACGTTAATAATTTACTGTTATCATTAAGTCTAATATTATCATTATCTAACACATTATAACATAGAATTATAGTAATTAACATCTGAATCTAATTCTAATAGGATTCACCGAAAATATTACGACTAAATTAAATCCTTACATACATACATTATTACTTACATATATATATGTATGCATACATATATATATGTATGTATAAGTGATGGTCTCAGCTCGCAATAATCACCGTCCAAGTATGTATGTGCTGCGTCGTAGCACCATAATTATCCGCTTTGGCATTTAATTAGACGTTAAAGAGCGTAAAATCAAGCAAGAGGCGCGTGAACCCGGTATAGTCGGAATTAGAAAGTCAATTTACCGAGAATTTCGCCAATATTTCAGTGTGATTACGTAACCGATGAAAAACATGGAGAGCGTCATGCTAGACGGTTGACTTTTCAACGGCGAGAAAAATATTAGAACGTCGCTCAATTTACGTAATCTAATCCGATCGCGTAACAAATAACTGCAGCAAAATATACGGACGCCAGGCAGAAAAAGAACACGTGCATTTAGCTAATTCGCAGAGCGCACTTGATTTCCTGAATTAGTTGTCGGATTAGCATTAATGCAGTATCGGAGAAGTGAGAGAGACAGGTGAAAATTTATGGTGACGTAATGAAGAAAGACGGATAGTTAATTACGCTAGAATATCATTATGCAAATGAGAAAGAGAGAGATAGAAACGTTTTGCAAAGTACAACGAGTTTGTAGCGCTAATAAAAATTAATCGTGAAATGTTTGCATTTGTAGACAGTACTACCATTTCATTTGATGGTGTAGGGCGATAAATGCTATAGTGCTTTCCGAATACTTACATACAATAATTTTGTATGTGCATTCATAAATAAATACTTTCTTTTACTAGACTCTTAGATTTCTAAAATTCAGATGACGCTGATTTGCATTAGTATGATGCAATGAAAGTAAAATACAGAAGTGGTAACAGGAAAAGTGGCAATAATTTAGAGCATATGTTATAATGTCAGAGTTATGGGTTATCATAAATTTATTAAAGCACATTCATTGGAATTCATCCAAACAATGAAAACCTTCAAAATGATTTTTATGAGCAGTCTGGAATTAGAAACAGAAATTCGTATGAAGCATTTTATGCCTGAATAAACTCAATTCAAATTTAGTCTCTAGTAAAATTAAAGGAACATTTGGAAAGTCACTAGAATGGTATATGTAATAAGCATGTACTTACTTATACCAACTTTTGAAAGGTAGACGGAATTACTCCAGAAAAAACATTTTTAAAGTGTTAATACAAAGGAAACTAGAAAAGTTTTTCAGTACAGGTTTCTTTATTTAATTTTGTCGCAGTAATTTTCGCCATATTCAATACACATCTCCATCCTCCGAAAACAAGCTTTAAATCAGCTCTGTCAAGTTTCACTAGGGAGTAAGGCACACTCGTTGTCCCAAGCCCTGAGAAGTTTCTCATCACTGGAAAACTGCTTCCCTTTCAGCTTAATTTCCACATTTGGAAACAGCACAAAGTCGCAGAAGCCAAGGTCTGGACTGTAAGGAGGTTGCCGAAGAAGCTTCAGTCCTGTAGTGGTCAAATATTCGTTGCAAGCTTTGGCGCGTTGAGCTGGAGCGTTATCATGATGGAGGAACCAAGTGTCCATTCTTGACTTTGACTTGACTTTCAAACAGGCACTGTTCTGTGTACCACTTAGCTGTGACTGTCTTTTGTGTGTCCAAGATAACACACGTCACAATTCCAGTCGATTTGAAAAATGTCATTTTCTTCTTTACAGATCGGGATGTTCTGACTGCTACGGGAGTGTGCTCATCATCAAATACCCAAATTTTGGGTTGAGTCTTGGTTGGCACATCATAATAGTGTAACTAAGTCTCATCATAGCTCACGATGTTGTTCATATATCGAGATTGTCCCTTAGCAAAAATTTTTACCATCTCGCGGCATCAAGTTGCACGTCGTGTCATTTGCTCTTCAATTAGTCTATGCGGCAGCCAAAGACAATAAAGTTTCTTCGCATGCAAATGATCATGCATAATCGAGCGAACTGCCGGTGCATTTAGGCGTAAGGTGTCCTCTATCTACTGGTAGGTCACCCGCCTGTCTTCATTGAGGATTGTCGACACAGTAATAATGTTTTCCTTCGTAACCGATTTTCGTGGCCTTCCCGTTCTTTCAGAGTTCTCTAGAGTAATATCTTGGTACCCAGCATAATCCAACTCTGTTTTTATTGCGTGGTTGTTTAGTCCGTTAAGACACTCCCAGACTAATTTCAAGCTGATAATGTTAGAACTCAGCGCTATTATGCCTACTTGACTACTGGAGAAAATTTTAACGGTTTGCTTTCGATAGTTCCTATCCAGGTTTATTTAGCACATCATCCAATGGCATTGATTTTCGCTTGGAAGACGCTAGAGTATATTCCCATTGGGTCAGAGTCTTTGGTCCTTGGTCCGAATACCCCTGCACCTGATCTTATATCGGTTTAATTTTTATTAATAAAATTAAGCTGGGTAGTGTACCTCAGTACATAGTTAGGAAATAGGATACAATATGTTGGTGAAATTCACAACCATTATACGAGGAATACAAAAAACTTTTTCATACAATTATATATAATAAGGAAAAAGCAACTAAAAGTATTTTTGTTGATGATATCGCATTATACAATTAATTACTGGACTTAATAAAAGACAGTGAAAATTTAAATGAATTTAAGAGAGTAGTTATTAAGTATGTTTTAGATAAGTATTAATGTCAATTAAATGTAATAACATTAGCTATTGCTAAATAAAGTTCTATTATTATTATCATTTTAGAACCATATTCATACCATTTGATTGTGTTTTTTTTTTCGGGAGTAGGTGGAGGATTCGCTCACTCATTCTCTCTTATTACTTTGCTTTGTAAGAAAGTTCTTTCCGAATCTGTATTTCTTAACCATTTCATCGTTCGGCAAATTTAGAAGTGGAGAGAATCCCGTTTGAAATGTCCAAGTTCTCTAGTACGGAGTCTCGTCCCTTCCAGTTCGCGCCGTGGGCTTCTGTGCAATGTCGCAGGAGCCGCTCCCTCTACCACTATGTGTAGGGGTGTGAGGTCTAGAATAACCTCTAGGAGCGCGGTTGAACATGTTCTCATAGCTCTGGTGATGCATATGCATGCTAACCGTTGCAGCTTGTCAAGGACATTCTTGGTTGTGACTTGTGCGACTTTTTGGAACCAGGTTACCATCCCGTACGTTACCATAGGTCTTACTGTACTGATGTACAGCTATCGCAGTATGTTTGGGTTGCAAACCCACGCAATTTTTCTCTTTCTAGTAAAAGGTACAATCGTGGTTTTCGCTGACATTGGGAATTTATGTTCAGTCCCGCTGACCGATACCATTCATTAGTGATTTTAGGGCTTATTTTTATTAGGTCACAGAGAATTACCTCAAACTTCCCTTTTGCTATTATTACAATGTCATCGGCGTATCCTAAGTATACAGTGTATGCCAAAAGCTGTTAGCTAGTTAAGCAGCTCATCTGCTACGAGACTCCACATCCGAGGCGAGCAGACGCCGCCTTGAGGTGTTCCACGAGTCGTTCAGACTTCAATAGCCTATTCGCCGACTGTTCGTCTCAGCTGCCCTTCTGGCGAACACCTCATTTATCCATCAAGTTACTATTTTACTGACTCTCCTTGTTTCCAGTGCTCGTTCAATCGCATTGTGATACGCATTATCAAACGCACCTGAAATGTCTAGGAAAGCGCAGTCAGCTGCTTCATGAGTAAAGAGAAATTTGATTACTGATAATTGATAACTTTTATTTGAACTAATTTCGAATAGAAAAAAATCCATTCAGCCTAATTACAAGTCGAGAAAGTTTTAGTACAAATTCACTTCAAGATTTTTTTCGAACTACTTTTAGTAACGCTGATTTTTGAAAATGTAGTAAAATAGTTAGATGAATCATTATTCTAAATTCAGAATGCCTTAAGAAGTCTTTGCATAAATATAATGCTTTTAGTAACATAACGTTTTTACTGTTGTAATTTGTAAAACTTTTGAGCGTGGGAAATCCTGAAAGTACATTTGAGATATGCTATATGTCCTGAAACAATTCTTAGTACGAAATGTACAATTCTTGAAAATAGTATTAATCAATCTAGTTCATTCATTAAACAAAAATTAAAATAAGCCACCATTACAAAAACAACCTTAAAAAATAATGCATTCTAGTTGTCAATTTATCCACCGCCCCTCGTAATGCCAAATCAATTAGAAAGGAAAACACTACTTTTTTCGTAAACACTGGAATTAAATTCCAAGTTAAAAGTTTTTTTTCATATGAACATTAGGAAAGGTTCAGGCACAAGTTAAGTCTCGCTAATTTGTTGCGATAAATATTGAGGAGACATTAGTGCATTTCAAGAATACTTGACATTCTGCACTGACAGAATTCTAGCTCTCACGCTGTAATGTAGCGACGTATTTGTATATACAGATCGTTGCATCGCAAGTGCCGTCAAACGCTCGCTCTGATTGACGTGTTACTTCGTTGAGCAGGTCTTAGCGTTGTAGTATGTATGTACGTGCATAGCTGCGCCGGTGGTATGAATTATACGTAATGTAGGTAGACTCATATGATAAAATTTTCTTTAACGTGCACAATGTGCCCGCTGTTTTTATCCTCATAAAAACTAAATATGTAGTTATAACAAGAAGAGCAAACTTGTGCACAGAATATGTATTGTAAGAAGATGTTTATGACGAATTAAAAATGTAAATTATTAAAGCAATGTGGAGAATAGTAATACTATGTATTATCACAACAATTCACAGTAAAATAATGAAATTTAAATTCCGTAATTGGTAGCTAAATAAAAAATGAATATTCTCATATTTGCAGGAATAAACGTTAAAAAATATGCATATGTTACAACAGAAGGAATCTATTATTAGTCATAAATTATTATTTTATAAGTTAACATAAAAGCGACCACTTTTCTAATGCATTAAATGCTCGAAACGTCTTCCGGTCGCCTCAAAGCAATATGCTAAACGATCGTAGAAGCCTCGTTGCGCATTCTGTAAAATTGCTGGAGGAATGTCATCAAAAGTGTTAATAATTTTTTGTTGCAATTCTGCCAAATTGTTTGGTCTATCGTTTTCAAATGTATAGATCTTAGTTTTCATGTATCCCCATAAGAAAAAGTCATTAGGGGGATATCTGGTGATCTAGGTGGCCAGCGAATAGTTCCCCAGGTACTTAGAACACGGTTTGGAAATACATTATGAAGATATTCCCGTACAACTCTACTATTATGAGCCGGACACCCATCCTGTTGAAACCATATGTTATCCAAGTTCAGCGCCAATTCGTGGAGGTGTGGGATAATTCGATTCTGGAGCAAGTTAAGATACTTCTCGCCTGTTAAATTGCCATCTATAAAAAATGGTCCAATTTTATACTCTCCAAGTAATCCCGCCCAAACGTTTAATTTTTAGAGATACTGAGTTCTAGCATTGTATGTTAGGTGCGGGTTTTCTCTTGCCCAGTGTCGAGGTACAGCAGGATTATGTCTTCCGTGCAACGGGAAAGTACTTTCATCCGTAAATAATATATTTGCAATAAAATTTGCGTTTTGATTGCAAATATGCATCATATTTTCGCAAAATTCCATTCTCTGTTCTTCATCTTCGGGAAATATTTCATTTGTTTTCTGTAATCTGTAGGTATGGTATTTATTTTTCTTTAAAACACGGCATACTGTGCTTTTAGAAATATCCAGCTGCTCACTAATACCCAATGAAGATATTTTCGGGTTCTGTTCGACACTGGCACAAATTAAAAGATTTCTTTCGTCTTGGCGAACAAATGGCTGCCTATTACGTTTATTATTCGCTGAATTGTTTTTAGAGCGGGTCATGATTGATAATTCTCATAAAAGCGCTCTATTATTTGCCTTAAGGGTATTTCCTGATGATACCACATAATAATTTGTTTTCTTTGAACTAAATTATAAACATCCATTATTTTTATAACATATAAATACCAAACTAACAAACTAAATAAATACTTATGTATGTATCTTACACTAAACTCTGCAGAAAACCTAATAGAAACGACGACAAAACACTAACTAAACGAATATGTTTAGCAAAAATGCTTGAAGAATGAGACAATTAACCGATTAGGTTATAATAAGAAAATGCAAATGAAAAGAATATTGTTTCAACAAGAATAATAAAAAAATGAAAATGTAATATAAAATCGCAAAGCGCTAGAACACATGAGACCACTACCTTCTACAATGCCTAACTGGAGACTACAAATATCCAAATATGTATTCATACGTATTCTCTGCAACATGTATCGGCGCCGGCGCGGCATATGAACTTAACTAAGACATACCGTTCAACTATCGATATAATATTTTGACGGCACTTGCGATGCAACGATCTGTATATACATACGTCTCCAAAAACTGAACTTCAAACACATTTTATCAAGGTTTTAATTAATAGAAAGAAAGATATAATTCCGTTGGTTTGTTAGGAATATCTGTCTTCGTAGCGGTTCAGTTAAGGGATACCACGATGCCAATAGTCCACTTTTTGTCAAGTGATTGCTGGTTATTGTACCATGCGGACGTATGCTTGATGTTACTCGCTAAATACAAGAATTATTAAAGCTATATTATGACGCCCGACAGAAAAACATTACAAAGATATATGCAGTTACAGATACATAGGTGCTATCTGTGTAGCAAGAGATTAAAAAGAAATCTTCATAATGTTTTCTTATTTCTTATTTTGTTTTAATTTATTGTATTATACAAGCTTCTTTAAACCTAATTATGTTTACGGTAATATAACAGTTAAAATTATTAAATAAATAAAATTAAAAAGGTAAATATTCATCTGTGATGTAGAGTGGTTTGATGCTCAAGTACCATATATTTTACTTCGTTCTGTTTCACATTGTCATGCAGACACTATGGACAACTTTTTTCATCGCCCAATATAACCTTGCTTACCTATTTTAAATTTAAGCTGCAATCACAAACTCAATATATGTATTTCTGTCACTTTTCTTTGATATTACTAAAAATAGAGTTTTTTTTAAAATAAACCGCGAACCATATTCTATAAACAATTATTTTAATAGATGAATTTGCATATGTATAGGTATCGTTCAATACGGTTTTCTTTCCTTTCTGATTGTCAACTATTAACTGTCGATACATACGAAATGTACTAGCATAATTACTGGTCCAGTGGTGAAGTGGTAAGGCGACTGACTGATAATTATCAGGGAAGAGCTCGAGTTTGTCCAGAGGCGAATTTATTGGATGCCTTTTCGAGTACTCCAATATACTTCTTGAGCCATCATTTGCTTTTGGGATACAATTAGCGGTGCTTTTGGCATAACAAAGCTGTGAAACACTACATACACTTACATTACATAGCAGCGGTAGTCGATTGCTACATATGAAGCCGATACAGTTGCACCGATTACAAATAGAAAAGCTATTGTCTAAACAATTGTTCCAATTGACGATACTCACTTACTTGGCCTCGCGATGTAGTACGAAGGTTCATAACTAATAAATGTTAATAAAATCTCCATTTCGTAACCAATCCTTAAATTTCAAGCGTTATGTTTCAATTACATAAGTTTAATTAATGTATCATATCTTTGGTAAGTCTAAAAATCTTATTGGGGACAAATACCAAACAAATTGGTCTAAATAAGATTCTGTTATCTACTCTTCAAAATAGATAAAATTTGATAGATAATTTCTCTCTGGATGTTGTTAAAGAAAGTCCTGGTGAAAATTCCAACAATTACTAAAATACATCAAAGTACCTGTATATATAATTGTTATTCAAGCATAATAATCTAAATAATTTGTAGAATAAATAGACCTTCACATGTATCTTACATGTGTCCGTTTTCCTGTCTACAACACACTTAAATTAATTTCATAATGGCTGTTTTACACGTGTGCTCGTGTGTGAAAGGTAATCCTTTATCGGCCGCGAACTGACATAAATCAGTGTTAGCGGTGACGGCTAACCGCTAGAGCCTAACCTTTCTTAGCTCCTGGGTGTCCTGTTATTTATATACCTAGGTGTTCTAAATTACAATAATTATAATAGCTTGAGCGGTATCATATAAATGGCTAAAGAAGTGTTTCCATTCGCGATAGTTATGGCTCAAGCGATTTATTAGATCAAAAAGCACTAAAATTTAATTCTGTTAATTTCTTTAATAACGTTAATTCTTAAGTTTTCCTGTAGTTGGATAAATTGGGTTATTATTATTTAAACAGAAAATAAAATAACTACGATGGCAAAAATCTCGAGCGATTCTGACTAATTACGTAGAATGCTTTCTTCTATTCGGTATTGGTAGATCTTAATTAAAATTTTCAATCTCGGCGTGACTTGCATTAAAATTACAATAGCTTGTTGTTGGACGACGACAGAGAATTACGAAGAGACTACGACTAAAGATCTATAAAATGCTTGTTAATGCTAGCTTTTTTCTCCACTTGCGATCCTGTTATGTGCGCGCGAATATGTAGAGACGAAATGGAAATATATTGTTGGCACTTACTGAATAAAACTTGTAATAAGATATTTAATTATTTATGACATACACATCAAGTAATGCAAAGCTTTTCGATTATCAAATTTAAATCTTCCCATTTCTGAATTATGTAGTTCTATTTTTTTTTTAATAAAACAAGTAATGAGATCCTATAATCTGATTCCATTATTATTCTGAAAATATAATTCTTATTCAGAATGAAGTAAATAATATAAAGATTAGTTTTAATAGGTACAATAAATCTGCAGTATATGGTCAAATTATAATAAATCATATTACAAACAACTGATAACAAATATCACTTACATGCCATTAAACACGTAGTCTATTTGCAAACTTTGTGTTAATGTAAAAATACCAGAATGTACAGGTTACACAGTATTAGTAAATTTGATAATATTATATTGCCTATTCAGTATAGGCGAAACTTGATCCAGGATAGATTCTAACGTGTACTCTCCGAACATTGTTATCGATATTCTGACTTACGATCTGTTTTGTAGACTCAAAGATCATTCTGTAGTCTGTGTTGTTTGTACTTACTTGCCACATTTATTGATCTGTTCTACTACCTTCTTTTCCACATAGTTAACAAAACATATCCTACTGTCCGTTTTTATTTTATATTTTAGTTTTTGATATAGTCATGTCGGTCATTATATGGAGTTGTACTACTCAATTCTGTACATATGGATATATGTCTTGAATGAAAAAACGTTATGTTGTTGTTGATCAAATATGTACGTTCAGAATTACTGGGTGAATAACAACATGCCTCTGATAAATGGACTAATATTGGTAAAATAAAATGCATCCTTTTTTAGGACCTATCGTATGTCAATAAAGTTCATGATATCAATTTAAATTTGCGCATTTAATATTGAGCACTCAATTTTAAGTTACATCAGTATCAGTAGTCTCCAAAACAAATGCACTTAAGAAGATATATTGATTTGGATCAAGTTCGATATTTTAAATGGCAGATGATAGTGGTTTGGAGGCGACCATGAAAATCAAACTACGGGCCACGTTAGCCGTTCTTCATAGAGTAGTGTGTATTAGTGTGCATATAAAGCAGCCTCACCGGAGCGGGTTGCAGTAATCGTCAGGCTCCCACCAATCGAACCCACCACCTACGAAAGATTCGTTCGATATTCAGGGAGGAGAGGAGAATGTTAGTCAGTCCTATACATCACAACATATACCTAAGTAGATATATAAGTAGGTACATAACACAGCCTAAGAAAACAGATAAATAAATTGAAGAAAGCAGAGACACACACATGATCAGTCACTACAAGCCAATTGTACTAAGTGTCTACGAAGTGATAATTTAAGCGACGGATGTGACAGGGATTTCAAATTTGGTGGAATAGAGTTAAATACTTTGCTAACAACATATGTCAATGTGAATAGGTGGAGTCAGCAGTCCCCTGTAGCTCAAATTTAATTGGAGCACATCGGTTCGAAACATAGTTTTATTATAAAGATATGCTGGTGTTCTATACTGTATAATTTTATGAAAGAGCCATGCGCTGTGTAGAAACCTACGCTGCTTCATGTTAAGCCAATTAAGTTCTTTTAGTTTATGACTTATTCTGTCAAATTTTCTGATTCCAAAAATAAGACGAAGGCAAGAACTTTGTAAACATTGGATGCTTTTCTTGGTAGTAACATCAATGCATTGGTCATAAACCACGTCGCAATAGTTCATTTAAGATAATACGAGAGAGTCGCATTGGTGAGTTTTAATATGTTGGTTTAAGACATGCCTGTGTGAATAGATCATTTTTAATGTCATATAAGCACGTTGAATACATTTAGCAGTATGATGTTTGGACCTCAACAAATTATCCATATAACGGCCAAGATTCCTGACTACTTCTACTATAGTCTCTAGGTCAAAGTTTTAAAGATAGAGCATGCTCAACATTGCTGAGAAAGCCTTTAGAGGTCTTCGTTCAATGAAGCAGTTGCTAATGATACCTCATCCGGTAAACAAGTGATGTTGGCATGTCTGTAACACATAAGAGAACAGTCAGTGTACATCTATAATTAGCGAAAGTCTGACTACCCTAAGAGAAGAATTTCCTAACAAAAATGTACGCAATTGTTGCTCCATATTCCTTTCTATAATCTTTGACAACGTAGGAAGAATACTTATAGGGCAAATATCTTCAATTCTTCAATTGGCGCAGCAACTTTCGGCACAGGAGTAATAACCGTCTTTTTCCAGATCGTTGGGAAAACAGATTTATCTAAGCAGAAATGAATAATGTGAACCAGAATAGGCAACAATGTGAGGAGTACAGAGTTTGAGAGCGTCAATACCGATTCCATCCGCATCCGGTTATTTTTTTTTTTATTTTTTTTATGTGTGGTGCGTGCTTAGTTGCAGTGACTCCGTAAGCTGTATCGCTTGCAACTCTCGCGGTGTAGTTTGTGTGTGTAAGTTGTGTTCAATGGCTTTGTGACAGCATCATATCGCCTTTTATGATGTCGCGCTCTTAATCACTTTGCTTCCAACAGCGAATGGCAAGTCGATTACAAAGGGTATTGAAAACTCCATGTTCAGACATTCCTTTAAAGAGAAATGGTTCCGCAATTCCTAAGGAGCGTGCATCATAGGATGTATACGCACTATTGTCACTAGCAATACAAACAGGTACATTTAGAAAAAAATCGTTTAATACCGAACAATCTGATAAATGTGCATATAGAACGCTGGTTTTAGGTCTCACGATTTGAAGACGATGTAAATTGCGCCACAAATATAAAAAAAGTGCAATGGAATATAAGTATTAGTGTATAGGTAAAGGCTTTTTACAAGATATAAGGCACAACATCTTTATAAATATCAAGTAACTGGTGTAGTGGAGTGCTTTCAAGAAGACTGTCAGCAGTCTAACCATTTATCTAATGAAAGAGCTTCAGTATTCCATATGTTGATTGACGGATCTGGCAGTGTTGTTTTCCTCATTGTATTTGGAAAGTAGGAAAATATACGGTTTGAATTTCACTTCTGAAAATAAATAGTATCATAATCACTCATTAACTCATTACTGTCACAACATTATGTGTCACTAGCAATAATATTTACAATGTGCAGGTATGCATGAATATATAATTAAAGCTACCAAATGATGTCGGCAACTAGTGGCAGGAGCTAGCTGCGTGCGAATATACGTATTTATTCCGTTTATTCATGCAGAGCAATGCCACTATATCGTGACGATTATTATAACGATTACTATAACCTGTTACACATTATTTAGACAGCCGTTGGTACTCCGACGGATTCACAACTGTATATATGTATGTAGAACAGACGTGGAAAGCTAATAAAATATAACGTTGGAATTTTAAAGCAAATAGTCCTTTTTTTAATAACAAATCATCGTATTTAAAACGTAGATAATACAAATATCAAACGTTTTATTTAAGAGGTAATAATTATATGTGTATATATGTTCATAACTACTTTACGAATACTGAAAAGTACATATCTTTGTTCATATTTCTTTATTCGAACTATTTGTTTGCATTTGCAAATTGTTATAATATAATGAACGCGCGGATAATGTAATAGTGGGAGTGTATGCTTGCGTCAGGTGTGCGTGATTTGATTTTCATTGATTGTGTTACATTGAAGGAACATTTGTATTAAGAGCTATTAGATTTTGCTGAAAACGGATGTTCTTAGGAAGATAACATGCCCGAAGCAAGATTCATATATAAAAGGTCCGACAATGAAGCGATTCCATTAACGGTGTTTTCTGGAACATTTTATCTAGTAGCCGCAAAAGTGATTCATGCTCGAATATTGATTACTCTGATTCAAAATGGTCTGAATTTAGGCGTGCTAGTTTCAAACCATATAACAAACAAGAATAAAACATCTTATTTTGCAGGCTATTCACATACTCTTTACCTTTGTTTGTTGCAGATTTATTTTAGCAAGACATAATGGAGTTCCAGCATGTACTCTTTCTGTTAGCTTAATCCTTTTTTCTTCTTTTCACAGTTATGATCCATTATATCCATCCAAATTATTTTTAGTCGTCGTTATTCTCCTTTTCCTCTAATTAGACCTAACATTTAGTTTCTCCAAGACCTGGATAGACTTGTTGAAAATCCATAAACAGCGTAAATAAAATGCTATCAGTATTAGTATATTTTTCATTAAATCTAATACGTTCTATTAAAAAAAAATGGTTAAACCTGTTGCGGTCTACTTGTCTGTTAGTACTATTAATTAATACTCTTATGTATTTGGATGTTAAATTCACTGAATTATTTACTAATATACCAGCATACATTACCCAAATATACCTGAACAAAAATCGAGTGAAGAATCAATAACAAATTTCACTTTGACAGGTAACCTCCGGCTAAATCTCGTTTCGAACTCGAAAAGCAATCTTCTGCGTGGCCAGTAGCTAACACGGCAACACGAAATGCGTGATTTATGGCCGTATACGATTACTAACTGTTAAGCTTGTATTAGTAAAGTATTAATTATCTTTGTTGAATAACAGAATTTTGGCATCTTCAAATAAATTTCACAAAGAGAAAATGAAGACTACAAATTACGAACTTACGTATAATTATCTGTAGTTTAGAAATATAATTAGAATATATATTAAAAAGTTGCCATTTTATATATGTGACTCACTCATTATTTATCTTCTGTGCAATGGCTTATCTCGACTATTAATACAAACAGCATTTGGTAATCTGTTCAAAATACTACCATTATCTAATATCTCGCGTACGTGCGAGGATTTATTCGTGATGAATAAAAGATGGCACTGCAAAGGCAAAAACAGAAGCGTTTACGACCGACCCGTTTGGGATTAGGTAGGTTGACCGTCGATATCGACAAATTAATGCTTCGGCATTGGCGTGTGACATTTCCACACAAAACACGCCTCGTCTCGTGGAGACAAACAAACGAGACTGCCGAAAACAAATTTAGGACAAACTGTTCCAGACAGAGGCAGACAGGGCGACCAACCGTCCGAATTTAATCCACGCGTTTCACAGCACACGCGGCTATCCATCATTTTCAGCATTTCATTACCGACTCTGTTGCCGGCGCGTCGGCTTTCGAATATAATCCACTGCGAAATTGATGGCCTACTATATTTTGACACGGACCATTCGATAGTGGTGGTCTAGGTCGTGGATTTCGGTCGACAAAATTTAGGAATGTTGTACGCGTATAGATTTGAAATGTGGTTCATTGCCTGTTTGTTAATTTCGTTATTGCCTTTCGAATATCTCAGTGACTGATTGTGAATTAATGTTGTATTGAATATTCTACTATATAATAAATTATAATTTATATTAATAATAAATATGTAAATATAATAGATATAATCCACAATTGTAAGAATATACTGATGTCAGAAACACTTAGAAAAATAGGTCCTTGTTTCACGTTTGTTTTATAAACAATTAACAGTTTTACTATTGTTATGATTCGAATATACTATATGATTCAAAAGTTCTTTCAGCAAAGTAAATATATTTTCTTAAAAATGTACTGGGTGGCTAACTAAGAATGCCGCTCGGCCATATCTCAGGAACGGTTTACAGTACAGCTTTGGGAAAAAAATATTACTGACTAAAGTGACCTTGAGAAACATTTGGAAATTGTAGGATGACCGCTAGAGGGCGTAACTGATTAGAAAAAAATTTAATTCTTATTTTACGCAAAATTTACCTATGGTCTATGATAAATATGAAAATCGGAATCTACTGAAAATTTTGCATATTTTACATCGGACAACTTTTTTGTATTTTGTCCAATAAGGGGTGGAGAGGAGGGGAACCTTTTGATTGAAGGAACGCTTATAACTTCGGTTCTGTTGAACCGAATTTTGCAAACTTAGTCACGTTGAAAACAGCATTACTCCTATAATCTAATGCTTACAAATTGGAACTTATCTAATAAGTGAGGTGCATGCTAGAGGGCGGTGTTTAAATTTTTTCGGGAATTTTGTTTTTTCTCGAAAATATTAAATGGAAACATACATTTTTGACAACAAATTAAAAAGTTGACAAAATTACCAACAAATCAGCGAAAACCGAGTATCGCTATCTTTTACCAATTCGAAGATATCTTCAGAAACATGAATGGTAAAAAATTCTTCTATAAATTTAAATTCTTCAGCTTTCCGTGAACGCGATTTAACAAATTTGGTCTTATTAGAAAGGATTTTCATTGGTCTATGTTTCGTTATTGAAGCTGTTTAATTGTATCTGGTCTGTCACCGCTAGAGGGCGATAAAGAAATAATACGTAAATTTTATGATTTTTGAAAAGAACAGTGCGTGGAATGCTTGGCGGCCAAAAAAATAGACTATCATGGGTTTCCCTAAACCTACTGCTAGTGATTCAAATTGTTTAATATTGTCCTTATGTCTGTCAGCGCTAGAGAGCGTTAAAGAGAATAGAATAGAAGACATGTCGCTAGCAATTTGCAACAATTTGCTTTTCAATATGATGAGTGTGCTAGTCTATTTTCATGGCAACCCAGGACCCCAGATTTGACTTGTTTAGATTTTTATTTATGGGGGCGAAAAAATATCTTATTTTTGCAACGTGATCTACCGCTTGTAACAACTTGTGAGAATAGGAAATATCGTTCAAAGTATTTTTAAAACAGAAATAGAGACTTTACTTCTATCCACTCGTTGTAGAGTGAAAGTTTGCATCGAAAATAATAGGAGACAACTTCAAGATTTAGGCCACCACTAATATTAACTTTGTTATGCTATTATATGCTGTTATTTTCCTGCATTGTTCATTTGAATTATACCGTTGTGCTTTTCATTTAAATCTTAAACTTTTAATTCATTATTTTAGAGTATGAGCATAAATATAGCCTTCCACGCACTGTTCTTTTAAAAAATCATAAAATTTACATATTTAAGTCTCTTTAACGCCCTCTAGCGGTAATGGACAAAACAATATTAAACAGCTTCAATCACTAAACATAGGACAATCAAGGTCCTTTCTAATAAGACGAAATTTGCTAAATTCCGTTCACGGGAAGCAGAATAATTTAAATTTATAGAAGAAATTTTTACCACCCACACGTTTCTGAAGATATCTTCGGATTGGTAAAAGATTAATATTTCGATTTAATATTTTCGAGAAAAAACAAAATCCCCGAAAAAATTTGAACAGCGCCCTCTAGCATGCTCGTCACTTATTAGATTGGTTCCAATTTGTAAGCATTAGATTGGAGGAGTAATGCTGTTGTCAACGAGACTAAGTTTGCAAAATTCGGTTCAGCAGAACCATGGGTGCTACAGCTAAACTGATTATATTATATCAATGAAGCTGCTGAACTTGTAGTTGAAATGGAGGTGGTGTGAGGCTGTCACGATTTTGGTTTTAGGAACGGGCTGTCTATATATAATGTGGGCCATACAAGAAGACATCGACATAAAAAATGCGAGTAAAGACAAGCGGTGTGATTTCAAATCATTAAATGTCAGAAATGCTTTTAATTAAAATTTTATTGCCTCATATCTCTAAACAATGCAAATTTGGCGATACTTACTACTGCGGCTACTCTCACACAGGAAAGTAAAAATTCAAAAGGGAGTGGAAAAACAACTATAGGCAGGCGTTTCTCTAAGCTCAGTGGTGGAGCCGATCCCATAGAATATCTTCTACAAATTTCTCCAATTAGAGCTAGAAGAAGGAGCTACAACGACTAGACTAGACTACGGATGAGTTGGCACTCACAATAACTGTTTTGGATGAGGAAGACCTAGTGTACAGAGCTAACGAGTTTCCAAAAAGGATAGATATCTAGAGCTAGCGCTATACAAAAAACAGAAGCAGTAGAATTGAAAGGTTCGATAAACAGTGGTGTTTATAATGGAAGGAATAAAAATTTTACGCGAAAATAATGTAAAATATCTGGGAGTGTTGCTAAACGAAAATATTGAGAGTACTTCAACAGTGTGGCGGAGAAATAAGAGAAAAAGTAAGCTGTAGTGCTGATAGGCTTCATGATTATTATTAGTGGCCCTAAGAGTGACAGAAGATAAATGCTATGTACGTAGAGTGGTTTCATCGGTGCTACTGTATAGTGTGCCAATAAGGCATAGGACAATCAAGTCTGAGACTGATCCCAGATAAGTTGCAGGTAGGATGTATACGTAAGGATGTGAATTACGACATGTGTCAATGACTTGTGGGACAGGCGTTTACACCACATACGCAAAATGGGAAAGAGGAGAGGAAGAGGAGGGCACTACCCCGATGTTTTAGAGCGGTTATATCCACATAAAAAAAAACAAGAAAAAGAAGAACAAAAAGAAATACAAAAATAGGTTTAAAACACTAAAAGTGCCTTTTTGAAGCATTTATTCGCATGGAATTCATTTTGCAGTCTAATAAAAAAGAATTCGTATTACTTTTCATATTTGCTGCATTGAGTCTCCATTTATTCCAATTTTCTGAATTTATTTTCAAAAGTTAAAACGTTCGAGGAAAACCTCATTTGCTTGTAACGTTTATGACGCCTTAGTTTTGTTAGCTCTATTGAGTTCAGACTGTTTTGTTTTGACAAGTCAGATAATACAATATAATATATAAAATATAATAATATGAGCACAAATATAGAAGAATACTTCCTGCTGTTGGTACTAGTCTTCATGAAATGAAATCTAGATCACTAGCCACTTAAATAATTAAACTTAACTTAATTATCGACAATCGCTACACAAATGTACTCGGCATTATAATGTAGCATAAACATATTTCGCCAAAAGAGCTGGTGTTAAAAAGCGGACAAAACTGCAAGAGATGATAAAATTCTCTTTAAGGCTACTTAAAGTTATACACAAATTATACAATTATACAAATATCTTGCTGTGAAGAGAAATATTTTTGAAATCGCTGCACATCGAAATGTGCATTGTATTGTTTCTCTTGTATGATTGTCAGTTAAGAATTTCTTAAAATACGAAAAATACTTTTGATAAAACCAATGCAATATCTTTAATAACTTTAACTGTGATATTACGCCTTAATAAGGGCTGTTATGAATTAAACTAATCGTTGCAAACAATCCCTATTTTCAATATGAAATGATATCTTTGCAACCTACAATTATTTTTACTCGTACAGTGGTAATACACTCGCGTATGTGAATATTTTACAACAAGAGCACATTCCATTGTTTACACAGTTAAAAGTATGTATCAACTACATGTGGTGAAATAATATATATGTATTGTAACAACTTATGGTATATCAGTTCCTACACGTGCTGCTTCTGATTCTATAGACAGACTTGCCCACACATCCGGCGCAATTTATACACGATTCCGTTATTCGACTAACCGATGGAGATCGGGAGAAATTGAATAAGAGAAAGACGCATTGAAGGAAAGGAACCCAATTCACCGTTTAAGTAATCGAATTGAAGGGAGCAGCAGTCGTAATGTGAAACCGAGTAACATAAGAGCAGAAAGAACCGCTTAGTAGCTTGTCTGACCGCCTCAAAAGGTGAGATTGGAAACCCACGCAGTGCGACGTGAAAGTGTGCAACATTCGCAACTTTCTCATATTGTATTTATTAAGTCTGATACTCCTCTTTATTGCAGCTTTTTGCGCGTATAAACTCCGGGTTACACAAACTGTACGTTTATTATAGTTACACTTAGTCGAGGTGGTATAAAGCAGATTATTGAAGGATTAAAATTTTAGCAAGAAAATTAAAGTAGTATTGTGTTATACCTGAATCATCAATAGGCTGTTTGTTCTTTTTAATATCCACTTATCCAGATTTCATAATAAAGCAGATTTTATATTTATTTGTTTTAGTACAACGTTATAATACTGCTTATTGTTATTTTTCTCTTAATAGTATTAAATTGCTATATTTAGTTTTACTTCCATTCCATTCTTGTGTTATTTATCCGTTTACTATTTGTACATATCGGCAGTCAATTCTTTTTTAAATCTTAAGAGGTTATTTCTACTATTATAAAATTATTGATTTTTCTTCTTTCTGCTTTGTATGCTACGTAATCTTTTGTTTTTATTATTATTATTTTTTGTTATTAGTTTTTGACTTGCTAAGTATTATGACTTGTTTTTAGATGTTATTTAGTTCCTAACTTGTGTGAATAGTTTGTAGGATGAACTCGCATAAGTTTTCTGCTGCTCACCTTAATGCCCGCTCGCTGCTGCCTCATCTTATGAATGTCAGGGAGCTCTTGCTCTCTATGGACTATGATGTTTTGGCTGTTTCTGAAACGTGGCTGTCTCCCGTTGTTGATAATTCCGCAATTTCTATTCCCAATTATAATATTTTTCGTAACGACCGCGATGGTCGTGGGGAGGCACTGCCATTTTTATCAAGAGTACACTCAATGCTACTGCCTTGGATGTTTCGATTTATGGATTGGAACAAACCTGGGTGAAACTTAGTTTGGGTGGCATCAGTTATGCTGTGGGCTCTGTATACAGGTCACCCTCCCTTTCGTGCCCATCATTTTTACTAAACTTTGATGATACACTGTCCAGCTTATTTCTAAGCTTAGATTTTTTGTTGTGCTTGGGAGATTTAAATATTAATATGCTGCACACTGAACACACTAATACCTCTGCTTTATGCTCTCTGCTTAATGATTACTGTCTGCTGCAAATTGTTAATGATCCTACAAGAGTCTCGAGTCACTGTGTATCGCTCATTGATTTAATAATCTGCAGTGAAGCTTTGCCTGTGCTGCGTAGCGGCACTGTTGATGCCAGTGATATTTCAGATCATCACTTGGTTTTCTGTGATATCGAGATGGAACGTATATCTGTTCCTGCCCCTCTTCGTATCATCGTAATTTCTCTAATTTCAACCATGATAACTTCTTGGCCGATTTGCAGCAGATCCCTTGGCATTACATCTATGACATTCCTGATCTCAATGCTAAAACTAGCTTCTTCACTAATAGTCTGCTTTCCTTGTTTGATATACACGCACCGCTGGTTAAATCGACCTCTAGCAAGGCTAAACCCCTTGGCTCACTTATAATATATCAAGAATGATTAAATTGAGGGACAATGCTTTGAGGAGGTATAACCGTACGGGAGCTCCGTCCCACAGAGATTATTACAAGACACTTCGTAATTACGTTACGCTCGCTATACGTCGCGAAAAAAAGGCCTTCTTTAAATATCAATTTAGTAATGCTAGTTCTCGTAAAATGTGGAAAGTTTTAAATAATTCAATCTTAAACAAAAATTGTCCGCCACTTCCTCCTGAGATTGCTGACCCTGACATAATTAATAATCACTTTGTGGCATCTTCTTCTTTAAATGTCTGTCCCAATACCGACGTTAAGCCATTCTACCTGCACCATCGTCATCCGAACTTCCAACGCGAATTTGAGTTTAATCTGGTTGATGATAATACTGTACTTCGTATTATCGCTAATTTGTCTTCTAATGCTGTTGGATCGGATGGTCTTAATCTTAAGATGATTTCCCTTTGCTGTCCTTATGTTCTACCTTTCATTTGTCACATTATTAACTTTTGCCTGGCACATGGATTATTTCCCGACAGTTGGAAGAGTGCTGTAGTTGTTCCCATACCTAAGCGCACCAAAGCTGCTACTATGAATGATTTGAGACCCATTAGCTTATTACCTGTTCTTTCCAAGGTATTGGAGAAGATCGTCGATAGTCAACTGCGTACCTATCTTTCCAGATACGACCTTCTTCCCTTGAGGCAATCCGGTTTTCGACCTGGCCATAGCTGTGTGACTGCGCTTCATGATGTCATGGATGACATTGTTTCGGCTCGGGATCGTGGTTTTATTTCGATCTTGGTTCTACTAGATTATACTAAAGCGTTTGACACTCTGAACCGTGACATTTTACTATCGGTCCTGCATTATGTGGGGTTGGATAGAACGGCAATTCGATTCTTTGACTCATACTTGTCGCGTAGAAGTCAATCTGTCCGCATTGGTTCCAATTATTCTAATAAAAAATTTTTGACTGCCGGGGTGCCTCAGGGTAGTATCTGTGGACCCTTATTGTATATACTTTATACTTCCTCGATCGAAACCTTCAATAGTGAATCTTGTAAAATACATGCTTACGCTGATGATACGCAGTTACTTTTCACTTTCAACATCAATAGCGTCCACGGTGCTGCTAATAACATTAACGGCACTCTTCGGTCGCTTTGTGAGTTTTCCACCAACCATTATCTCAAAATTAACCCGCTGAAGTCATCTGTTTTGCTGTTCTGCGGCGGAGGACAAATTGATATCGTTAAGCGCGCCATCTCGGTGCGACTTGAGGATGTCGAGCTGCCGTATGTTCAGACTGCCAAAAGTTTGGGTCTCACAATTGATACCGGTTTGCGCTTCAGTAGTCATATCTCTGCAGTTATTCGCAAGGCCTTCTGTACGCTTAAACTTTTATACGCTAACAAAGATCTTCTACCCCAATCAGTAAAATTACTGCTCTGCGACAGTCTTGTACTTTCGCTATTCACATATGGTGATAGCATCTACGGTCCATGTTTAAATTTTGCCGACAGGCAGAGAGTGCAGCGTGTTCAGAACTGTTGCTTGCGCTTTATCTATGGTGTGCGCAGACGTGAGAGAATTTCCCACAAGCTGACTGTAGCCGGATGGTTAAATATGGAGAATAGACGGTTCCTGCACAGTGCTTGTCTGTTTCAGTCTATTTTAAGTACTAAAAGCCCTCCATATTTATATAACAGGATCTCCTACCGCACTGACGTTCATAATATTAATATCCGTTTCAAACATGTTATCACTCTGCCGCGCTTTTACACTTCCTTCTTTTGTCGCTCCTTTTCTTACCGTGTACCTGCTGTTTTAAATAAACTGCCCAACAACGTCAAATTAGCGTCATCCTTGTCTAGTTTTCGGAGGCGGTTGCGAGCGTGGTTGATGGATGCGCACTGCCCCAGTGCTTAACTATTTGATGTCATTTTCTCTGTGTACATATGTATTATTGTTATATTTCAGTATATGTATCCCTAACCTGTCGACTGTTCTGCCGTGAACATGCTGTTATTACTGTTTACCCTTCTTTTTTTTGTTCTCTCTATTTCTTGGTGTAGATGGTAGATCAGATCAGTGTATTTTTGCTGTTTCTGAATCTGCACCTTTTGACTCAATTATATGTTCCCTATTTTGCCTTTTGTTTTCTCTCCTTTATGTATTTTCTGAAATTATGTTATTGCTTGATAATTATATTATCGCTGTAATAAGAGTCAATAAACGTTATTATTATTATTATTATTATTATTATTATTATTATAATTAACAATAATATCTACTATGTTTTATACTATGCTACATACATAAGAAAACAGTTTGCAATACGTGATTCAACTATTTGAAGTATTTTGTTTCTTTGTTAATATACCAAATTTTGAATATGTGTAATATGACCATAGGCAGTTTATATTGCTATGAAGAGGAGCCAGAAACAATATTTGAACGGTGCACTCCTAGATACGACGAATAGTCGCCGCAGCAAATTGGAGCACATATTGACAACGTAAGAAACGTCAGAAATATACACATGCACATAAGATATACAATTAGGATTAGGGAGCCGTAGTGCTACGCTACTCGAGGATACTCAAACTTAGTTTGCGCGACCTTCAGGTACTTATTGTATTTATTAAAGCACCTGTTACATATTAGGAATTCTAATCCACATGTACGTGTGCAACACTCTTAAAAACAATTCTGTAGCTTTGTTGGAGAACATATTATCGGAAGAATGGATATAAAACTGGTCTTGCGTGTGTATAGAGTGGACGTATGTATATGCGATTTATACTTCACCAACGTAGTCTGAAACACTCCGCATGCATTCCATGGTAAATGTGAAATAATAAATAGTATTCATCAATATTTAAACTCTTCCTTTTGCTGTACGGAGTACGTAGACTGGCTCTGTCATATTTTCAATCAAGGTACATTGATACGGCATATAGCATCCTATTCGGTAGAAATATTGCTGAATCCTTTAGGAAAGTACATGCCTAAGGGAAAGAGGTAGTTGTATACTGACAAGGAAGGTAGTACTGTCGGTTATTTTTATATTATAATTAAACATCATCATTATTGTAACCAGAAATGCCCAAGATATTCTGTATCCAATTCAAGCAACTTGTTGAATCTGCGTTTACAAAGTGTGAAGTAGAACTCGATAACATGTTTTGTCTGCTGTCAGAGAAATAAAATCATATTTGTATTTTGCTGTAGTTCCACATTACATATTGCACTTTTCTTTGTAGGTTTCAGTAGCAGCGGTAATAATAAATGTGGCATCTGTGAGCAGAACTTTCTTGAATGTGCGAAAAGGAAAAGCAATTTACTGCTCTGAACAAAAACAAAATAACAAAAAGAAACATATCGTGGAGATAGGTAACTTCGCTGAATGCGCTATAGGGATTAGTGTCGAAGATATATACAGTAATAGAAAGATATTTGAAAAAAATTGTCAGCATTAGGATATAATTGTGATATAATTATAAAACAAGATATTGTTTATGGGCGAAATTGAATTGGATTTCCATTTGCAAGTGATTGCGGTGAATATCACGGAGAAATGAATCAAGCCCAATATCTATCTATCTATCTAATTACAGCCCCGACCAAAGCAGATATATACAGGGTGGCCCATTAGTGCGTGGAAGCTCGATTAAACCGACATTGTAAAAGATATTAAAAAACTTTATTGAGGAAATGTGTAGGTATTCTTAAGCTTCATATTTTAAAATTAGTTTCAACTATACAGGGTGTTCTATAACGCTGTACCAGACCAAACTTCTATTTTTTTAAATGGAACGGTATACTTTTTTATGCATTTTTTAAATCTGCTTATTTTTACGACCGTTTTTATATACGGTTTGCCGAATCTATACCGAATATTTAAAAAGTTATGACCATTTTTACGTCTAAATTAAGGTGTATTAAGAGAGTTAGTTCCGGCATGAAACAAAATATACAAACTTTTTCGTACCACTACATGATTTGGCTACGTCTTCTCTTTCCGCTGGTTCAAGAATTTAATTTTAAAAAAATTTCATTTATAGAGGGTGAGTCAAAACTCGGATCTTTAATTTTCTCATTAAATTTAAATGGAACACCCTATATTTTTTATGATGGTTCGATAGATATTTATCGGCTCTTTTATTTTTGTGAACCATTCCCTATACCTAACTCTTTGGGTTTAGCAGATATTTTAAATTTAATATGAAAAATTGCTTTTTTAGCACGTAAGTAGTAGTAATAGCAGGTATAAGCCGACCAATATCTGGTGGCGCTGGCGGGGCAATATCACGAAAACGTCAAACGTCAAATAATACAAAAACAGCAGTAATTTGTAGAAATACATTCTCAAAATGAATTATTCAGCTGAAGAATTAATAGATATGATTTGGGTATTGGGAGAGTGTTCGAAAAATTGCGTTCTTGCAAAAAGAGTTTATGAAGCAAGATATATCACACGACGACAACCGAAAAAGGAAACATTGGAAAGATTAATCGACCGTTTCAACCGTACCGGTTCAGTAAAATATGAAAAACACGAAAGGGAAAAAAAAATGCACTGCCGAGGAAAATGAATTTCATGTGATCGGATGCGTTATAGAAAATCCACGTAGTAGTCAACGCGATATTTCACACATACAAAATATTAGTCGAATATCCATTCAAAGGATATTAAAAAAGCACAAATTCCATCCCTACCACATTCAATTACATCAAGAGTTGTTGGACGAAGATTTTCCCCGTAGGGTTGCGTTTTGCGAATGGGCTCAACAACAAATCCATGATCAGGTGGATTTTGATGAATGTCTTCTTTTTGGCGATGAAGCAACGTTCCACAGAAATGGAAGCGTGAATAAACACAACTTCCATTATTATTCTACCTAACAATCCTCATATCACTCAAGAACACAGCCAAACTAGGTGGTCCTTAAACGTTTGGGGTGGCATAGTTCGAAATTGTATTATTGGACCACATTTCTTTGATGGACGTGTAAATGGCCGAGTTTATTTAGACTTCCTTCAAAACAGTTTACCACTGTATTTGGAAGATGTACCTTTGAACATACGTCAACGAATGTGGTTTTTGCACAATGGCGCTCCGGTACATAACACTGCAGTAATCCACAACTACCTCAATACTAAATTTCCCAACAGGTGGATTGGAAGAGGAGGACCAGTGGCATGGCCAGCTCGATCCCCGGACTTGACAAAAATTGATTTTTTCTTGTGAGGGCTACGTAAAAGATCGTGTGTATCAAGTACCGGTAACAACACGGGAAAATATGATGGAAAGAATAAGAGAAGCTTTTCGGAGTATTGGTACAGAAATGTTAACAAATGTCAGTCAATCGTTTGAACTAAGACTGCAACGTTGTATTGACGTTATGGGTCAACATTTTGAAAATTTTATTTAGTATACCCTTTCTTTTATGTTATACTTTTTCTTTTATCTAACTTGTTTAACTTGTTAATTCATAAAATTTAAAAATAAATCAATTTTTCACATTAAATTTAAAATATCTTCTAAACCCAAAGAGTTAGGTATAGGGAATGGTTCACAAAAAATGAAAGAGCCGATAAATATCTATCGAACCATGATAAAAAATATAGGATGTTCCATTTAAATTTAATGAGAAAATTAAAGATCCGAGTTTTGACTCACCCTGTATAAAAGAAATTTTTTTTAAATTAAATTCTTGAACCAGCGGAAAGAGAAGACGTAGCCAAATCATGTAGTGGTACGAAAAAGTTTGTATATTTTGTTTCATGCCGGAACTAACTCTCTTAATACACCTTAATTTAGACGTAAAAATGGTCATAACTTTTTAAATATTCGGTATAGATTCGGCAAACCGTATATAAAAACGATCGTAAAAATAAGCAGATTTTAAAAATGGAAAAAAAGTATACCGTTCCATTTAAAAAAATAGAAGTTTGGTCTGGTACAGCGTTATGGAACACCCTGTATAGTTGAAACTAATTTTAAAATATGAAGCTTAAGAATACCTACACATTTCCTCAATAAAGTTTTTTAATATCTTTTACAATGTCGGTTTAATCGATCTTCCACGCACTAATAGGCCACCCTGTATATATCAATGGTTAAATACTAATAAAGTCTAGTACGATATAAATTTATTAAAAATATAACTTCTAGAATTGGTCAAAGAGTACAGTTTTGGCATTTTTAATACGGACACATTGCATATCTCCGCACAGGAAAAATTGAGATTCCATACATTTAGCATATACAATATGCTCCGGTTAAAAATGCTGAAACTGTACGTACTATATTGAAATCATGGCGTTTTTCATATTTATGGTTATATGGTTTAGGAATAAATTTGCACCAGTCTATGAAATCGATAATCTAGTCTATCAGTATCGCCACACATCTTCGTTGTCTACTCTACCATTGAATATTTAATGCGATTGAATATATCTGGAGAATCTTAGAAATCTGCTATGCACATTTATGTAGTAGAATCTGGTGGATCCGTAAATGATTTTCAGAGAGTATGGAGTGATGGAATAAAGACAATTATGGCCGACGTATGGAACAACACTGTGTGACATACAGAGGTGGAAATTTAAAAAAGTGTCGGCAAAGAATTGACTGGAGAAGATTTTGGCAAATTTATTATTAATCCTGGAGAAGCAACTGGGAATGAAAGTGATTTATTTTCAGTTTAATGTGTTAAATGTTATTTTTAATGTTATTTTTTCTTTCTCTTGTAGTGTAGACTCCACTTATTGTTCCAGGTGTTCAGATGTAAGCCAGAAATTATTAATTAATAAAACAATTTTAAGATTTAAAAAGTTTTAGCACCCAAGAGTGCTAAGTTGTGTAAGTATCATCCAATGCTAACTCTTTTCAGATTAATGTGTCTCTTACTTTTATGTTGCTATTGATTTACAATTACTTGAGCAACTTCTTCATCAAGTCTGTTACTATTAATATCCAACTCTTTCAGTGTAGTATTACTGCAAATAGTTTGTTAGATTTCCGAATTTTCTTCCGCCAATTTTATTTACAATTCGAGCTATCTTTCATTAACTTTTAACATACATACATATACGCTGATGTAATATAAATGTTTTCTAGTATTCTGTAATACTTAATTACCTATATAGTTTTTACCTATTTTTTTGTGTTTGATTATTTTGTAAGAGATTTAATAACTTTGGTTAATTATCAATAAACGAATTACTTTATAGTTCCAATTATAATTCACCATTTTTAATTGGAGATCAACGAAATTTATAACCTACATAGAATAATTTGTTTAACTGTCTGTTGTAATAGTAACTGAAACAATAATGAATCTACATAAACGTCTTTATTAATAATTCATAACAATTTAACGTTATCAACTGGTTTTGTTTCTCAATATCCTTCAATTATTACCAAATAATATCTTTTGTTCTAAGATATCTATAAAATTTTGCGACAGATGCTTATTACATATCTCCAACAAGTTCGATTATTACCATTGTGGCCTTGGGATACACTTTTTTAAAGTTGTGTCTCGCTACATCTGTGCCTCTAATTACAGACATTTCCTATTGGGGGGTTTCTTCTATTAAATTTTATGAAGAGCACCTGCCCACCCTGTTCCGCTTCTTCTGCAGGCTATTCAGCCCTTCGTCAGCGATCGTTTCGTTGTATGCGGTTCAGACTTATCCTTTAATTAATGTAGATGAAACGCTAGGATACTTAATTACGACAATTTGATGGTCTAGAACGATCCATAAGACTCATCTATGTTCTCGTCCGTTGAATATAGTAAATAACCTCTGCTTACAGCTAAAATCATTTGCTGAACAGCTTCACGAGTTTCTTTTTTATATTTCTGGACGTTTGCCGTTTACTTTCTATAATTTATAACGTTCGGAACGAACGATACGGTACATTAGAATAATTCTTGGAATTGAATAATGAATTGGCTTTTTTAATTGCCTAAATATTGATCAGCATGAAGATAGTTGTACACTGCGCCTCGTCAACGTTTAGAAGATTATGTGATTATATATTTCTTGTGCTACTTCTAAAAATTGCTACGAAATTACAGTTATAAACCGGCGAGTATAATTATACAATCATTGGAACCGATGGTTATGTAGATTTTTTTCTTGCTAATAATGTGAAATTTTACACATGCTTGACCTACAATTTTTGTATGATAATGTCGTTATCGTAAAAACTTATAACGTCATTATATGGTTTTTAATTAATTAGTTGATCAATGAAGTAAGTAAGGTGTTGGCAGCGTCAATTGACAATGGTGGCGCACGGCCTTTTATATTCCGCGCGTAGTAGTTTTCTCATCTGTATCATTGTAGTGATTAGATAGAACATTGTCTTTGTAGCAAAATTGGTAATATCAGAGTTCATTTCACTATTTGCGATATTAAAAATGTCCTGCTATTTAATGAAGATTTTCATTAAAGACATCCGTCACTATTACAAAAAGCAACGAGAAAGGTTCGGATCATGGCGGTAATAAAAAATTTCTGACAGACAAGTCACATCGTTAGACCAAATTCTGATTTGATGTCTTCAATGAACATGTTGTGGGCTTTTGTGTGGTGACATGAGAATTAATTTTTGTGGTGAGCGATTCGACCAAGTGGACTTCAACAAGTATTGGCTAAGAAACGCGAGCACTACGTTTTATACTAGCTATAAGGTAATCGCAATTTTACGCAAGAAGATTGTGGTGGTTTTGGAGACGTTCAACTGCGCTGTAGTGACAGCGTACTTGAATTTGGGCGCAGCTTAATTTATGTGAAAGATTGTTAAGGATTGCTATTTCTTCAACGGCCCAAATTATAGATGCACTTAAGGAAAATATCCAATGAACTATTACTACTATACTACTTGTGAAAAATAATAATAATTCTTTTAATAAAGCAAAAATTTTCCTTTCAATTAAACCCATACAGCTGAATTGGAACTTTTCCACTAAAACTATTTATAGAAATATCGTTGTTGCACTATATTATGTATATGTTCGATAAGACAACGTATCCGTATTTTCGAATGTTTTTTTATTTACATAATCTGCTTTCTAAAATAGAACGATCCTTTGAATTTTTGTATTCCATTTCCTTGACCTTTTAAATAGTATACCACTTACAGATGGGATAATATAAATATTTATTGAACCACCATCTTGAAAATATGATAATTATTTTCTTATATGGATTAGGTATTACTCACATACATAATATGTATGTATATTTTTACGATTTATTTTTAATGTACACGCGTGTCCTTTTAATGTATTCTGATCGCTAGTTTTCCTAAATTAAATTTACACAAAATGTGTACTCGTCAATCGGTGCAAATAACGCTCTGACATTCAGCTCGTGCGAAACGCTTGTCCTAATAATTAGGTTGTGTTCGCGTCCGCAAAACCGCAGAAGGTCACACGTGTCTACGTGCAGACACGATCATCGCAATACAGCGGCATCGATGGTGGGGCCGTTTGAGGGTCGACAGCAGCTTAGCTCCTGCATTTCACCGTCAGTCAGCCAATTGCACAAAAAATAAAAACAAGCGAATTATCAGACTTTCGATGATGATAGCAATGTTTACCGATTTAGCGAGGATATGGCGACATGCATGTTTTTGTTGTAATTGTGACATTGAAATGCTGTCGACAAATTTCACCACAATAGGAGAAAGAATGTATGACTAATAATATTAACTATTAAAATCAGAAGCATACCTCTGCTTTTATATAGAATGGTTACTTAATACTTAAAGATGATACTTTAAAATTTAGAGGGATTATATGAATAATTATTAACAATATTGAATATTGTAATCTAAACAGATATAAATAGTAATACTATAAAATGTTGTGAGCAACAATGATGTATCAATCATACGGAGTAAAGTGAAAAACATTGTCTCTATACTGTAAGATTTTATATGTTTATATTATGACTAAAGAAACTATTACAACTAAAGAAAGAATGTACATTTTCAACAATATATACTTTCAAGTAAGACGTCGTTTTTTTCTTACCTCTGTGGTTGCATGTGGTTTAGACAATATTTCAAATAACTTATTAAGAGATATATATAACATTTCTGATATATATCCATCTACTAAATGTGTGTTTTCTCAATGGAATTTTATTTAAGAAAGGAGACTGGAATTATTAAATAAATCATCGAGTTATAAGTTTGTCGTCCAAACAAAAATGATATAAAGACAACTAACGGCGTATTTTTCTAAATATGAACTGCTCTTGCCCCATCAGCAAGGTTATGTTACAGAGAGGGCTTGATACAGTACTTTATGAGTTGCACAACAGACTAATTCAAAGGGTTTCTTTATAATGGGTCTTTGCTTGGACTATTCACGAACTTTATTTGTGTTTGTAAGGAGATCTTGTTGCAAAAATTATTCAGGTATGAAGTACTTGTTGCTTTGGAATTTCTTAAATATTATTTTTCTGATCATCATCATACAGTCAGAATAAGTCAATCCATTCTATTATTATAGTTATACAGTTAATGTAAGTCTGACTGCGTCCTATGACTCCAATCTGGAGCTATTCTTGTATATTACATATGCAAATGATTTACATTTTATCTTGAAATCTTTCGATGGTGTTTGCTTAAATATGTACATCGATGAGGTATACTTGTGCAACATAAAAATAAACGACATTTATTACGTAAATCAACAAAAGTATACGAATCTGTAAAGCAGTTGTCTTTAAAAAACAAGTAAAATGATGAAAAGTTAAATGGTATATGTTGATAAAACAAATATAATATTGTTTCACTAAAACAGTTGCGCGGTGGAGTAAGAAACGAAGCTTGATAACTTGCTGCACCATAATAATATTAAAATGCTTGGAATTAATATTGGCTCCAGACTAGATTTTAAAACCCACATTGATTCAGTTTGTGAACATTTGTCGAGAACCTGTTACGAGCTTAAATTTATGTCATGTCATTTTAATAAACAGATCCTTGTAAATTTGTACTATGCTGGTATTTATTCTCATGTACGTTATGGAATCATGCAAAATGAAAATGAAAAAAAGTGGGAAATTCGAATAAAGTTGAGTTTTCATATTGCGAAAGAGTGTAATACGGATTTTATTTAGTATTTAATTTAAACAGTCGCGACAAAAGGCCACAAAATTTTCATTGGACCTTATCTGTGTTGTGGACTGCAAAAGAGCTACCTCAAACAAGCACTTAACAAATGGGAGTGCCCATGCTGTGCGTGTCGAGAAACCTCGTATGTCCGTCCATGTCTTGTACATCGTTTGTTAATATGGTATGCAAGTTGTTCAATGCGCGGCTGGATGAAGTAAGAATTAATAAAGATTTTGGTACCTTCCTACAAGTAAAAACTTAGAGTTTTTTTGCTTATCATAAAGAATTGCTATGGATTAGATGATTCTTTTCGTCTCTGCGCAGGCTCATTCTAGTGCTAACGGCCATAAACAAACGTGTGTAATCTAGAATTTATTGTTGCCGTGTTGTCATTTCGGTATATAAATGTTTATTGTGTTCAGTCATAATAAATAAAGGAGGTATTATTATACCTGAAAGGTAAAAGCGACAGCCGCAGAGGTAAGAACGGCTGGGCATAGGTAGCCGAGTATGTATGATCTGGGTTTCCACGTTTGTCGGGTTTGTAGCACGTGTCGTTGTTGAGATATAATTAACAACAAAACATTTTTTATGGCGAGGTCATGTTGTAACAAAGGCTAGAAAACACATTTACATACACAATAATACAGAGCAGGAGCTGCAGTAGTAGTTTGACAAGCAATGCAGCTTACAAGCCACTGCAACTGCAGCCACTAAAGTTAAACAAAAATCTATTTGAGGATACATAACAACTTCAAAGATCTTACAAAGAGTGCTTCGCATATTTCTTGGTATGTAACTGTTGTATTAAAATTAAAACAAAACATAATAAATCTAATGTATTAATTATATGCCACAGTGGGTCTATAATAATCTATACATCGTTTAATTATAACGATAAGTAAGAACAGAGCCATAGCCGTTCCTGTATTTGCATTTAACTTTGTCGATAATAGACCTTATTATCGTACGGATATAAAAACTAAATTATGCATATTTAATGGGACATTATTAGCAGTTATAGAGGTTCCTGTTTTGGATCCAAAAATTTAACTACAAGGTGCTTGAGCGCTCGTATTTAAGAAAGGTACAGAACGCATTAGTTTGCCTTCTGTGTATTATTTAATGCATTATTTTCCGTGAAGCTTCAAATTTACTGTTTCAATACTCATGCAACATCTAATTGTAAAAGTTTCTCGTTTCTGTAAATGTTGGTTAAGCTTTGTAATAATATTGCATTTGATTTGCTCCCATTCAAGACATAAGACTTTCTACTTCTATTAATATCACGATATACAATGTAGGTGTATATGAAATTTTCTTTTACGATATACTCAGCGAAATTTCTATAGTTCTATCTAATTTTGTAGTTCCTTTATAAACATTTAGCAATGGTATAAGTTACGAATTACCTAGAATTATATTTATAATAGCACAGACACTATTTTGTCAAAGTCACAACTGTTAGAGAGAAGTATCTGCGGCATAAACATATAAATACGAGCGAAATTTCTATAAGTCCCTAGAGTAAAGAAAACCTATAAATATCTCCAAAAATGTATTTATTGTTAAATATATAAATAATACTGAGAGGTAAATTGTTATCAGAGGAGAAAAAAAACAAGTAACAACACTGTTATAAAGAAGTCTTCAGGCTTTGACGGCCGCTGTTAATGGCTGCTCTTCGGTTCTCGTTGTGGTACTTGACGTTTCGATCATCTTGTCGTGATCTTCTTCAGAAGTGAAGTGACTGGTTGCTCGAGGATCGGGTTTATATATATCCGTGTGTTGCTTGAAGTGTAACCGTTCCGGTCTGTTGAAGCGTGTCAGTAGTTCCTCGTTGCGGTTCGAAGATGAGATTCCCTCCAATTGTGGAAAAGTGTACATCGGACAAACAGGCAGAAACATCAACACCAAATTAAAAGAGCATATACGAGATACTAAGTACGAATATACAGTCAAATCAGCAATAGTAGAACACTCTATAAACACCAAACACGGAATCAATTTAGATACATCCAGGAAACTAGCAACGGAACCGCATTACTGGAGAAGAGTCTACAGAGATAGCCATCGAAATACAGAAGAATCCGCACAACATCAACAGAGAAAACGGGCTACAGCTACCCAGTATTTGGGATAAACCCGATCCTCCACCAACCAGTCACTTAACTTCTGAAGAAGATCACGACAAGATGATCGAAACGTTAAGTACCACAACCTTTCTACACGGCAGAGAATCTGAGAACCGAAGAGCAGCGACTGTTATAAAGAGTTTATAAAGTTGGGTTATTCCTACAGCAAAACTCAAGCCATAATCAAAAACCAACTCGAAGGCAGGGCTCATCGATATTTCGGTTAGACTCTTCTGGTAATGTAATCGTGCAACAAAGAAAATGTAATTTAAATTTACCAGTAATTAAAGGACGTGTACAACAAATGTTATCCGGTAATAAACATTTTCGGTGGTTACAAAAAGCTTCAAGACTACCTCTAAAAGAGACACATAAACAGGCGAGACTGAAATTTACGCACGATCATATGGTATGCGATCATGAGCGGGATAACGTCATATTTTCTGATGAGGGAAAAGGGACGGGCCTGATGGTTTCAAATATTACTGTCATGATTTGAGAAAATACACTGAAGTTGCGATGAGCCGAAATTTTGGTGGTGGTAGTACAATGGACGACTTTTACCCATAACAATAAAACCGCATGATTCATGTGTTAAAGAATAACTGATTTCAGTGTTCTTAAAACAATTTTGTAAGTTGTTGACGATAAAAAAAATCCTATCCAAAATATTTTTTACTTACATAATATTGATCCTAAGTTTGATTTCTTGAATATTTGACAAACATACTCCCCATAGAACTGTTGGATCACGAGAGGTCGTGTTGCCTTATAACTGACAATATTAAATTGCCATTAATGGCTTTGAGAGACAGAAATAAACAGATTTAAAAGTACTTTAAAAGAATTTTAAAGAGAGGATTTAGAAAGAACTACAAAATTAGAAACTATTACAAAAATTTAAGGAATCTTACAGTTCTGAGTATTAAGAACGAAAAAAGGGCCTGTTTTAGGTATGCTACTGGACAATATCGTTCTAAAGCTTTGTGGAGGGAGTTGAAGAGTCAGTGTCATGGATAATAAAACTGGCTGTATTCTAGAGACGTTATTGCTGCTAGATGGTATTAGAATTATGTTTGAGTAATCACGTGGAGACAATGCGTTGGAATCATTTTATAATCGACACAAACTAGCTCCTGCTATTGAGGACACATTACTTAGTTTTTACTTAATATTACAGGAAAATATTATCCGTAGTCAAATAAATCAATTCTCGAGTAATAATAATGTTCTGCTTGCCATGCAGTCAGACTTTAGGTATAGATATAGCTGTCAACCATCTTTTCTCAATATTACAGACGATTTAATCAGGACTATCGATGAGGATGAGATTACTTTGTTTGTGTTACTGGACTACACTAGGACTTTAGACACGATTTGTCACTCTATGGTTGCGGCTAAAGTTCACTATGCGGGTTTTAGTTTTAATGCCATTGACCTGGTTCAATTTTGTCTTCATTTTCATTCTCAATTTATACTTTCGATTTTACTAGTCAACTTAAGTTCTGTAAAGCTCATATGTATGCTGACGATACTCAGACTTACCATTCTTTTGTTCTAGTTCTGTGTTGCTGGTATTAAAGAAATGACGATCTTGAAAAATTTCAAGGATTAAGGAGAGGAGCTGCATCGCTTGTATGACTATCGCCGCAACGCTCGCTGTGTAGTTCTCTGTGTGTATAATTGTGTTCAAATAGCATTGTGACAGCATTATATCGCCTTTATAATGCCGCGTTGTTAATCACTTTTCTCCCAACAGCGAATGGTATATTGATCGGAATCCATTTCTCAAAGAAAAATGTCACTGTCTTTCCGGAGAATTGACGCCTATCGTTCCGCCATAACCACAGCCAGTCGCCTAACCATTGCGGCTATCGACCCGTTTGAAACATAAATACTGAAGGTCGATGACTAATATTTTGTCTGATTTTATATCTGTTGAGCTAAATCAGATGGTAACATCTACTAATAAACTAAAGAAGCAATAAAATTAATAATAATAATTAATAAATAATCATAGAGAAACAACAATAAAGCAATAGACGCCAAATACTTCCTTGATCTATGTAGCAAAAAATTGCTATTGTCAGAGTATATATTAGTGACATAATAAACTGTAAATTGTGGTTAGTATCATTAAATGCTTCGGTGTAATCTAAACATATACATAAATAAGACAGTTGGTTTACCGTTACCTGTCGCGCGAATAGTATTACCAACAATATGATGTTAGTTGCGGTGCAGCTGTAACCGCCACTGAGTCCCGGATTCATAATGTGAAAGTAAGTTGTCAGCGTTAAAATTTACCCGTAGTCGATTACGTACAGCAACGATAATTTTGTTAAAGAAAAATTATCTCGGGTCATTGTTCTTTAAGACAGCCTATAAGAGGTCAGCTTCTTTATTCTTAAAAAGAAAATAATATCTGCTATGCATTAATAAAATACAATGTAAATAACTTTTGTGTAACACATCTAATGATTGACGCAGCTTTATTGCAATAACTTCAGTATATTTTCATACAACAACCATGGTGTTGTTCCACTTTTTAAGTAATCTCCAGTTTAGATAATGTATTTAAGTCGGTATTTCTTCTCGTATCTAGATTAGAGCAAGCTGTGAGTAATTATAAATGAGTTATTATGTTGCTTTTGTTATAATCTGTGTCAGTTATTCGATTATGATCACGGATTTGTAAGATTTAATTTTGGATTAAAGTTTATTTTGATTCTTATACTCTTATATAAATATTTCGATATGTAAGGATTATATTGAGAAATTTAGCAGGCTTAAATATAGAAATACGTAATATACATACTGGGTAGCTATACACAAATTAGTTTTATTTATAAACCTTCCATTTTATTCGCGGATGACTCAATACATAAAGTGATTTTTATTTTCCGTATTTACTAACAGTTCTACGCATTTTAGTTAAACGTTCTTTTCTAATACGAAGTACACACAACGAAATATGTTTATTTATTTTTCATGATTGTGATCTTTTTGTGTGCTGTATTTAGATATTTAAATTGAATATGCACTCATAAATATAAGACACATAATAGATTCAAACTTACTTGACTAACTACGAGAGTTTACATATAACTTTCACTAAACCTACGTGGATTTGAGATTTAAAGAAAATATAGATATGAATAAAATTTAAATATATACATATATACTATCCTCTTCAATTAATGTTTGATTATCTATCAAATTAAATAAACATAATTGATTATACCACTATAGTAGATAATTTACAACTGAATTAATTAATTTAATTGTGGAAAAAGAAAAATTAAAAGTAGCTAAAATATTCTAAACAGTTGTCTGGCTAGTTTTTTATCGGATATTAATATGATTAACATCTTGATAAAAGATACTTAATATATAGCACCTTATTTGATATGCTACCTTACCAGTATATTTAAACAGTTAAAAGATATAATACTTTTAAATACAGTGGCTTATACAAAACTTTTTTTAAATTCGGGTATGTTAATCGAATGTAGGCTTTCTCGGCCACTGTTCCATAAAGATGTGTCCTTCGGGTGTCCGTTTCGTGGTTGTTGTAACAAAGTTGACGTTTCGCTGTCAGCTTCTTCAGAAGTTCTCTAAAGACTGTTGTTGATCTCACGTCTAGTAGTCTACCAGTATCTTCACTTCAAGCGATTACGTGACTACTAAAGGCATCTTCGAACTTCAATACCAGTGCGGGAAATCGTATAGTGGACAAACCGGGCGTAGTATACAGTGCAGAGTCAAAGAGCGTCGCAGAGATGTCGACCAGGGAAATACTAGAAATACTAGATAGCTGAAAACTACCACACCGGAAACAGTAACGTAATCGATTACAATGACGTGAAGATACTAGCCAGGAGCAATCACTACCCACGGATGGTGAGTCAATTCCTAGAAATAATGAAGAACCCGAACAACTTCAACCGAGAAGACGGATACAGGTTGAGTAAGAATCGAAGACGCATCCGAGACCATCTAACACGAATCGAGGAGAAGCATCGGATACGGATCAGAGGACGATAACGGACACGGTTCCCGGACTGGAACGGATACGCATCACTGGAGCAGAGCAGGGACTGGGTATATAACGATGAGCAGAAGACTGACGATGTCAACATCAGTCTTTAGAGAACTTCTGAAGAAACTGACAGTATGATCAGTGAAACGCCAAGCTTTTTACAACGACCACGGCAACGCCCGAAAGATACATCTCTCTGGTATGTTGTCTACACGTGCAAAATTTATAAACAAAACAACAATCTCCAACTGAGTGTAAAATGAATATATATATATATATTAAAAAAACAAACATCAGTTTTCTAACACTGTTTAGGGTTACCTTAATTTTTAATAATGGCCACTAAATCTTTACCAAGTGATAAAATTAATTGTCGTATATTTATTGGCAACATTTTTGTTCATTTTAATTTTAGGATTTAGACAGATCAGTCTATCCAAATGTTTCCGTAAATGCTCTCGCGGATTAATAACCTTACTTGGAGGCAGTATTTATAATGTTTTAGAGTACTACTTCTATGCTTTTTTGCGCCGGTTGCTGCTCTTCTATTTAAAGTTTCTGTATTACCACCATTTTCAACTTAGAAAACACAGCTATTTACTGAATATACTTCCATCACTGAAAAATTCGCATTTAATTTGAAAAAGATGGTACATCTCCTATTTTACTATACATTTCATATATACATACTATGTATTTCATATCACTATAACAACGTGTTTCCTCAGCACACTGAAGCTGCAAAATGTACACGCAAAAATTGGATAACCTCCGAAGTCAAGAAATCCAGTTATTCTCTTCATGATTTGTTTGTATCACTGAAGACGTACCCACACCTAAAGAATGTATACTCAAACACTAAAAGACAACCCCCGATCTTGTGAAGAGAACCAAGTTTAACTTTTACGACAATTTCATCAACACATTTCATAATAAAATGTCGGCCACATAGACGGTCGTTAAATGGTGCAGTGCTAGAACAACACAACACATGAATATAACAATTAAAGATAATGAAGAACTGGTTTCTGATTCTAAGTATGTTGCCGATATCTTTAACAAGCACTCTCATACAATATCTGCGAAAATGACGGCAGAAGTTCCTAATGTTACGGTAGATAACAGAATACCTATTAAAGTGCAGTCCATGTTTCTGTTTCCCTATCAAGTGATAAAGTATGCCCTATTATAGGCAACCTGAAGAACATCAAGTCTACCGGACTTGTAACGTCGCAGAATGATTCTCGTCATATTTAACTGACAGAATGCAGTTTGTGAGAATAACATTCACGGACTCCCATGGAAAATTGACTTCTACAATGTCTTACCAGCTGCCTGTCTTAGTCGGAATTCTGTAAGCAACGGAACCTGGTCCTATTCTCTACAACTTATATGTCAATGATATCGCGTTAGTTTGTCTGGCGTTTACATTGTCATGTATGCGGATGATATTAATTATTAAATTCAATAGTTCTTAGTAGTATATTATCGTTGATTGAAGGAATACATAAAGATGCGCAACCTATGACAGTTGACAGTAATTTCAGATCCCATCAAATGCAAATCTCCATTTGATGGGATCTGAAATTTCTGTCAACTGTCATAGGTTGCGCATCTTTATGTAGTCCTTCAATCAACGATATTATATATAATTTTTGTAGTGTTAATCTACTTACTGGTTGTTCTATGGATATGTGAGAGCGGCCCAAGCTGACGGATAATAACAGCTGTTGACTCGAACAACGTGCTCGTGAATTTGGTCCAACAGTGTAATTAAAACGTAAAGCGGGTGTTTTATTTATGTATTAGCAGTAGTTACTTTTAAAACAAGCAAAATACAAGTTAATTATGCGCATACAGTACGGGATGAAGCACGAGTAGCTGTAATTGGGCACCGATGGAATGGGTATCCGTTCAAGCTTACTACAATATCTGCACTATTCTAATATAACCTGCGATTAGATGTGTATATAAACCGATCTAGATCATCATTTTCCTTCCAATTTGCACGCAACAACGTTTTATCTTTCGACTTGGCGCGGGTAATCAAATTTTAAATTAAAAAATTAAGTTTGTTTTATAAACTTCGTACTACAAATAGTATGGTTTAAATGTCTTTCCTTGCGTCAAGATTACTCCTGCACTTTACACTATACGACGTAAATGGGCGTTTACTAGGTATGGTGTGAATAAGTGAAAAGACAGAGTTCGCAAAAATGTACAACTGTACTGGTAGTTTCATTTCCAAGATGAGTTAACTATTTACAAGCTACAAGTGAGCTCTTTCCTGACCGATTATGGAATTTGCCTCAAGTACACTCAAAACTGTTAATCAATTAAAGTTCATGTGGTATCATTATATACTACATATGTATACTTCAACAAATAGAATTATAACGTAAAATTAACTCACAGATTACGTTTCGCATGTTTAAAGTTAGTAATTACTTTTTCAATAGCCAAATTTTTAAATTATAGATGGAAAAATAATGAATACTTGTAAATTTGAAACCAGTATAACAGATTGTACAAGAAGATAGAAGTATTACCATATGTAAATATAAATTTACATTATAGATTGCGTAGTATGCGTCTGCTAGCACACACCTCAGAAGCAACAGTAGAAAATGTTATCTGTAAGTTATTAGAAATAGCAATGGTGTATACTTAATATTATACATACAGTAAAACATATTATGTGCTCGTAATATTCTAGAATTAATTAACGAACCATGGAGAGGAGTTGATTGGCTTTATTAAATTTCAAGTGGTTTCATATATATGCGAAACTTCCTTAAAACATTAGAATTAAATTTGTGTCAATAATAGAGGAAACTTAGAATAACTTTGATAAAATGAGAAACTTTTTGACAATTTTAAAGTTTAGCGGTAATTAAACTCGATCGACATTTAGAAGTCAGAGAGAGATGAAGCATTTTTCCACTTCCCACTGTAAAAAAGCGTACTTTTGTTGGTTACTTTATACCTCAATGATTGTTTTATTGGCCCTCGTTTACCAAGTTATTTCACTGGAATATGGAATAATATTATCGAAACTTTTTTCCGTATATTTCCCGCATTTGCCACTATTTATTTAACGGTATACGAGAGTCACAGTTCATTGAAGTTGTTGTATTCATATTTTAATTTTATAGTCAGCGTCTAAACTGCTGTGGCAATGAATAATATTAGAGAACCATATTAAGTAAATTAACACTCTTTGGTGTATATTCTATAAAATGTTACTTAATTTTCAGCGAAAATTTTAATGATTTTCTTGTAGAACACGTTATGAAAAATACAAACATTTTTGGAAACAATATATGAGGTTATTCTAGTTGTTGTTCTTTGCTTTCGACGTATTCTCCAAAGACCAAAGAATTAAGTACATAATTAACACAGCATTTCTTTCGTTCAAAGGGTACAAGAGTTGCATAGAACCAAATGCGTTAGCTAAACTACTAATTACAGTGCATTACTAATCAAATACCGATTTCAAGCAGTAGTTCGAACGCATTAAATCGAAAAGCTCACAAATGCGGATTCGAACAACACAATTATAAGATTTCTTCTTATAATTTATATTACTATAGTTTTCCAGCACAGTTTGTACTATTTTATTTCAAAAAGTGCATCTGAGAAGGAGGGAACAAATGACTACATTCTATAACTAAAGATCACGTATTATTAGGATAGGATTATAAGTTACCACAACGATTTTGAAAACACTGTAGATTTATTGAATTTAAGAACCGAACTATGCCAAATTAATAAATACTCACATGGTAATTGTCAAACAATATACATATACCCATGACAGTTTCTTTTATAAAAATTGTCGATGCTGTTGGGCTGTTGGATGAAAACACGTGACTACTCAATTATTGAAGTTGGAGCAGAGAAGTAAAACAGAGGATTCCTTGAGAGTGTGGAGGTAATGTATTCTTATTCAAACTTACAACGACTGAATTTAGACTATGCCTTCTATATTGGACTAAAGTAATAAAATGTAGTGTAAACATATAATAATCTGTAACTAGCGCATCGAAAGTTTATACTAAAATTTGTGTAGAGCTATTTCAAGATATGCGTGTTCTAAAATATGCTTCATCGTTACTTTTATAAAAATTAATCAGTTATAGTATCCTGTAATTTTATTCAAGATGCTTTCGACCAAAATAACAGACATTTTAAAATCTACCTAACAAAAACTTTTTGGATGAAACAATATTTAAAAACTTTAAGATATTCTAACAAAGAAGGGTTGTTACTCTTTATGACCCTTCTCGACGTACGGCCATGACCTCTAAGCATTACATCAGCTAGTTTGAAATCCTGCAAATAGCAGCTACCATCCGAAAACAACGCACTAGATCCATTAGACTCGCGAAATTCGAGGTCACTCTACTCGTGGCAAAGTTTAAAGACCTCGTGATTTATTATTATTCAAGGTGTTAGCGTTTTTTTCCTTCGCTTAGCATAGTACTTTTATGATTCTTTATGTTACTTCTTAGTGTACATTTGCTTATCGAATAGACGTTCGATGTTTGAGCGGCTTTTTTGTTTTTCACCACTACACGAACCATACCATTGTATTTGGTTAGTCGACGATGTTGAGTAATTATCCGCCATGTTATTACTAGTTCGTTCGTTTTTTTTCTATATGGTGTTTCACTTGTCGCTCCTTGAATGGTGTAAGCGGTATTCACCGTGGTTGTGACTATTAATACGCAGTTTCTTAGAATATGAAAGAAATAAATAACAAACGTTAAAAACATTACGGACCTGCAAATTAGCTGCAATTAATTTTTTAAATAACGTAGGTGTGTAAATACATGATGATACAAGATAGCGATGTTGTTTGATTGTAGCAACTACAATCAAAGTTAAAGGAATAATACCAACCGATATTCTCAATACATATAAACTTCTAGGAATTCGATAGTAAAGCTACGCAAATTTTTGTAAAATATGTATGTATGTATGTACTTTTGTTTATTAAGTAATGTCTTCCCTTTTGAAGAGCATACCAAACTTTCTTCCGCTCACACCGCGCCGATTCGGTCGAGATATTTTTAATAGCCAACTACACATCTGTAGGGGCATTTCCGAAAACAACCGAACGCGCATGAGCGGAAACAAGTTAGATAAGCGCTTCAAAGGGAAAGACATTATTTAAACACAGGCTGTACATACATAAGGCCAGTGGCTAGCATTTTAGTAATTTGTTTGCCAATTAGATAGACGTTGTTCATATCTTTCAGAATAATCAATTATCTCGTAAAAGTGTAATTGTAGTAATAATTTGTAAAGATGCAAATGAAAGGAAGAACAAAACGTGGGCCAGATATTGGATAAATAGAAGTATTCATTAATGTTTCATCGTATCACATACTTTTCCTATTGTTTTTGAAAGTCAATTTACTTAAGAGTAAAACTCGAATCAGATCAAATTTCAGAAACACAAATTTTGTCGAAGAGGTAACACCCTACGCCTGTTCATAGAAACGTTTCTATTTACTAAATTGTCAAGTTACTGGAAGACCTCATTGTGCTCTCTTGTAGCTGACCAGAACGTCTACACTGTCTACACAGGTTTGCAATATCTCTAAAACACTGCATCAATTCAAAAAAAGATCTTAATAAGATTTGTTATAATGTAGGGGGCTCACTGAATGGTGTCAAACTCGATCCCCTACCTCATCTTCCCAGAGTGGGAAGGAGCACAACTTTGAAATCTTAAATGGGAACTCCCATTTTGTATTGCAGATTCGGATTCTACGCCATCAAGTATGTAAGTTTTTGTTTGAAACTATTTTTTCGATTCGTAACAGATTGGGCTGTAATCCCAAAAAACATGGTTGTAAACGTCTAGAAAAAATACTCAAAAAAGAGAAAACATGATTTTGTTTTCTTATTTTAATATTAAATATTTATTCGCAATTGGAATGCTATTCAACGATACAAAACCGTACTTTATTCACTACTGGACAGGCTGTGAATACGTATGTACATTGTCCGATCCCCATTTAGATTATTAATTATGAATCCAATAGAAATTAGTTAGTGTTGAATATTTAAACAGTACTGGAGAAAGAACAAGAAAGAACTGAAATCAGTTACGTCTATGGAGAAAGTGATAGAAATATCGATGATGCTGTTAATCTTTACTCACGACGTTTTCCTGACAATGTGATATCGCGCGCTTCTTTTTACCGAGTCGTTCAACAGTTCTCTAGCGAAGGAACTGTACAGCCAAGAAAACGTAATCGCCGAAAAGCAATTGCTGGAGAAAATAATGAAATTGCGATATTAGCTGCAGTAGCTAATAATCCGCACATTAGTACTCGAGAAGTAGCTCGCGGATCAGGAATTTCACAGTCCACTATCTACCAAATATCGAAGCGTAGAAAATATCATCCATTTTAAGTTTCCATGCATCAAGAACTTTATGGCGATGATTTTCAAAATCGAGTGAGATTTTGTCAATGGGCACTTCAGCGGATACAACATAATCTCAATTGTTTTGCTCGAGTATTATTTTCTGACGAGGCGACATTCACAAATCACTGTACGATAAATCGGCACAACATACATTATTGGAGTATCGAAAATCCCCATTGGTTGCGCCAAGTTGAACATCAACGTAAATATTTGGTGTGGAATAATTGGCAATAAGCTTATTGGTCCATATTTTATCGATGGAAACTTAAATGGTGAAAAACATCGAAACATCTTGCAGAACGAACTTCCAGTGTTACTTGAAGACCTTCCTTTGGACGTACGACAAACAATGTGGTTCCAAAATGACGATTGTCCAGTACATTATTCAAGAATAACACGAGAAGTATTAGATCGAACCTACAATCGTCGATGGATCGGAAGAGGTGGTCCAGTGTCTTGGCCTGCAAGATCTCCAGATCTTACTTTCCCTAACTTTTTTTTGTGGGGCTACCTAAAGTCTGAAGTTTATACAGAAGTGCCAACTACGCGGGAAAACATGCTTGAGCGAATTACCAACGCTTGTTCAAGGATTACGCCGGAAACACTTCTCAGTTGTGTGCAATCATCCCAATTACGAATAAATAAATGTCGAAATCGAAGTGGAAAAGCACATTTTCGAACACATTTTCTGAAATGGGTATGATAAAATAAGGTTTTTCCTTGTTGAATGGCTTCTTAAAATGTTGTTTAATGTTAAAATAAGAAAACACAAAATCATGTTTTCTCTTTTTTGAGTATTTTTTCTAGACGTTTACAACCATGTTTTTTGGGATTACAGAGCAATCTGTTACGCATCGAAAAAACAGTTTCAAACAAAAACTACTTACTTGATGGCGTAGAATCCGAATCTGCAATACAAAATGGAGGTTCCCATTTAAAATGTCAAAGTTGTCCCTCCTCCCACTCTGGGGGGTGAGGTGGGGGATCGAGTTTGGCACCATTCAGTGAGCCCCCTACATTATAATAAACCTTATTAAGATTTGTTTTTGATTTGATGCAGTCTTTTAGAGATATTCCGTTGTCTCAAGATAAAAAACTCACCCTATATAGTAAGTGTGCCAGCCTTCAATTAAAAATATCTCAAAAGCGTTATTTTATACAATGAAATGTTTCGATCTATGTATAACTAAAGTCAATCAATAAGACATAAATCGAAGCATATACACCTCTGTGCAAAATAATAGCAGTACAGTATATTATCGCTTGTTTTACAAATAGAAGATGAAAAACGATTTCTTTCGCCACAAATCGATCATTAACGACAAGAAGAGCTTAAATGTGGAGTGTGTTTCTAATAAGTTAATTATGAACAAAGTTACAAGCATTGAAGTACACATGGAAAAATTCACCCCTCCTTTGTGGTGAAAGTTGAACTAAATTTGTGTCAACAAACCGAGTTACCACCTTTTCAAATTTATGTGTTCGTGCAATATTGATCTCACTTGCGAGGTTCCAATCTTAAGATTGGACTCTATCATTGCGTAGGTAATACGGTTGTCCTCTTCCACCATCTTCTTCACCGCAGTAATGTTTTCGAGGTTAACAGCGGTTAAAGGAGGGCCAGCTCCTTCTTTTCCTGTATCACCGACTTGCGAGATCCCCAAATGCCGATTTTAAACTATTCTCACACTCACACTCATACGCGCTCAAGTCTTTCTTGAAATCATAGTAAATCATTATCCGAAAGTTCGCTCGTGATAATTCCATTTTTTCGAGAACAGACGCTTACTCTATGGACTATGTCTCAGACACTATTCAACCAAATCGCACAAACTAAACTGCAATTGACAGATAAAATAACTAGATTTTTCAATTCTCAGTAATAGAAAAGAATATGTAATATATATTCAGAAGAAAATACATAAACTGAATGCATATTGTGCAGCTCTAATCGGCAGATTCGTTTTACAAAAACATCATTGAATTTTGTTCTTTGATACTGAAATTTACACTCTTGTTGTCTCCTTAAATCGTTTATTTTTTCTGATTTGAACGATATAAAATACGTAGGGTATTGGCATGTAGTATGAGCATAATGATGGTCAGAAAGAAGCAAAACGTCATAGAAAAGTTGCAAGTATGTCATTAGCTAGAAAATAAAAAGAGACATTGAGAAACTGCTGTCTCTACCGCCAAGTAAATGAGCTAGGGGAAAAAGTACAAAATCGGCTTTTTTCGTGTTTTTTTTTTCAACAAATCACCAGTCCATTTTTTCTTCGGTTTGATTACAACTACAGAATTTAGAAACTTTACCAAAGCTAAACCTGTCCTCTATCGCAAATAATAAGCGAGATTTACCATGGTGGGGATTGAAAGTAAATCACCTGTTTATGAGATATGCACCGTGGAAGCCTTCGATATAATTTAAGAAATTGTTGTTTTTCAATATCCTATGTGTTTTATATCGCTGAAATTAGAAGAAAATAAGATATTTAGGGAGATAATAAAGGGAATAGATTTCCATTTATAAAAATTAATGTGAAAGTGATTCAGCGTTTGCGAAATGTTGAAATAACAAATAAGCATTTCCAGTCGATTTCGTTCAAGAAGTGACCTTAACAAAGTGCTTTTTATTTTTAAAAGTGTTTAAAACTATATAACAGTAAAAATTAAAAACAACAATTGTTTACTTTTACGGTATAATTGAGTAGACCTATCCAAGTATTGCTTTTTGAGAATATTATTTAGTTTCATTTTAAAATTTAACAACTCGGTCAAAGTAAACCTGCAATATAGCTTTTATAATAAGCGACATCCCCATACTATCCAGATGAGTACAAGAATATTGATTGGTAAAAAATATTCTCTTATTCAATTTTCACAATCAAAAATTCGTATTTTTTAGTGTTTTTCTTAAATCTGCTTGCGTTAACATCAATTTTTCAAATGGGTATTAACATCTTATCCAGGTACTCGTGATCCATGCAAACTATTACCTATTGTTAGACAAAATTCAGGATCAAAGTCACTACAGTCTAAAGAATAAAATCGAACAATAGCAGCACGCCCACGGTAGAGATATTATGATGCCGTCGCAGTCAACACGCGGGCACATGTATTACGGGTATACCACCAACACGCAGGGAGTTAACTTGGCGTATTTAATGTAGGGAACGTGGGCAGCTGTCGCTTATCTCTTATTATATTATTGAACGTAATGCTATCGCTTGTGTCGATTGCTACCGTACTTATTCTAGCATTGAATTAGGACGAAGTTTTTGTTGCAAGGTGAATCGGCATGAATTAATTATTCTTTCATTATTCATTTATATGAAGCCAAAATTTCACAAGCATATTAACTATGCTGGCGATTAGGTAGATATTTATATTTCAGTAGAATCTTAAATAAATTAATACAGTATAATTTACAAGATACTGTGTAACAGATATATTAAAGACAAGGTTTCACACATCGATTAATAATAATTCATTTCCAAATTTCAAAATAGATTTAAGACAATTGCTATAAAAAACCGAATGCCTTTTATAAAGCGTTAACAGTAATAATCAAGTTACTTATTTTCGACAATAATAATAAGCAATTTTTATTCTTCCAGCAGTATACAAATTCATAAAGCACGAGTTAAATATTTAAGAAATGTCAAATGAGTCAAATTTCTAATAAACAAGTAACTGTAATTTAATTTCGTATGCTACTTTGCTAATAATATTGCACCTTCGGGCTTTTCATATCACATTTTCTAAAAATTCCCTTAAATTCTTTGTTTTTTATTAGCGGGCTTAGTTAGTAACAGCCAAACTACTCGACGACTTAGTATTGAAGGCAAAATATCAAACACTGAAATACAATGCCTTTATAAAATCTCCTTTTAACGCTTATGTAAATTTAACTCGATATTGATACCTATCTATATTTACATCATAGTGACGAGGAAGCATAGTTGTTGCACCAGCAGAGCTTTTGCACGATAATCTTGCAGCCACTTGATTAGTAAAAAAACAGAAACGATCCAATTAAGCTCATATAAGTTCGTCTTCCTTCATAGATTTAGAAAATTTTGTCAAATTGAAAATATATGTCTTGGATTAGGAGTATACTCTACTAACAGTAATGTGATAAGCAATTTTATTAACATAATTCGCATTGTGAATCACCAGTCACAGACATAGATAGATTCTCTGCAATTTACAGAACAAAATAGTCTTGGTAACAAGTTTGTACGTAAAACGTTTTCCGAAGCTGCCTTCACCGATCAAAAGTTCTATGTCTAGTTCATAATATGGTATAGCTGTAGCGGCTTCCTTGCTATATAAACTATGTGTGTAAATGTGTTTCTATGCCTTTGTTACAACATTACATCGTCTTCAGGGTGCAAAATCAGTACGTGCAGCAGGTCATAGATCTTAAAAATATTTGATATAATAATATTTTAAATATAATAGAAGTGAAATTTGGCTTAACGTACCACAGTCTTAGTAAATGTACCCTTAACTACTATGCATATTTTGAAAAGTAATTTAGCTCATCCGTATAATATCGAACGTGTGCAGAGGAACATAGTAATTAGATATTCCCCGACGAATTGCTTTCTGAGAGTGGTTTTGATGCAGAGGAGTCAACCGGATCTTATCATATATCAGTAATTCTCTTCACCGAAGAATCTACGTCTATCAAAGATGATCTTTTAAATTACCGTGTCAGCAGGCGTATAATAACCTCAACAATATACACCGAGGCTGCTCGAAATTTAGGAAATCCGTCAATATTTCATCAGGATTAAAGACGATTAATGACTTAGATCACAAGTACTTCTAGAACGATTAAATCCAGAATCGTATTTACTATTCTTAACATATGCATTACCCGAATATTTAGATGACATACCATTAGATAGGTATATGAATTATGCAGAACGAAACGCTCACGCACCGTATAGTAGCGTTTTTTTCTTCAAAAGGATTGGCCGTGGAAGTCACATTCTATAGCCACATCGTAGTCTCAATGTTAATCCATTACACTGTTTAACTGGAGGGATACATGAAGAGCTTAGTGTGTGATCGTTGTCCTGACAAAAATGTCGCGTGAAATCATTGCAGTTCAACGCATTCGGGGAGGCATGTTCAATTATAATTAATTAAAACTTTAATAACTTTCGTCGCCAAATTGATGTTTATGTTACAGCGTAAAGTGAGGATGATTTCGAACATTTTTTATAATCTAGCTTGTTGTATTTCGTCTACATCAATCTTTGCTAGAACCAAATTAAAAAAAAAGTTTAATATGTAGATTTTAACTATAGTTTGACCCATAAGATTTGGAAATGTTTAATGAATTACAAATAAATTTCTTTTTTGAGCTAGACATTTATACGTATTATTTCCATTCGTGTAGCTTAAGTGCTACTGAGCCGTAATCGCGTATGTATTTATGTATGTGTCAGATGTAATAAGTAGTAAGTGCCGCGAATACAGTCGTAAAGCTTTATGAGAAGTTCACAATGACAATACACTTAACTAGCTATTAAGAAAGAACATAATGTTCAACAAGAATATTATAATAGTACCTGTGAAGTACTTCTGAAATTATAATCTATTACGCAACACACAAACAGTTTAATATATTAGGCAATTAAAAATAATTACAAGATCGCTATTACTAGGTAAGAAACGTGACTGTATATAAATGTACAAGAGCTAAAATTATATTTTTTAAAACTGTTTGTCCATTATAAATAACAGTTAAAACTCGACAACCAAAATACTTATCGCCCGCTTTCAAAAAGATAAAAGAACAAATCCTACAATTACATTGAATATTTCTTAGTATTTCAATAGTCAGATATATACGTTGTTGAGATGTGTATGCTGTAGCGCACAATCCCAGATTTATGGTCGAGTGACCACAATAAACACGCGCTGCAGCGCCATCTTCCATTGACAGTTATTGATTCCAGTGGTGATCAATACCAATTCTTTAGTGTTACAACCTTTCCCTCTGCATACCTACTTATTTTAAGACGGAAAATAAATGAAATGAATTAAACAAAATATCAATCAGTACTATAATAGCGTTGCACTAATAAGAAAATTAATAAAACCAGGACAATACTACAGCACAGTTCATTAGATCGTATATAACGGTTATAATTTTGCGAAGCTCGCACTAACAGAGGATATTAGGTCAGGTAGGTAACGATGTCACAGTTTACAGTATGTTTGGTTCAATTTACACTTGTTTGTTGTAATTAGCGTACACGAACACCTGCATATACGGGGTTGGATTTTATTAAAAAAGCCCTTTTGAAGTCTAATTATTCCTGTTATTGCTCATGGATGCGAGAAATGATGGTATGGCCCTAAATGCACAAGGTGACCGTATATGTATGTGTATGGTGTATTTTAATTAAGGTGTATACCAATAAAATTGTATTTGAACTAAATTGTTACGGTTTATTCGTTTTTTAAATCCAGTGAACTTCTATTATACTAATTTTAACGTCTTAGGGTGGGTTTATCAATGTGACGATAAATAAATTAACAAATAAAATTTTATTCGTAAGATAATTACAATGAAACGTTTATTGAGTGTTAAATAGAAGTTATCTGCAAGATAAAGCATTGTAGTTGCTAAAATTGATCTCCCATTTAGCAATATCTGTTAGCATCGCCGTAGCTGATAAGCATGTAGTGCGTGGTTTTCACGCAGGCGTCTTCATTTGCGGGCGCATTTATGCATAGAAAAAACAATTACAATTACAACAATTACTTTAGAATTTTAAGAGTGCGGTTAGTTTACTCCGACAAAGCCAATGTAATTTTTTGCTTTTGTTATAAATTATTTTGCTCTTCTGATATACCTATCTCTTACTAGTAAAAATGGATACAGTGATTGGATCCACCCTTCAATTAATTTAAAACGTCATGAAACATCTAGTTCTCATTTAAAATCTTATTCAAATTGGTTTGATTTGCGCCGCCGTTTAAAATTAAATTTGACAATTGATTCCGAACAGCAAAAATTATAAATACAATAACGGTAATTTTCTGAAAGCAGTGGAAATGATTGGTCAGTTTGATCCGGTAATGATAAAACACTTAGCGAATGTAAAAAAAATCTCTTGTACCTACTGAAAACACACATGCCTCATTACATTAGCCCTGATTTTCAAAATGAAATTATTAATCTCCTAGGTGATGCTGTTACAAAAAATATAAGAAATGAACTTGAGGATGCTAAATATTGTTCAATTATTATGGATAGTACTCCTGATCGAAGTCATACAGAGCATCAGTTAACTTTTATTGTAAGGTTCTTTGATTGCTCAAAGGACGTGGCAAATATAAGACAAAGGTTTTTAGGATTTTTCCCTTCGACAACGACAACAGGTGAAAGAATTTTCGAGTATTTGACTGATACTATCTTACCTAAATTTAATTTAAATATTAAGGATATGCGTGGCCAAGGATATGATAAAAGCTCTAATATGCGTGACGCAAATGCTGGGGTACAGAACCGTATTATTGCCGTTAATGCTAGAGCTACGTTCGTTTCTTGTGCTACTCATACATACTTTAAATTCAGTAGTAAACGATGCTGCAAAATCAGTCAATGAAGGTTTAACGTTTTTTAGTATTATAATATTTTTTCGTCATCTCTGTATACATAGAATATACAAAAATCAAATGTCAGTTCTCTTAATATTTAACCTGTATCAGGAACTCGTTGGGAAAGTAGAATAATAGCTATCAGACCTCACTTTTTCCAATTACCCGAAGTATATGATAGTCTAATGGAATTATCTACAGATCAGTCCAGGGATACTGATATAACACACACTGCTGATTCTTTGGCTATAAAAATTAAATCTTTTAAATTCGTTTGTTTCTTAACAATATGACTTTTGGAACAGATAAACGTTGTCAGTGAACTTATTCAGAACACGTCTACAACAATAAAAGAAGTGTCTAAATGCTTTATAAAATTTGATACAATTTGTTTCCACTCAGAGAACAGATGAAAATTTTGATATTTTCATGGAAAGGTAAAAACTATTAGCAATGAAATTGATGAGGACACGATTTCCCACCAGTTTCTACAAACAGGATTAGAAGAAAAAAACGTCTTTTTGTATATGAGCCGACAGATTAACCAGTGGTGCACCCTAAAGATCATTTTAAAATTTTTTTTATTTTGCTATTCTTGATTGCACAAAAAATTCTTTCGAACACCGATTTAACCATATAAAAGAGCATGCTATTGTTTTTAATTTTTTACTACATATTAGAAATATTGATCGAGAAATAGTTAAAAAAGCTGTTTCGATTTAGACATATATTTAACTTACGAAAACGCCAAAGACATTAACGGTGTAGAGCTGTTCGAAGAAATAAATACTTTTAAATCACTGGCAAGTGAGGACACAACGCCTATGGAAATTCTAAATTATTTTGTAGCAAATAATTTATATTCTGCTTTTTCGAACTTATGTACATATCTGTAGCTCTCAAAATTCTTGTTACTCTCTTTGCATCAGTCGCTACTGGAGAAAGGTCGTGTTCTAAATTAAAAGTTATAAAATACTATTTGCGGAGAGCAATGTTTTAGTGTCATTTGTCAAATCTAGCTATAATTATTTATTATAGTATATTATAATAATTTAAGTGATGTTATCAATGAATTTGCAACTAGAAAAGCTATTTGTATTTTTAATATTAAACAAATTCCAAATTGTTAACGCAAGACGAATTGCAAAAAGCAGGCATGATAATAAAATTTTTGGAAATTATAATTGTAAAAACTATAATTTGACTTACCAACTTAAATGATACTATAGTATAATTATATAACACTCTATTAATTTTCACGCTATTTTATGTTAATTAAAACAAATTTTAACTTTATTACCCTTACACCCTCACCATCATCTTAACCACTCGCACACCGCGGATTAAATTCAAAATTAGAATTAGGGATCCATTTAGCCACATGTTGTAGTGTTTATTTAATGTAAAAACGAATTAAAAATTTTTGGATATAACACTGTTTTCAAGCAATTAAACAAAGGAAATATTTCTAGAAATTGTTTTGTAGAAATAATAATTTGACCTACCTTATATCACTCTTTGGTATGATGCAACACTCCACTAATTTTCACAAAGTTTTAAGTTACCTAATTAAAAAAATGTTTATTTTTATCACTTTTACAATTTATATTAAATTAAATGAATATCCAAAGCATCTTCGCCGCATCCCGTTTAAAATCCAACTGCTTTGTGCATAGATTTAAATTAATAATGTTACCGGCGACGTATTAGTAAAAAAAAGTTTACAGTCGTTTTTGTTACATACTGGAACTCGATTAAATGTAAACAGAAATACAGTTTCAAGGAGTTTGAATAAGGAGAATTTAACTCTATTATTAAAAAATTCAAATATGAATATAACTTCCCTAAGTTGTAAAATTGTTTAATATGAGAAATAATTTAATATTTGACATTATACAAGGTCATTCAAAGAACATAATCACCGTGGGTTTTTTCTTATGGAATAAGACGTTTTATTTTATTTTTAAAAACTCCATAAAAGCCATTTTTTAATTAAATTAATTAGAAATTATGATAAATAGCGTTTAGTTGGTAATAGATGTCATTTTCAAAATTTTCAAAAAATCAATCACTTCTCTACGTTTGCAGGCATTTTTGAGACAAACAAACGGCAAGTATATTAATGATTAATTTGTTCTTAAAGGAAAAGCAGGGGCATGATAATTATTTTAGGCGCAGGTGAGTCTCATAAAAATCATAATGTCCAATTATATACATTTGCTCTTAAATAGAGATTGACATTGTTTTTGTAACAGCAATAGAATAAATAAAACATCACCATAAATACGAAATATTGCTTTAAGAAGTTAATTATTAGCAAAATTGTACAATTGTAATTAATTTTAATTTACCTTAATATATATCTTTAATTTTGTATTTTATTTTTTTAAATATAATTAAGTATATCATCACCGTATTTACTACATGTGTTCTATTGGTATGATATGAAGTATACTTATTAAAATATTTACTGTAAAGGGCGCATTTTTTATTATTGCGCGCAGTAAATTCATACCTTAGCTGCGGGTCTGTCTGTCAGTTACTTAACTAACAATTTTATCCTCACATTGATAAACACACCCTTAGTGATATTTACTAGTTGAAAGCAATTAATGACTTTAGGACAGATAAGTTATCAAGTATTTCCATCAAATATACCAGTTAATATGGAATTAATAGTATTATCAGATGTTCAACTACAATGCTTTCACTAGCTTAGATCAACATTCTTGAATATAAGTATTCTTAAATAAGTAGGTTGAAAGTATCTAAACAAAAATTATTTCCCTGATTTTGTTAAACAGACAGAAAAATTTGGCACATTATGAATTTCATAATTAATACAAATAATTCATATCATCATATTTGGCGTAGTTTCGCCGCTTAACTGGATATAAACTTACGCGTACTTTGGAACATTCTGACGTTGTCTCGTTGTAAACTAATAATACATGCACTAAACTTTTGCGTACTAAGCAGACAGGGACCAATCTACCTGCTTCACAAGGCGTATCAACGTGAAGCAGTCGGCTTATTCACTTTGAATTGCAATTAGTGCTTAATTAATCGCCTTTGTAGTGTGTTTGACCCGTGATTGGTAGAGCTTATGTCCGCAGAACACGCATACGTAAGCTGCAATGCCACACAGAAATTAGAATGGTTTCACATTCCAGTTTTATTTAAATATTAACATTTGACTACAGAAGAATTAGACAGAAATCCTACGAAATAAGGCATTACCTTCCAGTGTAAAAAGCTAAACATCTTCAGCTTGTTTATTGTTAAATATGTGTATATATGTATTATCGAAGTATACACATCAGTAAATAAAAATGCCAAGAGGTAAATAGTTATCTGAGGAGGAAAAATTAAAAATAAATTGTTATAATCTCATCAACAATTTATAAAGTTGGGTTATTCCTACGGCAAAAATCGCGTTAATCGCGAAGTAATCGAAAACGAACTCAAAGTTACCAGTAATTAACAGACGTATATAACAAATTTTGTTCGACAGTAAATGTTTTCAGTGGCTAAAAAAAGGTTTCAAAACCACCCTTAAAAGAGATATATGTAAATAGACAAGACTGACATTTTGAAGATCATATGAAATCGAATCATGGAACAACATAACATTTTCTATCGAGAACAAATTTAACTTGGACTTCCATGGTTTAAAATGTTATTGGCAGGATTTGCATAGGAACACTGAAGTTGCGATAAGCCGAAATTTTTATGACGGTAGTGTAAAGATTTGGACAGTTTTTACCCATAACACTAAAATCTGTATATGTGTTATTTTTACGTGCATGAAATTAGAATTGTTACATAGAAAGTCAAGTCGGTAATAATACTAAATATAAACTTAAGAATAACCCAAGAACTAATCATTGTACCATAATTTTCAAATTAAATGCGAATTTTTCAGCATTTAGTAAATAAAGATTACTGTTTTAGAGAGTTTCTTCAGAGTAATTATAATCAAAGCCTTTATTTACTTAAATACACATATCCTTCTGAAAAATTCGAATTTAATTTGAAGATAGTACACGGTGGATCTCTTATGCCATAATAATCTTGCGGGTAAAATCAACAATATGCTAATAACATTTCACAGTTCTGTAGTTAAAAATTCTAGGGAATTTATAAAAAATATTCAAAATATTGTTGGTTGAGGGTGAGATATTGATTCCGTTTGATGAGTTTTATTTTTTCTGGTGTATCGTTAGGATTTTTTGATTCAAAATATGTAGCTTAGATTCGTAACTTGTCCGCAAATATTCGCCTACCTGACATTTATATCAAGCGGAATGTGCCTGAATTTAAAGGGAATTTTTATTAACAATTTGAAGGAACGGTAATGAGTAATTCCTTGTAGTGCTTCCTACCTAATCTTTTCATGAGCTCTTTTCAAAAAGAACAAAAAATTTGAAGGGAAATATTTTTTCAGGGTTTGGTGAAGGTATGTTGGCGACGTTTTTTATACAAAAAATGTAATCATATTATGATCATTAATTACGCCTTGATGACAGAATCGGCGCTCAACCGTGACAGTTTTTGTTAAATGATTAGTGTTTTGTGGGTGAGCCTGCGATTTTTATGTTTAATAAAAGCAACATGGGAAGGCAGTAGCATGGATGTGAAACTTTGTGTCACGTATGGCAAACCTGAAAACACAAAATTGCAAAAGTAATAACTGTTAACAGATTCCCACGTCTAAAAGTTAGCAGTCTCATCTAGATGCACATCTGGAAATTATAAAACAATTGGATATGACGATAAATATAACATTGACACTTCTGACAGGGTCCTATCATAACAACCGTGTTGTTTTTACAGATAACGCCATAAACAAAAAGTTGTAATGTCTGCCCGTAATTAGGATAAATTTAATTTTCCAAATTTTGACAAAAATTCCATATCATGCGCTACGTGATTGTATTCAGGAAAAAATTTCCTTTTAAAAGAGCCACAAAAATTGCACGGTTCCAATTTAAAATGTTGAGGTTAGGTGAGATTACTAAAAATTTGTGCAAAAGAAATTTTTTTATTAAGCGTCAATAAAAGCATTTAGATTACAATTTGAATTGCTTCAAACCGCATCTTAATATCTCAAGTAACAAAAAAGTTACGGCAACTAAAAGAAATTAGAAGATTTCAGTTTTTCTTCAATACTAAACAAATGAAGCGTGACAAGTAAACTTTGAAAATGGATTCTTAGCGAGCTTTTGAATCTACACCTTTTTGCTAATTTAACCGCCTCTCTATATCTTAAAATAAAAGTTACCCATGCTGTGTCTACGAAATCCGGGCACCCTGTATATAATTCTGTATTTTTAAATTTATATTTTAGCTAGAACTCCATAAACTTCTAATGAACGGTCTCGCTGAGACACATTGTATATCAATACCATAGAGAAAAATTAGATTAAAATTTTAACGTAAAAGAAGTAAGAAGTTGAAAAGGAAAAATAAAGGAAAATGCAATACTGAATAAAAGAAGAATAAAACTAGAAGGAAAAATACCAATAAATATTATTTTAAACAGTATTCCTCATTAGAAAGCTCATATAATTTAATCGAACCTGAACGTTTTACAATATAGGATATTCCCATATTATAATTATTATCAAGAAAAATCGGTATAATTTACTGCATGCATGTAATTAATTTCATTTAATTGGTAATTGATACATCGAGAGGAAAAGAAGAAATTTAACGAGGCAACACGTGTTCGCATAAACTTTATGATTCGCGTAAGTGAAAGTATCACTACACGCGAGGAGACGGGAAGCGGAAATCAAATGATGTATCTGCATATAGAATCAGTCTTTAAAAGCAATGCAATTATCCACTTTAAAAGTTAGAAGAGAAACACATTAAATTTCATCAGAGTAATAAATACGAGCTTGTTAAATTGATATAGCTACAAATAAAATGCATTACATTAGTGGTGGTGATATATACATGGAACATTATTAAAAGCCTAAAATATAATAATTGATTTATGTTGAAAGTTGTTGGTAGGAGTAGGCAAAAAGCACATTTAATGTTTGTGGATAAATTGTACTAATTTGCCGATATTTTCAATATGTGAAAGGTCAACGAGTTGGTGCGTGGGTATTGCTATTTGCCGAAATAATATTTCAACGTTATTACCCTTTGGCGACGACCGCAAATGTAGCACGTTTATATGGATAAAATTATTGACTCTGCAGCATAAATATGTATGTGTAAAGATTATACCTAATCAACGCCAACAACTGTTTTGTTTTTACACAGTTTTTCATGAAAGAGTAATATTGATTCGCGTCTCTCTGACAGAGTGACGTACGAATATGTTACGGTTCAAACGGCTTATCGCATAGAACCGTGATAGAAATCTGTTTTGAAGTGCTATTTAAAAAGAAATGTTTCTCCTCATACCACAGTACCACGATAATTACGAAGAATCTAGTGATGGTTTCTGCAATATAAACCATTGGTACGTACCATGGGCATAGTTTTATTGTAAGGAAATAAAAACACAAATGAAATGACCCAAACAGCTAAGTACGCGATCTTTAATCAAAGTGTCTTGGGGGTCTCAGGGTCTGAGATTTAACTGTGTTTTTTCCATGGTGGCCACAAATTGTATAGAACTATGTAGACAGTGGTGATACAAAATTATGTTGTCTTCAAACATAATTTTTGGAAAATGCAATTCGTTTAAACGTATTTCATTACATTTACATTGTTAAAAAATCCCAGCAATTCCGCAAAAAGAATCTTTTGTTAGTAATATTGTAATTCTGTGTCACTATATTTCATCAAATTGTTATCTATTCCCTATCTCTAATGTTTAGAGTTGACTAGTAAATAAAGGCAAACTTTGAAAATAGCTATTTAAATAAGAAATTGTAATGCTAGGGTGGATAAACAAAATAGAGTGAAAATAACCAACAAAAAATGGAAGTATGAATAATAAATTAAATACAAAGATCAAGCAGAATGATTTATTTTCAATTATTTCGCTTTCTTTTTCAATGAAAAGTTCTCTCTCCTTTCTCAGACACATGTCTTTGGATTTTTGTTTTTGAAATTTAAAATATTAATCCCATTGCGTATTGTCATCTGCATTCCGTTGGTAATGTTGCCTCATCATGGAACAAAATGTCTTGTAAAATGTCGACATTTTTGCATTAATTGTTGGGTTTGAACACGAACTTAATCATTCCCCCCAGCCAACTATTCTTAATGTAGTTCCAATGAATATGGATGGAGTGTTAAATAAAAATCTTAAACTTTGCCGACTATTATTTTTGATTTACTATTTTGAAGTGGTTTTTCCTACATATTTGCAATGAGTATTCGATATTTGCTGTGATATGTTTGAAGGGAGGTACACCCTACTCAGGCGATTCAACCGCTACAATATCCATAATTGATAAATTTTCTGGACAATTTTTTTATCATATACATTACCTAATATTACCTAGCTCGATAACCGTTTGATGAATCTGCTTCCCCCTCGGCAAGTAGGTTCACTTTGTTAATCTAAACGAGAGCCCAAACTCCCAGCAGGCCACATTAACGCCTTATAGGGCTAAAATTTCATCGATATTTTCTCGAGAACCGTTTGATGAATCTACTTCGCTCTCGGCCAGATGGTTCATCTTGTTAATCTAAACGAGAGGACAAACCCCCGGGAAGGCACATTAACGCGTTTGAGTGCCGTGACCGTTCAAACTTTCATAAATTTTCTGGACAACTTTTTCATCATATAAATATTACCTAGCTCGATAACCGTTTGATGGATCTGCTTTCTCCTCGGCAAGTAGGTTCACCTTGTTAATCTAAACGAGAGGCCTAACTCCCAGCAAGGCACATTAACGCGTTATAGATAAATTTTCTCGAGAACCGTTTGATGAATCTGCTTCGCTCTGGGCAAGTTGGTTCATCTTGATAATCTAAACGAGAAGACAAACTACCAGGAAGGTACATTAACGCGTTTGAGCGCTGTGACCGCTCCAAATTGATAAATTTTCTGGACAATTTTTTCATCATATACATTACCTAATATTACCTAGCTCGATAACCGTTTGATGAATCTGCTTCCCCTCGCCAAGTACGTTCCTCTGTTAAACACGGTATATTTCTAATTCGAAACAATTATCAGTTATGTTAATATATATTTCGAAAGTATGAAATTCCATTTTTAGGAAATTATCGGGTAAGCAAATTATTAACCCACGCATAATCTATGACACTTGAGTATGCGCAGCTCGTGTTTATTTACATAAGTAGAATTCTTCCAACATAGCGTCTAAGAATTTAACAAACCGCATACGATTGCCAAGTCGTGAAAGTAGCAGCAGTAACACATATAGATAATGTAAATATGTGCATAATGATGGTTTTGTATGCTAATACCATTATGTTTTTCCAAAGAACAACAAATTGCATAGGTAAAGGCATATCAAGGACGTCTTGAGGAGTTTACGTATCGATAGTTTAGATGTGCAGATGTAATTATAACTACGTAAAAATATATCAAATAGTAACCATAACTATAACAATATACGGGTAATATGGCAGTGTAAGGCCTCGTTCACAATGGGCGTAATACGTAAGAAACACGTAAGATATTCGTAATCCTTAAAGTTGAATCATGGAAAATACATATGTTCGTTCACAATAACCGTAAGAAAAGTTACGTCTTACGTAGCAACATATATAAGAAATACGTAAAGTTAAAATGTTCCCAACTTTATGTAATTTTTACGTATGCTATATGTTAAAATCTAGTGACATTTAACCTTCCAATATTGCCAATATTAAATGCAGTGTAGAATTCTGCCCATTTAACTTGTATTTAATCAGAAATTTCCAAAAAATTGTCAGTTGTCAAATCCAAACACGATCTAAAACTCTCGTTGCCTTGCGTACGGTTTAAAATTTACGTATTACGTTGAATGGTCATTGTGAACAGTAGCGCAATTAAGTCTTCTGTATATCGTATGTTTATGTATATCTTATGTGTTATGTCCATTATGAACAAGACCTTAGTGTTCATTCATGGTGAGTAACTCATGTCTGCTAATCGTGTGGAGTTTCGTAATGTTGGCTACTTTCTTACAGGATACTATATTCATAGATGGATATTTTACTGCCAAATTAGTAGGTATGGATATAATTGATAAAGAATCAATTCGAGATACGGGAAATTATTTTTTTATTCAAACGACGAAGTTAACAACTGGTCGATATAATAATTATGCAGAAACACACACATTTATCTAGTGTAGTAATTTCTACTTAAGTATATATTTTTAACGAAGAAAGTAATAACATTTGAATGTTTGTTAAATATGTATTGTAAAATGCAAATGAAGTTTGAGTGATAATATATTAAGCACTGCTGAGAACAGATATTGATACTCAATAACTGTAGACAAAAGTATTTACTCGAATTATTAATATTTTATATGAAAATAAAACAAGTATACCTTTTATAATTGTAAAATACTGTCCAATATAAATGATGCTAGTAATTCTTGTGCTTTCGTTTTATTACTGGAGCACAAGATGATTTAGGTTTTCAATATTATAGCAAAATCATGCAGTTTCAATTTAAACTGGCGCCTTTTTCGCTGCAATCCGTTTTCTTTTATACAGAGTGAGTCGTTAAGAATGGGAAATCTGGAAACTGGGAATAGTAGAGCCTAAAATATGAGGATTGACCGCGGCATGCCTTATACAAATGTTGCTCGTTTAAAAGATACAGGGTGTTCAAGTTAATAATTCAAAAAATAATATTAAAAAACGCTACTAATAAACTATGATTTAGTGTGTACCTATGCATTATTTCTTGTTATTATTTATTATTTACCTGAGCTTCGTATTTCAAAATCAAAAATTGTATTAATAGGCCAAACTGCATTGAAACTTTATCTAATATCTCGAAAACGGATCAAGATATCAACATCAAACAAGTATGTATTTTTGATGTAAAAATGGTTGCTCTTTCAAATTTTCGATTCAGTTTATGTGATTCTACACGCACAAAAAAGATAAGCATCGATTTATCTATTCAGCAGTGTGTAATCAGCGCCACCTATGAGCAACGTTAAAATTGATGTCAAATTCTTATTCGTCATACTGAAAAACATAATAATACCAATTTTCAAATTGATTCTATAAAAACTTGCTGAGTTATTGGAAAATTTAGAAATGAAATTATTAACTTGAACACCCTGTATTTCTTAAACGAGCAACATTTGTATAAGGCATGCCGCGGTCAATCCTCATATTTTAGGCTCTACTATTCCCAGTTTCCAGATTTCCCATTCTTAACGACTCACTGTGTATAATAATAGTAATAAAGATACCAGTCCGAAAGAAAAAATGTAGCAACTTTAGTCGTTTATTTAGAGTAATAGACAATTATATTATTAACTTGAATAAACCATGTTAAATTAGATAAATTTTATGCATTATAATAAAAAATAAGGCATATACATCCATATCTTAATAATTTTTAATGTATTAAATTATTTATGCACATAACATGTTCTAGTTATCAAAAACGCAACAATGAGAATATCATCTTGTAGCAATCTCACAATAATGTGTGTAAAGCAGCCCGAACGTGGAAATTTCTACAGTACAATCTGAGTGTTAAAAATTCATAGGTAAACAGGACAAGGTTACCAACACACGAGTATGCACGATATAACCCGTGCTAGCGTTCACAAATATGTATACGCTGCGTTAAAACTTTAAACCCTATACATAAACTGAAAACAAGTGGGAACTCCGTGTTTGTTTTGCTGATGCTGAGAAGTGTGAGCAACAGTTTACATTTTATGGTCAATTTGACAAAACATGTGTCTATGTAAATTGCGCATAATTTACCGGATACATAATTTACGAAATACGAAACTAAAATCACTAACTAAAAGCTCAGTCTCAACCGGGGTTTTATAATACGCTTAATTTTCCTGCGATATTACATCTAACGATTTTATCGCCGTTACCTGCTTCTTCTGCTCGATTTAATTAAAGCTGATCAGCTATTCGATTGAAATTTAGTACGTTATTAATTAAGTAATATATTGTGTTAATATCCTCTGTTATTGTCAACTAATCAAACGGATGTATACTAATAATTAAACAGCTGAAATCTACGTAATTGAAGCGTAATTGAATTTTAAAATAGAATTAGAATTGGCAATTGGCAATTGAAATAAGAAACTAAGTGGAATGGTAAATGCAATGTATTTTCTTGTTTATTAGCATTATTAGAGACCTGGAAATACAAAATTTTAACAGTCTACTCACAGTTACAATATGAAAATTTAGTATAAAAGTTTAAACAAATTATATTATATACAAACAAATTGCAACAAACAGAAAAACTCCCTACTAATGAAAGTATATTCGATTGAAACTAAATTTAGTTCTTAGAGGAATTCAGGTTGTTTAGCAATTTAAATAACTTTAAACTTACAGACGCTTTTTGCGCATATCTTTAAAAAATCATTTCTTCAATGGTTGCTAAATTTTTGAGAATAATATACCTGAGCAAGTAACTCGTAACTCGAGCTCGATAATTTTAGCCGTAAGAATGATTATCTTGATAAGTTGACATTTTTTGGCAATTAAAATAATATTTTCACAAAAAATCTACTCGTTCTTCCATTAAAATAAAATAGCGGGCCCCCTAGTCCTTTAATTTTAACACGACCTCCTAGAGAGTTGCAATTTGTATTTTGCAAATCAATATGCTCAAGGGACTAATTTGTCTGTCAAAAATTGCTAAAATCATCTCAGATACGTATGATATAGGTATATGTGATATACCTATATCAGGTAGGTGTGTTCAAATCTAGGAAATGTGTTTTCTATACCGCAATTTTTGTTTTTTTTTTAATTGTAGCGGATACATTTCGTATACGTCTACTTTATGTACTATTACTTACATATCAACTTGCTGGCACAAGTCTTAAAGTCTCTACTGACGGAGGTACTATTATAATGTAAGATGTTTTCTGAAGCACTACTTGCAAGAACACGTTATCTGTCATTAGTAGTATCATAAATATAGGCGATAATTATTAATTCTACAAATAATCTATACTTCAAAGAAATACATAACAACAAATTTTAAATTATAGTTTACTTATTCCTTTTTGAATAAATAAAATAAGTGAATAAATGGAACTACAATCGATCAATGAATTTAATATGATATTGAAGAATTTGTTCGAATCGTTATAGACTAGCCGAACTTTTAATACATGTATATTAATAAGTACTAGGAAGGTTTTGTTATAGAACCAAATGAATGGTTATTTAATGGAGGTATCTTCCTATATATATTTAAACACTAAAAATCCGATATTGTGCAGACAGTTATAGCAAATCTCAACAACATTTCTACTTACAATAAAATGCACAAAAAGACTTGAAATAAAAGAAATGTGTTTCAATTTCCAAAAATTGTATTAATAAAATTACGACAGGTTTCGCTCACACCGTGGATTTGTCAAGCACATAATACTAACTAAACTTAGGTTATAATATCTGTTGACATTGGTGGGGGTGGTTTCTTGAATAAATTTAAAAGTGGGGAGTTAGATAAGCCTAATTGGTTCTTTAATAGTAAGTTTGTATTTTTGAATTTGTTGATTTCTAAAATTTCTAAATTATTTGAAAGAACACTTTTATTTTGTGTACCTATGCAATATTCTAAAATTGTCGTCGAAATCGTGCCCACAACAACCGACTCTCATTATGCTAAACACTTGTTTAATATAATTTTATTGATACAATTTTTGGAAATTGAAACACGTTTGTTTTATTTCAAGTGTTTTTGTGCATTTTATTAAAATGGAATTCCAACAAGTAGATACCAATTCGATCACAATTTCTACTTACAATAAACACAAGTTTAGTTACACTGATTTCTTGATTGTACTATCAAATGATCAATGACCATTGTAACAAATAGTTGGTTGTAATATAAATCATTAAATCTATACCTACATTGAATAGCAATTAGTTATACCATAGATTGAAACAAATAAATTTCCAGTATTGCCCGTATTTTATTTAAATTGAATTTCTTAATGTATGTATACAAAAAATAAAGATAAATTTTGGTATACATGGTTTCTTGACTTATCTCACTATTTTTAAAAATTAATTCTTTAGGTAACTACAAAGTTTTATCAAAATCTCAACTGACGGTTTTTCTATGTTGTAATTACAGCCAACATTTCAAAATAAAACATAAGTGTATTACTTGCGGTATTGAGTTAAACAAAAATGAGAAAGTACTTCAACTTAAGACTAAAGTCGCGGGTTACATAAAAATTTACATAAATAAGTTGTTATCTCTGGTTATCTTTAACTATATAAATTATTACTGTGTTATAAGAACGTAAAACAATGTAGTTCCGCTGCTTGCTTTTAATTAATTAGTATGTTATTTATACTGCTGTAAGATTTACTATTTTATTACACAAGCCGTTGCAAATACTAAGCTGTATTTTATCCGAATACCAAGTGTCAGGGTAAGCATGGTTAAATCCTTCATATTTTTTAATTTAGACGTGAAAGTACTAAACTATTTAAAGATTTTTTTTAAATAAGAACTAGAGATGGGCCGACTATGGACTTGGCCGACCAGTCGACTAGACGACTAGTCGGCGCTGAAATGGCCGATTAGTCGGTCGACTAGTCGGCAATGCCGATCATTGGTTTCGGTTAAGTTAGGTCGCATTCGTTTCGCTTCGTTCGTCCAGCTACTTGTCACGCGTTTGTGTCCCGACAGATTTTGTTTACATTTTCCGTGTTTCACTTGCTGTACGGACGTTTAATTAATTTTTGGTTCTTAAAAATATAAAACGTGCAGTACGTTCGTAAGTACTGGTGATTTTTTTCTTTGATGTCCTGTTTTCCTATAGTTCGTTAAGTGCCGACTAGTCGCCATATTTTGTCGACTAATTGCCGACTAATCGCCGACTATAAATGTGGGGCCGGATGGTCGGCTTTCCCGACTAGTCGGTGCATCTCTAATAAGAACTAAACATTATGTTTGGTTTCTTTCTAGTAAGGTATTTTTGTGTCACACCATTAAATAAATTAGAGTGATTAAAATTCATATTTTCAATGCCAAAGCGTCGCAAATACTAAGGAGTCAAAAATTACATCATTTCCATGTACAGTATTTCTTGTTTACATATTCGGGAGAAAACAAAACAACTACCACCGTTTATATAATCTTTTATTTTAATCCATGAACAGGTAAGCATACGTATTCGTATATTTTGTGGTAAAATAAAACGTATCACTCACGAGAAGGTAAACTTCCGTTTTAGCTATCTTTTTTATGAACCTAATCCAGTACTGTCCTAAACTTCCTATATTGACCTTATGTAGATAATCTAAGAGGAGCCCAATACAAATTATCCGCCTACGCTATAAGAACGAAATTAATATTAATATTAGCTTGGTTTAAACGGAGAATACTGTCTACAGGTAGGCTTAAATAGCATACGTATTGGTCTAGTTCAAGTTGTATACATGTATTTTAAAGTAATCTTTCGATATATACATGAAAGAGCTTTTAATAGATTTGCAATACTTAATTTTTACAGCATGGCTCTCTACAGTCAGATATAGATTATCTGATTGTGCATTTAGTAACTAAATTATCAATGGCAAACGCATTTCCAACAAAAATATGTACGGGATGATTCAGTGTATACAGAATGACTTCATGCTGAAAGCTTTAGTTAACGATCGATGGATGATTAAAAATATACCAGAAATGCCTATATTTTTTAGAAAACTGAAAATGGTATTTGCATTATGAGTTTTTATAGTTCCTAAATATAAATGTTTGGGTTGTTACAAGAACTAAAAACTACTACTATTAACTACTAAGCTACCAATTGTAGCACACAATCTATCAATTTTCTGACAATACAAGCAGATTGCCGTAATTTGAATTACTCTTATAGCAATGACAAAAACTTTTACGTATAAAAAAAATAAAAAAAGAAGAGAGAAACGGTCTAATATTGACTGCAACGAAGTATTATTAGGTAAAAGTAAAACTGAAATAAAAGGATTAATGAAGCACTACAGGAAGATGCCGCAACATACACAAAGTACTTTAAAGAAACTCAAAGCAAGATAATTTACTTTAATAAACAGATACGAAATTTCTAGCAGGATATTAAAAAATCAAGAAAAAATGACACGAGATTACTTAGAGACAAATAAAGCATCAAATAGATGGATACCGTATTTCAAACGATTACTAAATGTACAAGAAGAAAATATGTGGTGGTCAGTGAAAGAAACCGACGAAAGCAACGGAAGAAATGGGAAAAAGAAAGTAGAAGAATCAAGAGAACTAGAATTATACGCTAGTATAAAAGCACTCAGAAACAAATAAAGCGCGAGGGTGAATTGAATGAATCAGTAAAATTTTTTTAAAAAGGAAGAGACAAAATTATTGTATTTCATGCGGAGTGCATGTATTGACCAAAGAATACAAGAGCGGTACGACGATGCAGTCATATACTAAAAAAGAGGAAAAAGTGCGGCAACAGCTGGATAATAGCGTAATTTCAAAAACAGTGGATGAATGTGTACCTAGTGCATACATGTATATTGTTCGTAGATTTTAAACAGTGAATTCAACTTATATTTATTAAATTAAAAATAAATATAGCATACAATTTGTTTAATTTTGTTTAAAGAAAGCAATGAAGAAAAATGTCCGCCAAATTTCTTGGAAGGTCAGATTCGACGAAGAAATTTACAGATTTTCTTCTAATATACACATGTGGGTTATGATGCATTTCTTAGTGGACTGCAGCAGTTCTAGGGCCTGTTATTTTCAGGTGTGCGTACAGAGAAATTTTAGGTAGTTACGTTCTATTTAGTTTCCGGGCCACAAAAAGACTGCATTTCATTTACTTTAAGGGTTCCAAGGCTAACTGATAACATTAGACTAATGATGACCTTACGTGATAACGCCTTATCGAAGTTTAAAAAGTCTAATATGCCTGGGATTATTACAAAAGTCTTCGTAATCAAACAACAATTGCTATTAGATCCGAAGAGAATGCATATTTAAATTATAAAGTTACTCATTTGAACCCGAAAGGTTTTTGGAAGGAATTGAGTGATCTTAATATTAAATCTAGGTTAACTACAAATATTTCTGCTTTTCTTCAGAACGTTGATCAAATTAATAAGTATTTCTCCAACATTCCTCAATTTCAACCTGCTCCTGAAGTGTTATCTTTCTATAATAGTAACTTTAAAATCCCTAACTTGAGGTATTTCTTTTCGAACTGTAGATGATGACTTCATTCTAAAAATTCTATCAAATATTACTCCTAGTACTCCGGGTTCGGATAAAATTAGTTTTAAGATGTTGTATCTTTGTTGCCCTTATTTGATTCCGTTTCTTGCAGATATTATTAATACATGTCTGTCGAATGGTGTGTTTCATTGCCTAAGATTAGTTCGCCGAAAGAACTTAAGGTCGTTAGACCCATTACTATCCTGCCCACGCTGTCAAAGGTCTTGAAGAGAGTAGTTGACGTTCAATTAAGAACTTGTCTAAATAAGTGCAATTTTCTACCTGCTACTCAATCCGGTTTTTGTTCTGGTTATAGCTGTTCTGCAGCTTTAGCTAATATCTCTGATAATATAATTAGATCAATTGATGATAATAAACTTTTCATTCTAATCCTTCTGGATTTCTCCAAGGCCTTTGATACAATAAATCATGATATGCTTCTGTCTATCCTGAAATACGCTGGTTTGGACCTCACTGCACGAATTTTTTTCAAACACTATCTTAATCATAGATCTCAAAGTATTGTGTTGGGTAGTTTCAAGTCTGAATTGACATTTTTGAGTTCTAGAATTCTTCAGGGTTCAATACTATTTTCCAGCTACGCATCTCAGCTTTGCTTGTTATAACGGCTCAGTTGCAATTTTCATAGTCTGCCGATGACATATGTACAGTTATATTATTCTTTTTGCATTGATAATTTGCCAAATTCTGTTTCTTTAGTTAACAACGATTTGGAGCAGCTTGCTGACATTTCCAATAAGCATTGCTTATAACTCAATGCTAACAAATCTTACTTTATGTTATTTGGCAGGGAAAAGTCTCGTACCATTGCTTTGCCAAATATTAATATTGTCCTTTTCAATTCTTCATTGGAACATAAAAATCTGGGCTAATTTATAGATGTAGATTTGCGCTTCAGGGAACATGTTGATCATTTCATTTGTAAAGCGTTCTATAACCTTAAAACTCTATTTCCAAATCGTCATATTTTTGGTACCAATGCAAAAACATTACTCTGGATTCACTTGTTTTATCGCTCTTTAACTTTTGCGGTATTATATATGGTGCATGCCTTCTGGCTGTTGATGTCAAACGTATTCAAGTGATCCAGAATATGACTCGTAGGCACCACATCTCCCACAAATTGTATGAGGCTTCTTGGCTTAACATGCAGAGGCGCAGATTTTTCCATTTTATTACCGTTTGTCAGTCACTCATACATTTTGGTACTCCACCATACCTTGTTGCTAAAATTAGGTTTAGAACGGACATGCGCAATGTTAACATTAGACGCAAGGATATCATAAACATTTCCCCCCATAAAACTGTTTTTAACAAGCGCTCTTTCTCATAAAACCTAGTGTCGTACTATAATTAGATTCCTTCTAGCTTAAAGATTCTTACAAGACCAGGTTTCAGAAGGGCTGTTAGAAGTATGCTGCTTGAACAGCAAGCTACTGATATTTTGAGATAGGTCGCGCGGGCACGTACAGTGACGTGCTTTAGTACTGACTCAAAATGCCATAAAACTTTATAAATATACCCCTTATGTACGACGATATATAGTCGACTGCCCTCGAGGAATGAGTCAACACTAAAGCACATCACTCTACATGTATAAATATATAGTTGTCATGTGTAACGGGTTATTTCTATAGTTTCACTAAAAGTAGTTATTCTTCTTTCCCTTATCTTGCTTCTACTTTATTTCTGTCACTCTCTCTCTTCAATTTCTACACTTCTTTGTTCTTCACTCCTTCCTTTTAGTTGTAATGTAGGTAGTATTCGTAGCAATTTACTATTAGTCTCTGTCCTAGTCAACTTGGAAGAACAGCAAATGCTGACAGTTGGGTAATTGGTTCTTTGGTGGTGCTGGGCATCTTCTTACAAACTCTCAAATCGAACAGATCTCTTCACTGAGAATCTGAATATATCTATAGTTCCAAATTTCAGGTCACTTGTGCGTGAATGAGATGTTTCATTTCGTACGTAGCTTTTCGAAGGCATTATATTAAGTTTTATTAATGCAGAATTATAATGTTATTTTTTGCGCTACCAAATGACAAAATATAAAACAGAAGAGTAAAATATTTCAAAAATATTACAGAAAATTACTTCCTTCACATTCACATATATTTCAATATCATGAATATGTATTGTATAACTTTTAAAATTAAGTAAAACCGTTTGTGAACCATATGAACAAAAAATATAAATCGTAATGCGTCAACCATAATTGAAATAAACGGCTGCTGTTTTCGAATATTTACGCATTTATTTTAATTGGAAACTATCGGCATACCTAGGGCGAAGCAATCGCCCATCGTGATTAACTGCGTTCGGTATAATTCGATGTTGATTCCACATTCAAAAAATATAGCAACACCTGCCTGTAGTTTGCAGGATGCATATACATTTGTTCAATTTGCTTCTCTCAACTGATTTGAGTCGGTTATCCAGTCATTAAATTGATCCTCATCGGTGATAAAGTTAATTAAATATAATTGTTATGGTGTTGGAATAAATTTATTTAGGTGAGCTTTACATCGTTATTTTACGGTGATGATTATACTCGCACTTAATTCCTACGTGTTTCAATAGTAGATCTAATTTGTGTTTATATGCTTTCCTATTAGTACAGTGCAATATGCTGTGGAATATTAACGCAAACATAAAAAGTAAATGTGTATTTATGAAGATTATACTAACAATAACTACGTTTGTGTATGTGACTCTTTTAACACGTTTTATTATTTTTGCTCTATTGCAGCTGTCTTGTCATTCGGGTACGTACCTAATGGTTCGCTTTTACGGCATATTTACCTACATTGTTGTCAAAAACGTTGTTGACATAAGAATCAAGTACTCACTATATGCCTTGCGGTATTTACTAAAGCGGTTATTATTTCAGTGATTATTCTATAAACTAGTTTCCATATCAACGCACTATGACAGCTAGCATATCCAACCTCTGCTACCTGTCATAGTGCGTTATTATTACCAGGCCTACTATAAAAGAATCTAAAAATAAATAAATTTAATTCTTTTTGCCAAAAAGTAATTTCCAAAATATGCATAATAATATTTTTCGATAACTTGTAAAATAGTCAGAAAAAATAAAAGCGAAAATTACTAACTAAATACCATAAAAACTAAACAACTTAATTGAATTAAATAAACGCCATGTAAAAGGTTAAAATGCGCAACTTATCGTTCCCGAGATCCCCATGCAGTTCATTCTTATCTTGGACACAGTGTATATAGGTACTTCATTTTTTCAAAAAAATGCTCGGTCCTATAAATATTTATAAAACACAATACGGATTAGTTCATGCTTATTAATCCGATGATCAAGCAAGACGAATTGAATGTTGCTAACTACTAGTTTACTATTTCTGTTGGGAACAATTCAAATTTTGTACTTTTAATTGTGTATTAATTTTTATAATACTAATATTCGAATTAAACAGATCATCATTATTGAAATCAGGAAAAATCTCATTCGTAATTGGGTTTACAATTCCCAACAACAGAAATCCATAAACGTATGGGTATGGTCTAATTGATGAAAAAATTTTAGGTGTTTCACGACCTACTATTCAGCTAATGTAATAATAATAGCTGGTTCAACATTTAACGGTATTGCACCAATCTCCCTAGGGTTGGTTTCAAACTTTTTATTGCTTCTTGATCTTTTTTAGAAATCATTTATTAAATATCTTATTTCACGTGAAACAGAGTGAGGCAACAGACTTTTGATTTTGGGAGTGTGCACAATAAGATTGATAAAAATTGCTACTGAGATGTTTGTATAAGTTTAGATAATTTAAACAATATTAGTAGAAATCCTATTTTTAAATGTCACAGGCAATATGCAACATTACGCCCAACGATATGTGGTACTAAGAATAGATGTTTGTAAGCATTACATGCTTAGTTATTATTATTTATAACTTTATAAGTAAATTTAGGCTGGGACCCATATTAATGTGCATTAAAACGTTCATATACATATGGCATATTTATTAGAATTTTAGGGTAGCTAGATTAATTTTCCTTCACTTCAGTGAATAGATTAAATATTCTATCAACTTTATAATCATAATTAACTAAGTTAATGTCGACTGCAAACTACAGTCTGCAAAGAAATGTTTCGGTAAGTGACTATATAGCATGCATGATACGTGTTTTGTTAACACATTTAATTGTGACTGGTATAGAAACTGGATCATTCTATGATGATATCAACACTATACAAAGCAAATTCCAAAAATCTTGACAAATGGTTCTCAGATAAGAATATTTTAGTTGCATTTAGTTCTATTTTTAGAATTGTTTTTTGTTTCTGTTTAATTTTATCCATTTTAAGTTTGATGACTCTAACAAGAATCAAGATAACATTTTTACATTAAACTCGAAGTAACTTGCATATTTAGAATATTATAATTTTGGAGCGGTGAAATAAGTACTGCTTTTCATTTCCGGTTATAAAGTTTTTAGTAAGTCAAGTAGTGCTAAATATATGATGCACTTTAGGTTGATTACTGCTATTAATTCGTCTGTTGGTCGAATATAGCGCTAGTTATGTTATTACAAAACAACTTACCGCCCTCAACATCTTGAACACTCACCTGCAAATAAAAGACATAAATTACTATAGATATACGATTTTAATATATCACAATTTTTTATACAAAAAAGATTAACTTACTCAAGTAGGATCTTAATAATAAGTACGAGTTTCCAACCGTAATCGCCAGAAAACTAACGATTTATCATATAATACAGTCAGCGAAATTTCTCTAGTTCCTTCAAACATTTATTAACAGTATAAAAATTACCTAGAATTACATTTCAGAGAAGAAATTTAACTTGGATGGGTCTGATGGTTTCAGATATAATTGACACTATTTCGGAAAAACAAGTTGGGATAAGCCGAAATTTTTGGTGGCGGTAGTATAATGACGTGGGGGGTTTTTACCTATAACAATAAAACCCATGTATGGTTTATTTCTATGCGAATGGATTCTAACATTTAGTTTAACTTAGACTTTGGTGAACAATTACCGACGCAAGACTAGATATTTCAGCAAGACAATGCAGCTATCTATAATTCCAGGCAAGGGAGTGGTTTCACCAAAAGGAAATCAATTTATGACCTGCACTCCGAACCGATCTCAATCACATTTGGGAAATATTGGCAAGAGATGTGTATGCCAATAATAAACAATTCTACTTACTACTAAGTTTAGAACGAATGATATTTTTTTATGTATTTACATATTTTATTTATTAATTTTAGGTTAATGGACCTATAGAAATTTCGCTGTTCTAAGTTATCATTATTGTAAATATTCTCGGTATTTAATAAACGTAATTATTTTGATTGTTATTTTCTCTTGCATTTATGTTTATTTGTAGTTCAGCATTAACTTCGACGCATAACTTGTCGAAAATATTAAGAAAACCAAATAGCTCACGTGAACTACAGAAATTTGGCTGAGTGTATTTACTATCGCTCGGCTATCGAAAATTACAAAGTTAATTCAGGACATTTCACAACATACTTAATAGACGCGGTACCTGAGTCAAGTACCTGAGTACCTTGAGTCTATGTAAAGAATTTCAAAACATAACCGTAGAATACAGTGATATTCTCTACACGTTATCCAAGCTTCAGGGCAAGGCCAGAAATACTTTCGTATGAAGTGTTGTTTCGATTTAGGCAGAAATGGCAAACATCCACTGTGATATTTCGATCTTCAATCGGTGAGAGCGAAGTCAGTTTTAGAATTCCAAAACTTCGCGTGTAATTCGCGAGAACAGACATGCCATTTTTGAGTGCTGGTGTGCCTACTCACACAACTCCAGCAACAAATTTCATTTTATGCACATGTAATAATGTATTATCGATGAATTTCAACAGATAGGTAATATCTTAAATAGTTAATATAGTTCTGATTATCTCTGTTTTTAGGTTTATTAGAACAATAATTAAGGTAATTAGAATAATTTTATGCGATTATATCCTTTAGTTTAGTAATGTTCTAAAAACTAAATATTTCATCCTAATAGATTACTTTTTTTTTAATAAAAGTACTGGTTGTCAGTTAATACATAATATAAAGGTTTTTATTGCTCGTGGCAATTGTAAAATCTAAGCCAACCACTTGGAACTATGGCTAGCTGTTACCATATCGGAATCAATCTAATGGTAGCTTTCAAATTTCAGAACCAAAATCAAGTAAAATTTAAATTGGTTTTCTATGTTATTTATAAATTTGTTTTTTTCTAATAATGTGATTTATGTTGTATGTATTATTATTTGTCAACTACTTTTATGCCATAATAATTTATTCAAACGTATTCTAAAACGTAAATTCCTAATTGCAGTTGTTTTTGTATTCTCCAGAGAAACACAATTGACGTTTCAATTTAGAAACAGTAAGCTCTTATAATTAAAAAGATGAAGTCTACCGTTACTAAATCAAACAAAGGAGAAACAGTTGGTTTCGGTTTAGCAGCGCGGTTTATATACATTTGGATAGCGGCCCTGCTCTCAATCTCAGCTTTATGTCGTCGTCTTGGGATAAATTTCATATACTAGCGAGACACAAAGTTTTTTTTTACTAGCACATTGCTGACAAAACGCGCAAGTTTTCTTTGGAAATTGATTTCTCTCGTCTATATTCGTACATTTGTCACGTTTTTATCTCGCTGTGTGTATGGTATCATCCGTCAAAATAAACGGCTTCACATTTTCGACGTTTATATCTTTAGAGAATTGGCATTTATTGTTTTCCGGTATTTCATGTATTATACAAACTGTTGACTGACAGATAATACGATAAAAATTGAAGACCTTTATATTACAAGCTGTTAAGTTTTTTTGCACTTATGACTTGTGTGTTTCATGCCTTGCCACATAAAAACGTTATTTACAGAAGACAGTGCTTCTGAATATACATTTTCTAGCTGGGAGAAAGCAAAATTATATATTTACATGAATAATAGAAAATATGTACTTTATTTTGGTTAATTATTGTCTATGTCGATGCCGTTAATTTTTTCAATGCGGTAACAATACGACTCAATGCTTGATATATTAGGTCATTCAAAAACTGCACATGGACGGATTTAATGTGTTGCTCTTAACATTTACAAATAAGAAAGGAAAGAACAAAAATTACGAAATGAATGAGAATATTTAGAGACGCAACATTATACCTAATTTATTTCCAAAAATTCCATACTTTTCCAACAAAAACATGCATTTCAATAATCTATTGTAAAATTTGTTCTTGTGTCATAGTCAGTGAGATCGCATTATAAACAAATGATTTTAAAGTTTCTCTTATAAAAAAGTAAATATGTATATGTAGGATCTGTTGATCTTGGTAGCCATTTAATTACTCCACCTTTCCCGATTTATCTGCCACGAATATGAAAATTTAGAAACTCCTACCTTTGCAAGAAATGGAGCACTGAGTTACCATTGCCATCTTTTCAGATTTATATGCAGATCATAACTAACCTTCTAAACGGATTTTGTAATGCATCGATTAACGATATGGGTATCGATCTATCTGTATGACTAGTGTTTGGAGGAGTTTATCTCTAGCATATATACATCCAACACGGAACAGCATATTGAAGTACCTAACAGAAACTCCATTCTAAGAAGTTTATATAGAAGCTCTAAGTCGTGGGATAGATGGAACGGACAAGAAGCATATAGAATAATTCATAGCTTTGTATTCACAAGAACTAATACTCTTAGAACTATTGGAACTTTCTACAGAGAATAAAGATCAAACTATTGATATCAATTAAGTTTCTGAAGAAAGGACCCTAACAATAAAGCATTTAACTGAAGATACACTTCTTATAGACGCGATAGATGTCATATTTACCGAGACCAACGGTAGCAGAAGCAATAAAGTTGTAAGGGTTTTATCAGAAAGCATTACTTGTAATAAGCAAATATAAATTTAGAAGAAAAAATTGCACAAACGACTCGAAACAATTAGTACCTACTTTGTAAACACCCTACATTCTTTACATAATAGAATCAGATACATAATTATTAACATATTACACATATTTTCCCAGTAAAATTTAATTTTCTTAATTTTTTTGATCACCAGAGAAGTTATTTGTTTTATACAGAAAACATAATCACAACTATAAAACCAGTTGTTGATAACCAAAGCCAGTAATTATCATGGTCTAATTTCAAGGCAAATGGGCATAATATAATTATGGAGGATCTTGTGTTGATGCCAGTTTATAAAGCACTAATGCTAGTGCTAGTAGCAAGAGCGAAAAATGCCTCGCTATGCCTTGGCAGCCGTATCCAAGAAACAAACTAGTCAGTGTCGATATATTTATTTAATGTAATTTGCGTAATATAAACGTAATCCCATTTGTATATAAGCATTCTATTTCATAGTAGATAGTGAAACTATGAATTTCATAATACCATTGTCAACTGTCAAATAAATTGCATAGGTACAAGAGAATTATGCCAGGAAAAAAACTTGGACCACAACAGCAACTAAAATTGATATTTAAAGTATCCAGCTTGTTTCCACTATTGTTGTAAAAAGGTTATTATCCATTTCTGAAGGGTCCTTAAAATACTTTATATTATATTATTTAATGCATCAACAGTTAAGAGCTTAAGTAAAATTGGACGTTAAATATGTTCTATTATATGCTATTGCAAATTACTGCAGCTGCGTCATATTGATTTCGGCAAAAGTCCCTGCTAAGCAAACCGAGATACAAAGCAAACTTAGAAATGTAATTTGGTACCAATTATATTTTGTCTGCTAGAATATCCGCAAATTTTGCTACAAAAAAGTAACAAATAGTTAGATGATTGGTTTGGTTGTACCTAATTACATGAACACATATTGATATGGCAGTGTTATTTCCCTTTAATGAATTTCTGAAATTGACAGTAAATGTTTGGAACTTATAATCCAGACATTAGAGCAAATAAAACTTATAAATAATAAATGGCAATAAGGACGCGTAAATCTATGACTATGATAGCTTTAAAACGACACCGAGGAGTATAACAATGCAAGGTACATTTAGTCATTACTGAAACTTTTTATCAAATTTTAATGAATTAATTTGGAAAATAGTCTGAGAATCAATACCAGATTAACACTGGAAAAACATTGTTTAAGTCACCAATTTTAAAAATTACATTATTAGTGAGTGTTAGTGCTCTTAACTAGAAGCTTATCACCACTACAGGCGTTATTTCATCAACTATTTGTATATATTCATGTTTAATAGGTCTTTAGTTTTATTCTACGGTAAGTACGCATTCTGTTTTATCTTAATGCAAATAAAAGAATCCTTTTCGAAGTCTAGAAGCTTTCTTTCACACTCCTAATTCTTTCTCGTTTAATTAAAGAATGTTCTATTGGATGTAATTCATTGTTAGTAATTAATTCAGATGAATGCGAATAATATTAATCATTGTGTCGCTGCCAAAGTACAGGATGCTATAAACTGAATGGACGTATATATCTACTACACTGGAGGTGCTGCAGCATCGCTTACTTCTACGTAAGTACTAAAAGTGATACGAAAACAACTACAACTTCTGTGCCGAGTTCTGGTAGACTTAGTGTTTGCAATCGTTAACAACGGTGATAAATTGAAAGAAACATTTCACATATTTGATACAAACAAGTTACTGTTGAAAGGAATTTGATATTTTAGTGAAATAATTATATCAGGTTACTACTACAATCTACATTAACTATGCTATAAATTAAATCGAACCTGCTTATCTTATATTTCCTGTACATTAGGTTTTTATTTTCCAGCAGGTATGGTAAGTAGACATAAACGAGTTGTAATTATCATGTAATATATTGTAATGGAAGAAGTCAATTACGTAAAGTCAAAAGATGTTGGCAAATGTATTGATTTGCTGACTATAGTCGCTGCACTATAGGTAAGTATTATTTCAAAATTTAACATTGTCGAGTAGGTTGTACGAACTAAAATAATAATTGATTATGAATAAATATTCATATATGTATGTACATATATATATATATACGAGTGCATGCATATTTTGCTACTTACGTTATTCTTGTTTGAATATCTTTCTAAGTTTCTTCGTACCTAAATATTTATTATTTAAATAACATACGTGGTGGCTAATAATTTTTTATAACAGCCTGGTGTGTTATTAATGTTTGCAGTAAGTCCGTTTCTCTCAGCGTATAAAATGTAAACTATACTGGCATAGGATGTCATACGGTGATAAAACGGACATATTTCGCAGATATCGAAACTCCGAAATATGTAAGTAAGAGAACAATGTGAAACACACCACACGCCATCAATAGAACTTGGTCAATCTTATAGTCCTATTAGCTATCAGTTATATGCATAACAATATCAATTACATAGGAAACACCAATAACCTACATAGGTACAGTGACGTGCTTTAATACTGACTCAAAGTGCCATAAAACTTTGTAAATATAACCCTTACGTACAACGATATATAGCCCACTGCCCTCGAGGGGTGAGTCAGTACTAAAGCACATCACTGTACATATACACAAGTTATATATTCTAAACAACAAGTAACTAGTTTGAAAACCATTTATGAAAAAACTTCATGCAATACGTCTTTGAATCTCGTGAACGTAATGTTAAAAATCTTGTTAGTATAATTTTACAGTCTATTGCTATTGAAAAACTTATTCGCTCAAACAGTTCGCCAACTATGAAACAGCAATGTTATGTAGGAGAGGACGAATGATCTAACATTCCTGCCTCTATTCACAAGGTATTAAACGAAGCAGAAGACATCATAAAAGTTTTAGCAGCTCGTATAGGTTTCCGATCCGTACGTTTCTAGCAAAAGTGTACCTAAAGCATACAATTTGAGAAAACCGCAACACAAAGTAAAGTTCTTTTAGAAAATGTAAATGTACGTGTTCGCCTGATAATGTGTGATCTCTTATCATTTGGTTCAGACTTATCATGTATCTTTTCTTTCAATATAATTTCAAATTTCAACCAATAAGAACTGAGCGTCCTAGATTAAACGGCATAAAGCTTAACCTAGATGTGAATATTGGAAGCGTCAACGTCTAGCTTATTGCAGTGCCATCGCAACAATTATCTAGTAATAATTATGTTTAATTTAAATCGTCTCTTGCTATTTTGCGAAATAATTAAACGAACTTATATGAACTTATCAAACTCAAACTTTTGAGCAAGTAACTTGAAAACGTCTTGCAGGCCAATTGAATTGAGTAAATTTTACACTAGAAATCCTCCAGCTACGCTGTCGAACTTTTAATATTTTACAAAGTTGCATACTTCATTGCCATGTGACACATTCCCTCTCCTGGGATTTAACCTAGTGATTAATCATTTGATGGTAAAAACTATCAATAATCGTAATTTTCTGATCTTTCGTTCAATCAATCTATTTATCGTAGCGATATTGGAAATCAGATCTCACAATTACTAACATGAATTAATAAAACGTGTGTAACTTGATTTCATACTAGAATTTACTGAAAAACTATATGGTAATTTATCGGGAATTCTATAAATGAAACCATCTAATTTTCTCAATGCCGCACTTCAATTTATTCAAGACAAATTGAAGATGTCTCCGTTTTTCTTGTCAATTAGTTTAAAATAAATCGAATAAGACATTCACTATCCCACGAATTGTTATCTATAATTATTTACACGGCGTTCTTGTTTTGTACTGTATATGCTACACCTGAAAGATATCATATACCGTTTGCATGGCTGTCGTATGTATCACGTTTCTTTCCAACCATACGATGAGAGAAAAACAAACGAACTATTAATTATACGCTTACCCGTTTGAATTAAACGACCTCTCTTCGTAGCTAATGCGTTAATTACCATAATTCTGTGTTATTAACGGACTCGGTGGTACTCCGTTGAATTACCTCGATGTATAAGAACAAAAAGACAACACTATGGCCAACTACGAAAACGAAAAGATGACGAAGAGAGAAGTCGACGCACAGTAATTGGCTTATTTATAGCCCACACACACTACATAAAACTTATTCAATTTACAGCTCTAATACACGCACACATATACGTACATATGTTATTTGTTCCTTAGGGCAGTCTGGTATCACGACAAATGGTTATATTATGCGGAAGTTTTCTTGTGATACAGAGGAAAATATTCGAGTACTTAAACACAACTGTCTCGACGGCAAATCGCCTGCATTTGTCATTGATGTTCCGTTATTCATCAGAAGTACGTATACTAGTGAAGATCGTACTGTAATCTATTGCACGACAAAACCTTGTCCTTTTCGATGTATATTTCATTTTCTAATAATTCTAAACATTATCAAGTCCACAGAAATATATAAACATATGTATATTCACTGAAGCTGACAATCCTGTATATAAATGATTTCTTTGCTTGTAAATATTTTTCTTGGCAGGCATGATTACATGATTTCATATTATTTGTCAATTTTTATTGTCAATTTTATCCAATAAATAAACCACAAGACACTACGTGTTCTGGTACTACTATTGCTGTTGATTTCGTTCTAGAATTGTAAGATGGTTTTAGAGCTACTAGCACCTAATGTGTTTTGTCAAAAAGAAAATACTTGGCAATTACACTGTATCTGCGAGACTTAACAAAACCAATAGCATATATGTATATACATATATACATATGTAAAATATGCAATTTCGTTGGAAAGCAAATAACACTAGTAGCCCTAGTTAATAGTATGAAGTTAACATTCAAAAAATGATCAAATTATCTTCAAACTACGCTATTAAAATTAGAAGTCTTTGCAAGTTCACTAATTTCTCTTACTCCTTTTCTTTCATGTTAATATTGATGATATATTTTAGCAATATATGTACATAGATCTAGTTAGAGTCTCAGCTACTACATGTTATTGACTAGCAGAACTATCTCAACACAATGCTGTATTTATTGTTGCAAAAGAAGAATTTTCAAATAAAAAATTTTTATGTAGTTGAAATGGTACACTTTTTTTATAGTAGTAAAAGACTGATTTGTTCATTTTTTACTTGTTTATATTCTTCACTGCATTGCTAGGTGATAGTGTACGTAGCTATATCAAAGAATATCTTTTCAGTACTGATTTTTTACTTGGTGAAGTGGAATGTTTTTGTTTCAACAGACAAATAAACCAGGCATCTTATCTTATTTACATAAATGATGTACAATAACAAGGGGCTCCATTACAACTGTATCGTTTGTGAATGAAAGAATACAAGCAGAAACTGGAAACAAGAAATTTATACAGTTAGTTTAAAAGGAAATATGTGCACTTTCTAGTCAATTTTACTTTATTGTAGTTTACAGGCAAACAAAAAATAGTTGACGTTTCTTTCATGATGTGGAGGTAATATAAGAGTACTTACGTAGTGAGCTTCATATACATATACAATGGCCAGAAATTTCTGTTGAATTAATTCAGTATTATTAATTTAGATTGGATATCGAGGATATCAATCCACTGAAACGTAATTAGCAATATTAGTCATTCAATATTCAGAACTTATTGTTTGATGATAAGCGGTTCCTAAAATCACAATTTATTATCAAATAATACGCTGTGTTGACTTTGCTCGAACAATTTCTTTAATGTTGCGTTTAAAATTAATCGAATGCTTTTGTAATTGTGATTATTGTTGTTGTTTTTTTTATAAATGTAAACAAACTACTAATTAAAAGTTGTGAAATGAGCATAACAAACTTTTCTGTTAACATTATTTGCGCAGAGAAATGTGATCAAAACAAATCTGGCAACTAAATTATTTCACTAGAAACTTCGAAATATTTAGTTAAAATACTCGTTAATTATTTAACCAAGAATATCATGATGTACCACCAACTATAAGATCTACAGTGACTAAAGTGATTACCAAATTTACAGAAATTGGATCACCTACAGATTATCATCATCATCATTTATTACATAAACACTACAGCAATTCATACAAGTACATAGTTGAATTAAATATACAAATATGTAGTAAATAACAAATTTTAATTAATATAAAATATAAATATAAATGCGACATAGTACAATATGTAATATGCTAGATAAATGAATAACAGAAATGAGTTTCTTTCATACGCAACACAATAACGTGAAGTAGAGTCATCTTGAGAATAGACAAAAGAAATACATATTTTGTAGTGTCTCAGCCTGGTCATGTCATAATTGAAATTGTAATGAAAGCAAACATTTATTCGTTGATTTTTTTTTAATGTGGTGGGTGCTTAGTTGCATACTTTTATCGCTTGTCTGGCTATCACTGTCTCGCGGTGTAGTTTTTGTGTGTGTATGTTGTGTTCAATTGGCTTTGTGACAGCATCATATCGCCTTTTATGATGCCGCGCTGTTAATCACTTTGCTCCCAACAGCGAATGGCAAGTCGATCCGGGATCAAACTGAAAAAATGTCACCGTCCCTCCAGATTGAACCCCGGCGCCTATCGTCCTCTCAAACAATAGTCAGCCGCCTAACCACTGCGGCCATCGACCCGTTCCTTGATATATACTTGTTATATTAGAACCATTACTTTGGTTTTTCATGAATTATACTGAAGAAGAGCGACACAAAACTTAACAATTTTGGTCAGTAATTCTACTTCTACGTAATTTCTTTTTTACATATTACCGTAGGTAACTAATGTTATTGTAACCCTTTTTAGCGTGCTACTCATATGAACTCTCCATCAATTACTGCTACACAATTTAGAAATTTCAATTTTGCAAAAAATGTCTTGTAAGACTTCATGATTAGACAAATGCAGCAATAAGATTTGCAAATATTACGTAAAATACGTTGGTTCTCTTCATTAAGGAATACATTTATATAAGCTTACAGTAGTCTCTATGTTATTATTTGTTGTAAAATATCTTATGAATTGTTATCCCCAAAAAGCGTGTGGCTGAGGTAGCCTCCACCTTCAGTATACCTATTATCAATTTAAATGTATCTGTTTTTTTTTTCTTCGTTTTATCCCGTTATTTGGATTTATTCTTTAGTTTGAGCTCTTTTAACTGTTTCCATACAATTTTTCTTTTGTCATTTCCAAAATTACTTTTAAGTCAAGAACTGTCAAAAGGTTAAAAATGATAAGAAAATATAGGCGTTAATGTTGAATATCATATGTGGTTACAAGAATCCACTTAGGAATTAATTCTTAATAATCATTTAAATAGTGGAAATTTGAAATATATACGAAACTATATCTGCAACATAGCAGAACACGTGTATTCCATTTTAAATTAAATACATACATAATTTCATGCACACATATCTGTCACGAAAGTGTACCTGTTAGCGACATATACATTAAAGACAAACAAACCTACTACATCAACAGAAGGACAGCCGCGTAATATTACTTAAATAATGTACTGAGGCAAGCGTCAACAGATAATTTGTAACCAATTATTATGGTGGCGCAAGATCCGAACAAATACTTAGCGCGCCTACTTGGCAGGGCTAGTAGCACAATAACCAAAATCAACACAACAATTCTGAAAACCGATTCCCCTACGGTGCCAACAAGCACTCGAACTAAGCTATTGTGGGGGCCCATTAGCGGCCACCGGCAAATGAATGATTGTTGTGGACGGTTCGTTATCGCCGCACAACACTTACGACAAACATGAGCACAAACATAACAATAACACTAACAGATAGAGCTGTGTTCAACCACTGCTACATCTTAAATATTCATGAAACGCATGATTAGAGGAAGGAGGTAGAAAAGAGGATTCTATCCACTGGAGTGTTTATCTCTACAGGTAGACAAGTATATGTGTGCACGCGAGGATGGTAAGCTTTAAGATGAGTCATTACGGTTTCCAATCCATATAATTTACAACTAATATTTACTTATCGAAGATAGCAGATGATAATATTAAAACCAGAGAATATGTATATGTAGATTTATTAAAATCCCAATATTATTTGTTATTTTTATAATATATCAGTTTTCGCTATCCTATAGCCCGCGTACATTTTAAATGCTAAAAAATGATAATGATACAGCTGTTTTTGATAAACCCGGGCATAACTTTAACGTAGACGAGTCTGGTTTACTGTTCAGTAATTCAGTTTCTGGTCAAGTAATTGCTGCTAAAAGGACTAAAGAGGTATACACCGTCGCTTCTCAAGAAAAGTGAGAGACCATCACTGTAGTAGCTTATAGTAGCAGACCGAAATTATTTATCACCATACTGCATATTTAAAGAGAAAAATAATAAATTAGAGTTGGAAGATTCCATGCCAACTGAGCTGACTGTAGTGATAAACCGAAGGTCTGTGTACGTAAATAATGAAATATTTCTTCATTGGATGAGAAAACATTATGTTTCTAGCAAGTTGCAGGACAACACTATACTGCTTCTAGATAAGCACCAATTCCATTATAAAACGGTGTCTGCAAGTTGCTTCAAAATAAAAATATTTGTCTAGTCTTATAACACATTATTTACAGTTCCTTGATCACAGTTTGCAAGCCGTTTTAACCAAACATACAATCAGGTAATGAAATTGGATCGAGATAGAAGACAAGAATCTTTGTACGTGAGTTCAGTGCATTACTAAACATCACATTATCTCGGGCAGCTACAATTGAAATAACCGTAAGTGATTTTCGTATTTCTGGTGTGGCCCTATATAATCCACAGGCAATATTAAATCACGCTTTCAATATATTGGACATTTATTTAGCTATTGCTCAAATAGTGGGTAATTAACGATGTTCTTTTCAAAGTGACTCTACAGAAACATTGCATAAACAATTCATCTGGCTCACAAGTTATGCCTCCAAGTTCTACTAATAACAGGACAAAACCTCCTATGTTCAAAAGCTACCTTTTCTTTTATATGAGATAGCCAAATATTCCATCGCAAAAAAAAACGTTAGTTAGAATATTTTTCTTTATAGTCTAGATTCTGAAGCTTAGTCACAACAGGTAATAAATGTTTCTAAAGAACAATACTTTTTAGAACAAAAGTTATGGAAATTCAAATCATGCAACATCTCGCTCATGTTTACTCTAATTTCTTAATATGAAATTTCTAAGGAAATTTGAATCCTTGAGAAGCACATTGCGTTGCAAAGTCTAAATTTTAATGTGGTCGAATCCGAGAAGTGAATTGGATCAAGGTTTACTAGTGACTAGGCTTAGGCTAACGTCTAATGACAACATAGCTACAAACTTTAACGGAAGCTTTTGACGTCACTACTGGCCACTGGTATAATACGGAATTATAACGGTCATATAAACAACTCTAGAATTAGCTTATTTGATTAGACTTTGCTTTCTCTTTGTTTAAACTTCTAATTGCATTTAGTCCTTTTAACAATTTTATTTTACGTTTTTACAATTCATGTATAGGCGTTTATGTGGATAAGTATGTAAATGCTTATATGCGTCAAATTTGATATTCATAATGAAACAAAAGGAATCAATTTGTTTATAAACGCAAGCTTTCAAAAGTTGTCGGTTTACCCAGGTAACACCAAAAATCCTCTTATATTTCTTCTTATATTCTCAAATTTAAAAAAAATCCCGTTAAGATCATTAAGTATTGATCGAGCTGCACGTGCTATTTCAATCTATTAAGTTAACTAATTACTACTAATCAAACGAACGTGAAAGCGAAATCTTTCAAAGAGTGGAAATAAAATTATTCAGAGAGCGTGTGTAAAACACCATCTTTTATCCGCCTAAAGATATACAACATCGATAGTCCCTCCATTAAATTTAATTACCCCTCGATAGAACGCATGCCTTTGGCCGCGAAGAAATCAATTACTGGATATTATCGTGCATTTAGGCTTCCGACTCTTCTGACCTTTCCCTGGCAACTTTCACACGAAGCCTCCTTGCCTATTAATTACTGTTGTTATTTCAGTTGTCGGTTGCTGCAGATGCAGTCGTTGAGTTCCTCTTCCTCAATGAACCTAGCGTGGGGTCGCCTAGCCGATGGTACAGCGGATGATTTATGAAAAGAAGATTTATGCTAGTAGATAAAAACGGAAGGGTAATATTATTAAGTCAGTTATTGGTGCCAATTATTGGAATGAATTATTGCCTCTATCGTTACGTAGATATCACACATACTGTGGCTTCCATCGAAATAAATATAAAATTAGTAATTAGACATGAGAAAAATAGGTGTATAACATGTAACTAATACTGAGTAACATTAATTCCAGATTAAATGGACAAGTATAATTAACACAATACATTATATTATGTGGTAACGAGTAATAACAGAGTTGAGAGAACGGTGTTATGTGAAACTTATAAGCAAAGACAACAAATATATACAAAGCCTATGAATAACAATTACTTAATGGTAGTAAAATTACAAGAAATTAATTAAGTAATTAGTTTTACTTAAAGACCGGTTACAATGTAGTCAGTTGGAAAAAGAAAAGAAGGATATCTATTGGTTGTGTTGGAGTAACACAAGAATATAACTAAAATAGCAAATTTATATTTTTAGTTATCAAATGTTGTTTAATGAACGCACAGTCAGCGCTTGTTGAAATTGTTTAGTTAGTATAGCAATTGAAAATGAATATGGCTACTTGAATTACGTTTGGCAAACTGCAGATTACAAATCTCGGAATTAATTAATAATAACAAAATAATTAATTGAAGTGACAATTCATTTAACGTTAAATTGAACAACTGTTGCGCAAGTTGCTAAAACTTCTCTCCGGCTAGTAAAAATAATCATTTACAACCAAATCCGCGCTAAAGGCGAGATGAGAGATCCGTTAGCTCTTTTAAAGTCTTCTTGCCGTCATATCTTCGATGGTTTGGTACTCACACCAGTACAACTATACTACAACTAGGACCGAGCTATGTTAGTTTGAATTCAAAAGCTCAGGCCTCTGGTGGTGCTTGGCATTCTGGCGATATACATACCTATTCCTTCGAATATTTTTAGAAACGTAGTATTTTTGCCTGAAACATCGTTGAAATTATGCCTAACGCCAATAAAACTCTAAATATTGGTCTATTTTGAACTATCACTTCAAACTGTTTGCAGAAGCCAAATCTTGGTATTATATATGTATGTAAGTACATAATATGTTTTCTTTCCTATCTCTGGTAGAATTTGAAGATGACCCACTATCAAGTATCTAACTAGAAGGCCATATTTTTTGCAAGCTATAGTCAACTAAATATTATTTTTAAAATATAGTTTCCAAGTTTTGATATGGAACTGACGGTAAGTTCATAGCGTTCTTGAGATTATTTCTTTTGGAGTTGAGTGTTTCATGTAAGTTAGTGATTTCGAATGACACCGAGATACTTCATTTAATTCAAGTTTAGATGGGTTTTCTGCAGTGTAGGTACCACTAAGAATAGCTTTCTCCTTGCGGTAAATGGTACGACAGCTGTTTGTTTTTGGTAGATGTTTAGAACTATATGTGGTCTCGAGCTGTCACGGTGAACAATTCATGCGCAGTCGTTTCCCTACTTTAGAACCTGATGTGCTGCTATGTTGTTCCAACACATCATTTTTTTTTATGCGTGGTGGGTGCTTAGTTACTGTGACTCCGTAAGCTGTATCACTTGTCTGGCTATCACTGCAACTCTCGCGGTGTAGTTTGTGTGTGTAAGTTGTGTTCAATGGCTTTGTGACGGCACCATATCGCCTTTTATGATGCCGCGCTGTTAATCACTTTGCTCCCAACAGCGAATGGCAAGTCGATCCGGGATTAAACTCTCTGAAAAAATGTCACCGTCCCTCCAAAGAATTGAACGCCGGCACCTATCGTCCTCCCATAACGATAGTCAGCCGCCTATAACCACTGCAGCCATCGACCCGACTATTTACACATTCAGTATTAAAACAACAACCTTTGATTAAACAGTCGTAAATATACGCACAATATACACATTACTGTATGAAATTATACCCTCATCGATTCTTACGTCAAGGATAAAAGGTTTGAGAATGATATTTCATATTCAGTTAGTTACGATTTGACCAAGGCGTTTCAATAATTGCGAAAAATCTATCAATAAATGTCAAGGGAAGTTTACGATTCTACGTAAAATTGACATTTCTTTAAATATGTTTTAACAATATTATTTTAACGGAGTTATTCACATTGATCCTTTTGAATTAAAATGCCCTGTATGCTTAATTTATTCCAGTAATGTAATTTCGATTTAACAACGTATAAGATCATAAATAAGTCCCATGTTCACATCATAAATGATTCAGGAATTCGATGGTATATTTCTAATTTAATATTGATAGATATTTCGTACTATTATTCAAATTACCGTATCAAACCTTTACCGTAAATACGGGGATTAAATCGACATGCAATACACCGTCGATATTTCATGCAAACCGATGTTAATAATACAGGATGATTGATTGTTGTCAGCCAACGCACAAATATGATGTGGAACCCCGCCGATTACGGTCGCTGATACAATTAACGTGTTCGAAGTGTCTGCTATTAATTATTAATAAAATGACGATAATTATTCGAAAGCGCCATAAACATGCGACGGGACGCAGCGTTAGCAGGGTGATAAAACATAGATTCCGACAGTTTAAGCGCGAATCTATCAAACCTATGTTAATTATAACTTGGTTCATTTTGCAGACCGGAACGTGACTGTTTGTTTGTGGAACTAGTACCGATGAGTTGCAACTAGTAGTAATATATTGGTGTAGTGTTTGTAATACATACACGGATAAATGAAAAACGTACAGCATTTTGGTAACTACGAATTTTAATTAATATTTTTCTACAGTCGACGAAATTTGTGTTTCAAAATCTGCTCAAAATTCTGTTAGCTGTCAAAATAAAGGGTTAGAGGAATAGATTGAATTCATAATAAATAATTCATGCCGTCTTTTACTGTTCCCTAATGATATAGATTAATAACTAGCATTACTAGCATCACCAAAAATAGGTAAATACAAGCATTTTGTATCTTCCAAAAGGATGTCGACGGATTTGTCTGGACGATTCTGTCTGCTATTCATAGCATCTGAGTAGGAAGGTTCGAATTTCGATAGATTTAGATGTGATAAACTTAATTGTATTAGTTACTTCCATTTTAATTCCTCGGAGACAGAGATGATTTATAACTCAGGAAATATTAAAATGATAAAAATCAGCAACGAGTATACCTAACATAAAACCTTGCTTAAAACCACGTTTCTTGTCAGGTGTCGAAAAACTCAAGAGGAAGATTATCAAATAACAGAAGTTAAAAAAATGGGATTATAACTTAGTAAAAGTAAGAGTCATATTTTAACACCGAAGTATTTATTTCTTGGCGTAAGTAGGTACATGTATATATAATGAATTCCTCCAACCGCCAATTAATTAAACATATTTTTTTTAAATATGTCGACCGGAAATGGAGTCGAACCACCGAGCATGGCTTTCGCGGCTCACTCGCAACACCGTAGCGCTACCGGGCGATTCTACTCCACTATAAATTTTTCACAAATATATGCGAACAAGATGTAAGGCCTGGATAAGCAATAATTTTAACACCAAAGTATTTATTTCTTGGCGTAAGTACATGTATATATATATTAGTAAAAATAAGTTAACTACTGTATATTTATATATATTTAAACGGGTCGATGGCTGACTATCGTTGTGGGAGGACGATAGGTGCCGGGGTTCAATTCTCTGGAGAGCCGGTGACATTTTTTCAGAGAGCTTAATCCCGGATCGACTTGCCATTCATGCGGCATCATAAAAGGCGATATGGTGCTGTCACAAAGCCATTGAACACAACTTACACACACAAACTACACCGCGAGAGTTGCAGTGATAGCCAGACAAGCGATACAGCTTACGGAGTCACTGCAACTAAGCACCCACCACATTAAAAAAAAATCATTCATTGGCGCGCCTTGAGACATTAAGATTTTTGAAATTGCAACCAGGTGATCCGTCTCTCATTTTACCGGATGACAAAGGCAAAGTCACTGCCGCTATGCACATTACAATGCAAAATAAATCTTTAGAGCTACTGAATTTCCTAAGTCATATTCTGGGCTCTCTACAGATCCTGCTAATACTATTATTAAACTATAAATAATAAATGGATAAAACATCTGCAGCATTGAGATAAGAACCTCAGTTGTCCCAATCGCGATACTGAAATACTATGGACTTCCTAAGACGCACAACAACTAGTATTTATCATTAGTATTTTTTGTCCTTGGACTTATAATCTTTTTGATACATCTCTAAATTATTTCAAAAACGTTCTTAGACATGATCGGATACGATATCAAAGAATCTTTCAATCTAACAATAGTAAGAACCTTGTGGAGCTTCCAAATTTTGGTGTTATATCCTTGGATATATTATACTATCTAGTTTTTATCGCTAATCTAATAATCGCCGCCTTTTAATTCCACACACTGATATCAATTTAACTCTTTTTCTAGATATCTCCAATTTTCTTCTCGACACGTCAGTGTTCAGTTTTGAAGGTCATATGTACAAACATTTCTATGGTGATTCGATGGACAGTGCCTTACTTAGCTCGATTTTGGCCGTCATTATAATGAACAAACGGGTCGATAGCTGTAGTGGTTAGGCGGCTGACTATCTTTGTGGTGGGTCGATAGGAGTCGGATTTCAATTATCTGGAGGGACGGCGACAATTTTTCAGAGAGTTAAAATCCGGATTCGAGTTACCATTCGCTGTTGGGATCAAAGTGATTAACAATGTGGCATTATAAAAGGCGATATGAAGCTGTCACAAAGCCATTTGAACACAATTATACACACAGAAAAACTACACCGCGAGAGTTGCAGTGAAAACCATACAAGTCATACAGCTTACGGAGTCAACTGCAACTGAGCACCTAAGTCGCGCAACTAATTATAAATAATGTAAAATTGATGTGTGCATTCCGAGGATTATTGTATGATTAACCATTTTATCATAATTACTTAAAGATTTTACAACGAGTAATGCATTTCGCATAGAAAGTAATTATAAAGTTTGCTTATACTCTGTTTCGAAAAATTATCTATCAACTACTAGCTTCGGTCTATCGACAAATGCAAGAGCATAGCTACTGATGTTATTACACATACATTAGGACTGCGAATTGAAACAAGTTTTATGTCAAATTGGGTTTGTGTGTGATATTTTACCACCATCAAAATGGAAATCGTAACCTTTTTCCTCTAACCTAATTAAAAAATTTATGTAATGTATTTTTCTACGACTGCCAATCAATATATGCAATATTTTTATTTAAAATATGCGTCTATGTATGGAATTAAATCATGAAACTTTGTTTGGGGGACGAAGCCACGGACACATCGTAGCCATATATTATGTCTACGTTAAGAAATTCTTCGCTGTTAAAATTGATGCCTATACATGGCATTTCCATCTCGTGTCATATGCATTGTGAATTGTGATGAAATTAATAGGTATCGGATTATGTCTAGTTAGTATAATACGTCCGTCGCCTTCGTCTGGCAAACGAAGAATCATGGTTCGATTCCATACATGAACGCATATTTTCAATAAAAATATTGCTTATATTGTTTGGCGGTCGTATAAAAACACACTATATTATGTCTACGCTTGAAGAATGGAGAAATGGGCAAAACATAGCAATTCATAAAAAAGGCGACCAGCAGAACTATAATAATTATAGGGGCATAACACTGCTAAACGCTGCATATGAAATAGTATCAGCACTAATCCAGAGCTGTTTAGCTGAAAGAGCAGTGAACATTGTGGGTGAATATCAGTGCGGATTTGTAAGGGGTAGGTCGACAATAAATGCTATCCATGCTCTTAAACAAATCATGGAAAAAGCCCATGAATATCGTACGGAGCTGGAAATGTTGTTTATAGATTTTCAGCAGGCTGTTGACTCTGTAAAAAGAAATGCACTTATGGCAGCGCTAAGAAAGCTAGGTATAAGAGGCAAACTGAGAGGATTAATCAGGATGACGATGTTGCATTCAAGAAGCAGTATAGTAACTAGGAAACGAGAAACAGAGTAGTTTATAATTAATAAGAGAGTAAGACAAGGAGATGCTTTATCGACGACGTTGTTTAACCTAACCCTGGAATGCGTAAACAGGAGAATTAACAAGAATAACGGGTCGATGGCCACAGTGGTTAGGCGGCTGACTATTGTTGTGAGAGGACGATAGGCGCCGGGGTTCAATTCTCTGGAGGGACGGTGACATTTTTTCAGAGAGTTTAATCCCGGATCGACTTGCCATTCGCTGTTGGGAGCAAAGTGATTAACAGCGCGGCATCATAAAAGGCGATATGATGCTGTCACAAAGCCAATTGAACACAACATACACACACAAAAACTACACCGCGAGAGTTGCAGTGATAGCCAGACAAGCGATACAGTTTACGGAGTCACTGCAACTAAGCACCCACCACATTAAAAAAAAAAACCTGAGGGCAGGAGGCGGACAACTGATTGCATATACTAATGATGTGGTAGTGGTTGTGAAGCAGAGAAGTGGTATGGAAAAAATGATAAGAGAAATAGTAGACGAAGGGGAAAAACTTGGATTAAAAATAAATGAAACGAAAACTAAACTAATGATGATAGGGACAAACAATACCCGTCGTAGTATAAGGATGGGAACGTTTGAATCCGAAAAAGTGGATAAATTTAAATATTTTGGCGTAATGATAGGAAAAGGGAGTGAGAGAAACCGAAAGATGTAAATAGGGCATTCCATGCAAATAAGAAATTATTAAAAAGAAAACGTCTCATGGAAAACACTAAATTAAAAATATATAAAAGGATTATAAGGCCAATAATGACGTACGCTGCGGAAACGTTGACACTCTCAAAGAAAGCTGAAGAAGCCATAAGAATAACAGAAAGACGCATTATAAGGGCAATATTGGAACTGGTGAAAGTTGAAGAAAATATATATAGGATGAGAATAAATCGTGAAATAGCGAGAGAACTTTGGGCAGAAGAGGTGGTTAGAAAGATAAAACAAAGAAGAGTGAGATGGCTCGGGCATGTGTGGACAGCGGGTGCGGAATCGAGGTTGCAGTCGATGTTGGTGTGGGAGCCGCCGGGTGCGAGGAGTCGTGGTTTCAGTTCAAAACCAGTTTTAGAACCGGTTGTAGTTCAAAACCGGTTGATCGATTTTAATGAACCGGTTTGAGGAAAAATCGCTTAATCCATTAATACCTTAATACATAGAAAGACGTACAGTATTAGACAGCATAAAGTTGGCATAATATTAGACAGCATAAAGTTGGCATAACTAATTAAACTGCTTTCCCAATTTTCAGACATGAACATTACCAACATTGATGAAAGTTAGAATATATGTACATTAAATAGTAAACCGTAACTATTGTAATTCTTAGAAATAGACAGCTAATAATTTTAATTAGAAAAATATTATGAACATTGAACCTACTATCTCTCATAAGTTGCAAAATATTATTTGATATTTTGATAAATACAATGTTACGGATATTTGTTAATTACTAGTAATACATAAAACGCTACCTTACGATCATGCGTATTTTTATTATCAAATGTAATGACATTAATCATTTAATATAATTAACAAAACATTTACCTTTCAATTTAAATTGATTTTCAAATACATACAAAAGCGATTTTCGTATTAAATAATACATTGAGCCAATCATGATAGTTAATGCTCAGTCTGTCGCGATAATGTAGACGTACATTTGCTGATAATACCCAGCAATTACAAAATAATTATAGTCCATAAAGAGCCACAGTAATACGAATGCTGAAAGTAGTACTAATATAGACACCTCTCCTAAAAGGAAATATCAAATTATTTAACCATTTCATTCATCAATAGTTGCATGAGTATTGGAACAGTGTTATATTATAGATATTGTACCTACATAATTATATAATATCTCTGAGGAATTCTAATGGTACTAAAAAAAGCTTGCAGACTTCTAAACGAGTTTATAAACTTACATTTATCTGTATTTTCTACACATGGGTGTGTTACTGTAATTTTCTTCATTTCTTATTCGTATGTAGAGATTCGTATCTACGCAGTGTCAAATTTAAGAATTAGCTGCATACATTGCAACAGATATAAGCGCAATTTTAGTTTAACATTCCTTCATTTGCATTATTTATCACTGTTAGATCAACATTCATTTAATACTCATTTTTATAACTAATCCGATAAATAAATGGAAATATATGTATGTAGTATGTATGTAGTAGCTATGTACTTGCCTTGCAGTACCTTTAATATAGAAATACTAAGGAATGATCTAGTAGAGCAATATTAATTTGTAGACTTAATAATACAATTTGCATCATCACAGCAATTGGATTACATTATGATTTTACATTATGATTTTCTTTTCTTCCAGTACATTATAAAACGGATTTTTTGCGCGATTGGTTGTTTTTATCAGTTTACCGTGTGTGTTTCCACGACGGTAAGTTGCGATTACTAGCTGCCATGTGTAACAAAATGGTATGTAATTTACTTACCGTTCACTGAACGGTAAGTGAATTAAACAGAACCACAAAACAGAACTAGGAACGACAGCATCAAAAAAAACAATTTGACTTGTTTGGAGCAAAACCATAGAAACTATGGAACAGCCATCTACCGGTTTCAGTTCCAAACTTCCTGATTTTCACAAATTTATTTATATAAATTATTATTATTATTCTAGAGATTCCAATCGCACAAAATACATTATAAGCATGTCGAACGTTAAGGGTTATCATACTCAGGCAATAATAGGAGTCGTCGCTTCGCTACTCCTCCAAACAATTGTCTTCGAACGGTAAACAACCCTTACCGTTCTCCATACTTAATATACTATAGTTGATCAAACGTATAATTTAAAAGCTATAACTAAATTTTACTTATATATCAATCAATGGGTGGATAGCCGTAGTGGTTAGGTGGCTGACTATCTTTGTGGCGGAACTATAGAAGCCGGGTTTCAATTCTACGGAAAGACGGTGACATTTTTCGGGGAGACATGAAATGCGATCCACTTACCATTCGCTGCGGCGAGCAAAGTGACCAACAGCGCGGCATTATAAAAGGCGAATTAATGCTGTCACAAAGCCATTTCAACACAATAATTACACATACACAAAAACTACACTGCGAGAGTTGCAGTAACAGCCATACAGCTTACGGAGTCACTGCAATTAAGCGCCTACCACACATAAAAAAAATATATATAGTGGACAAATTACACCATTGCTAAGGTTTATTTAAAGTTTACTGAAATTTGCTAAAACGGTACAATTACATTTGCCACGCGCTGTATTAAATAGTGATGTATAACAGATAATGATTATTCTCTGTTATTCATTTTGATAAACACGAATAATCCAGTCTAATATTGGAATAAAGTATCTTAGTCATTAATGAAAGAAATTTTATGATTAGTTACTTTGAGAATAATATTCATGAGATAGAACTAAATCTATATTATCCTTTACTTTTTCAAATCTCAATTCAACAATCATTCAATCGACATCGACGCGTATGTTCAATTATATTAAAAAGCTAATATTACCAAACTACACCAAACTTAGCGACTTAATCAAGAACGGTTAATATCTCAGTTTTAAAAAAATATGAAGAATTTCTTATCGTTACTCTACATTGTTTTGCTTTCTTTTATGTACGGTGGGTGCTTAGTTGCAGTGACTCCGTACGTTGTATTACTTGTCTGGCTATCACCGCAACTGTCGTGTTGTAGTTTTGTGTGTGTAAATTGTGTTCAAATGGTTTTGTGACAGCATCATCTCGCCTTTTATAATGCCTCTCTGTTAATCAGTTTGCTCCCAACAGCGAATGGTAAATCGATCCGGATTTCAACCCTCTGAAAAAATGTCACCGTCCCTCTAGAGAATCGAAACCCGGCTCCTATCGTCCTGCCACAACGATAGTCAGCCGTTTAAGCACTGCAGCTATCGACCCGTTTAGTTCGCTTACTTCATTCAAAGTTGTAAATTTATTGAAGAAACAAGCCGAATTTGAATAATTTTTTTTTTAATATACCGTGTAGTCATATAGTTATAAGTTACAAAGTACTACCAAAAGTTTGAACTTGCAAAAGTGGCATAATGAGGAACGATGTAATAATAACTGAAAATTCAACTACACCCAAATATTATGGTTTACTAATGTCTACCGTCTTTGAGCCATTATATCCAGTACCTACTACGCTAAAATCATTGGTAACTTTTATTTTATTGCTTTGGAGTTAGGGATAGCTGGCTGTTTAAAAAAAGCAATTTCATTTACCTATCTGTTTTGTGTTGGCTGTTTTCGCTAAATAATAAGCTAATCTGAACTAATTCTTCAATATCAAATCTTTCCGTACCAGAATGTTTTAATCAATTTCAATTATTCTTCTTTCAACAATACCATTTACTTCAAAATTATAGGATATTTCATGGAAAGTGCAATTAGGCCTTTTTTTCTGAATTAGTAATAAATTTTACATTATTATTATTAGGTCAACTTCCAGAACAAGAAATTAACAATGTTTTAAACATTCGTACCGTAGAGGCCATACCGTACCGTTTCTTGTTACTTTTGACACAAAGGTTGAAACATCTTTTGGCACTTTGGCATTAGAGCAGTACACTCGATGTTACATAAACATTTGAAGTTTTGTAGTCATTGAATATCTTATCATTTTACAAAGATTTACTGTACGGCCTAGATACTAACCTTATGAAGTATATTTTATGGTTCGTTCTTCTCTATTTAATTCTTCTCTCTTATTTCCTTGTGTAAATTATAAGTTTATTATTTCTGTTAAGTATGCATTAGTTAAAACGTAGTAAATAGTCAGTAAAAACTCGATATTTATTATTGAAAGTACGATCTACTTATTGCCAACATTTAAAGTTTAGAAATAAAGGATATTAATTTTTTTTGGAATGCAGTTTTTTACTACGAGATTTTAAAAAATTGTAGGTTAAGAGTCATTATCTTTCAAGCTGCTGTACATATCTGCGTTTTCAATCTCCTCCAGATCATCTTGCTAGATAGCAGGCTTACTTATTTCTTCTTGCTGTCCGACTTCAATCTCATCGTTTTGGCTTTCTGTTAAATATTGCATCTAAATATTTAATGCTCCTTTTTCTTCAATTCTTTGTTTTTTGATCGTTTGATATGTTTAGATTTTGCCATTTCTTCCCACTTTTACACATTTTAACAACTGGTTTTCTAACACGCATCTTTAGCGTCTTACGCTACTTTAATTTGTAAAGTAATTGACTAAATATAAATTATGGAGTAAGCGAAAAAGGAGTTGCGTCAAGAAGCAATGAAACACAATCATCACGGAAGATGAGAGGATGATCAGTGACGCAAGTCATAAAAGATTATTTCAACAGTAAAATTTTTCTTTTGTTTTGACAAGATTTTTTAATAAGTAGGTGAATTTTCCATTAACAAGTTTATATTCACGTATTCTCCGAAGTAATATTACCAATTACGATGTGACGAAATTGTTTTTGCGCACACTTACAGTAAAAAATAATGGTCAAACAAGTAATGTGGTACACCACTTTTTGAACATAAACATACTACTCGACTGCTGTCGAAGTATTATCGCAAACATTTCAAGGAATACCTTATTAAAGTATAAATAGACATTTTATTACAGCATAAACGACTATTTCATTACAGTGTATACATTTCACTTCATACAAGCGCAAGTATTTTTCATCATTACTTCACATCAATGCCTACTAGATCCTAAATGCAAACATCTAAAACTTTAAAATCACGAAGCTCTCGTCTGCTGCAAAGTTCACATTGTGAGAAAGACAAATGCAGAACGAGGAATAGAGCAAGATAAACCAACGAAGAACACAGGCAAACGAGGAGCGAACAGGCTGGACCGGTAATGATATTCATGGCTTGTTAGAACGATCCAGCTTATTATACAAACATCGAGCGGTACCATATTAAATTAATATCTTCGATTTGCGTCCGCAATAGCTACATTAATATTTGTCTTCGTGTCCTATCGACTACACGCCGGATTATCGCTAAGCGATAGAACAGAAAAAGAAAGCCATTAAGCCGCTAACATAGCTTTAGTGTACCTCCACCGGTGTATCAGTAGATTATTTGGAAAAATTCGATCGGTTGACAAGAAAGTGTCTGATTGGCGACGACCAGCCGAGTTTGTATGACCCGACGACATAACGACGTACGCAGAGTATACGCAAGAAGAAAGTAGGCGTATGTAAATCGAGCGCGTTTTATGGATTGATGAAAGCATTATAAATGCGGAATTAACTACGTATAGCATGAGAAACGATTATTGAATTAAAAATTTATTACATGTGTGCGGTGATAACGTTGGAAACGCTAAGGTTGAACGTTGCGAAAATGGACTATTTAGAAGTTTATTGCGTTTCAACTAATACTTTAAAGGTGAATGCTGTAAACATGGCTAAAAATGAAGGTTCTCGTTTATTACGAGCATTCAGTGGGCACATTTACATACCTGCGTAAGTGATCCCTTTGAGGTACGATCAATGATCTAGGCGGAATCGCGTTTTAGTTCAATTCTAATATATGCATCTAAGCTTACAGATTTAATCCAAGCATTCAGATGGAGAGTAAGTCTAAATATACCTGCAGGTTTTACAGAAAGCAGAAAACGTGTAAATCATCAATAAAAACCTATTATCGCTTTAAAAACAAAGAATTCTTGTATAATAGAGTGTTTTATGAATATATACAGTAGTGGCCATAATTATAGCAACAATGCTAATCTTAACATTAACCCACTGTATATGGCTATACTGATTAAAAACGCATTTCCTAAATTAAGCAATACATATATTCGCGTTGTGATGATGTGAAACTTTATTTTAACATGAAGTACAGGTACTTATAAAACGCAAAACTGTTGTTTCGGAAAATTATTTATTCGATGGGATAACAAAGTAACAAAGAAGCCTAATATTTTGTGAAGTATCCATTAACCTTAATTTCCTTTGGATAGTTACGGGACATAGATTCTAAAAGATTATTGATATCATCATTATCTGTGGCTATCCAACTCTCTTGCAGAGCTTTAAACAAATCATTAACATTTGCATACATTGGGCAACGAATTTTGCGTTCAACAATCTCCTATAAATTCTCGATCGGGTTGTGGTCGGGAGATTGCAAAAGCCCTTCAGCATCATCATAACAATTTTTTCGTATCCTAGCCACTCTTTTACTAACTGGAGGAGTGTTTCTTTCACCTCGTAGACGTCGCACGTAACATAGACCATCACTTTTAAATAAATTGAATTGTGACTGTGGTCAATGGAAACTAATCAGTTCCGCCTGCATGACCTCCCGCAAATTGTAGTCGGTTTCGCCTGTTTTTCTCCGACAATAACGATTTCTTAGCAGGACGCATAGCCAACAAACCAGCATGAATAAGTGTCCTTCGTATTGTTCGAGCAGCAATTTCAATTCCTCCATTTTCTTTAAAATTTTTCTTTATTCTTGGAGATAATAGAAAGGAATCAACTTTAGCTAAACTGCCGATTTTCTGTCAGTGCGATCTGAAGTTTTCTGTCATGTATGTATGTATTTTTTGATCGGTTACTGCTATTGGTGTATTTATATATTTTTATAATACGAGACAAAATTTATCGATTAATGTGATAACTGCGATTTCTGATTGTTTCACACTGGTAAGAAAAGTACGAACTGCCTGTAACATCATCAGAGACTGTTGCCGCGACAAATTGCTAGCAGCACACTAAACCCTTAATGCATTATAACCATACCCTCAATAGGTTTAATTTTTGCTGTCATATGAACGGGGGTTTCACACGTGCCTCTGTTCAGCGCGCAATTACTAAAAATGGTGTATGGACTAGACACGGGTCTTTTGGATTCTCGGACAAAATAATTGAAGATTGAGATATGTTGCTGTAAATCTCAACTTATTTATATATAGTTTTTAGTGTGAAGGTCGTTATTTGGAAATGTTTCTAAAATTGACATTTCATTCTGAAGTGTAGCAACCCTGAACGAGATGTGTGTAACAGTACTAATTTTCAAATCATCATTTTCTTTTATCAATAAAGAAAATATACCAGTGTTCCAATGTATGTTTCACAGTTTAGTATCGTTTTTGTCTCAACCGGGCTTGCCGAAATCAGTGTGCTAATGGTATTCAAAGAGACAGCTGTGCAGTTTTGAACTAGAATAAGGCGGAGAAAACGCAGAATCTCGAATAAATCGAAAAGTAAAGAGAAAAATCGGTAGTTAGACAACATTCAGAGCAAGATCGACTTCTTACAGCTCCATTTGAAGCTATGAGGGATGTAGTATTATCCTAAGCTAGTCAGCCAGTTAGGATATAACATCCAAGTACAGTAAGGATAAAGCAGCGAAGGTTTATAAAACGGGTACATTTACCGTAGATGACAAGAAATTTCATTTGAGTCCATATATTTTCGTAACAAGACAGATGATTTAGACTGTAAGATTAAATTCAGAGTATTAATTAAAATTTATGCCGTTACGCTCTTAGGCTCAAGAAGAGACGATGTTTCTTAATAACCAGAATTTATTTACACTTTAACTAAAATAATAATAATTGAAAACTATCAATTTATTCTTTCTGTTCGTACTTATGTGATGCATTTTACTCGGTAAGCTGCAAACTGACTTCTTTCAACGGGACACGCTGGTTTTTGAATCCAATGGTATATCTAAAGTAGGTATTTACTTTTGGAACGTTCGCGGTACTTCCAAATCTAGATCGCTTAGGAAGAAAAGCAGAGGCGTATTCGCTCGTGATGCTCACAACAATATGTTAGGAGTAGGGTTGGGCGAAGTATCGATATATTATCAAGTACCTAATACCATTACTAGTATGAATTCTCCGATATCTGTATATAACATCGGTATCGTTTCCTTGCAATCGATTCGATACTATACTACCGTAAAAACTCTTGAAGCAATTGCATGTACCAAACATCACGGTCTTCGGTTATTTCATTTAAGAAAATTAGTTTTCTGGGCGTTATTTTCATTTTTTGTACAAATATTTACCCAACTTACCTATGGAATTAGTGGATCAACTCTAATACTTTTAAAAGATACTAAATTGTAAATATGGCATTTAAATCTGCTAAAACGGCTTTTGTGAACTATTAATAAACCAACAACTTTTTAAGATACCTACTAATTCATCTTTGAAACGAATCTTTAGAAAAATATTTACGGAACTAGTTTTCATATATTGACTGAAATATGTACTAATGATTGAGGGTACATATATTTTAATTATTCGTGCACAATAACTATAATTGTTACAAAAAGGCCAAAGTATTATAAGTAGTAAATTTGCTATCCTAGATATGTTATTGAATATAATTATTGAAATCAACCTCAAAAAATAGATACCTACAAATCATTTCTAGCTATAGATTTAAGGTATCGATTCCAAACTATAGATACTTGTCAATACTTCCAACCAATTTCAGCACTTAGAATCGATACATCAGCAAGTATCGATACCTTGGTTGGTATGCCGATGACGATGCCATAAATGTTGGTATCGTCCAGCTCTAGTTACGAGCATCAGCAACATCATGTCACCTGGTGTTTTAATTCTCACTACTACATAAAAACTGTTGGTACGGTCAATATTAGACAGACATGTCGTGTAGAATAGTCGGATATGTAATTCAAAGCGTACTAAATTTCGAGCAGTTATACAATATTAACTCGTAGTTGTTAACTGTTTGCTTTCCCTTAGTGTTATATTGCGAAGGCGAACTTCTATTAGTGTATGGCAACGATTCAACGCCATTCGAACACGACTCACTATTCCATATTCCAACAAATCTACGAACAGAGAGTTCCTCGTGCAATCACGCCAGAACCACCGCAACCGCCCGCAGCCATCTGTTCCGTACATAAATTTGACGGCGATTATTTTATATTAAGTGAGCGGTTGGGTTATGAAAGATGATGCTTCCAAATACGTCTTTCCTGTGTGTACACAACGGAACGTGATGAATGGAAAATGCATGTTTCAGCCGCGCGCTTCGCTCGCTTATTTATGTATATAACGTATTTCTGGTGAAATTAATATCAGTTCCCTTTTTGCGCGGGAGCTATTTGCTCGCCGAGGATGAGAGCATGGATGTTGTTTAGCGAGTTTTGCTAGGCGTTAGTGAAGTTATAATTGGTTAAAATTTGCATGAATAATTTCGTAGAACAAATTGCGGTTTTATTTTGTGAAAGTTGTTCGTTAATTTGACAAGACTCTATTTATTTATTACTTTAAACATATGAATTTCAAATAAGGTAGTAATGATGTCCTAGTACACCAGGCAGACACTATTGTGCTCATTAGCTAATTTAAATTTTCCACTATCGTGGCTTTACACCTCGTTATTAATTATATCTTCGACTATTTCAAAAATGTTGCAGTAATATGTGAGAACTCGAAGCGTGAGTTGCATACGCAAATAGAATATATACATATGTATTAATGGTATGCTTATTATTATGATTGGGTTATGTTTATTGCATCCATAAGGTAGTGGGCATGCACTCAAACACAAACTACACACAAACGCTAAGTACAACGACAAATGGTACTGCAAGATACGTTCCAACTATATATTCTTACTGATGGACTTTAATTAAAAAAAAGATAATTGAAATAGAAATATAACTTGTAAAAAACAGCTAATCCTCCGCCATTTTATATTAGACTGGTAATGGAGACGACAAAGAAAATCTTCTGTCGTTTAATCAAACCTTTTCTAACCGTTACTCCAAACAGTGAAGTCTGGAGCAATGGAGGTTACAAAACAAAGATGGAAGGCTTAGCAGTACATAAAGACGGATTCAAACGTACAAAAATATCTAGTGAGCGTGGATTCAAAAAATAGTGATGTATTTGAGAAATTATAATACGGGACAACAACCAAAATGTATATAAAATAAAATCGACAAAATATTACTATTTTTAATGTGCTAGAACTGAAAATAAACTTATCTTTTTAATATTAGTTCAAGTTTTAGAGATACGTGATGTCACGTGTTCCACATATAATCGCATTGAACAGGCTCTGATACAAACAAATGACAAACACCACTATCGCCAATACTATGGAATTGAAAAACATCTCGAAGCCGTATTTGGGTATGTAAGAACATACAATGTGGAGGTTACTCATTCGAATCAAACAATCTCGATTACTTCTGTTGTGTGTTGCGGTCTATTACTCCGTTGATAAAACAAGCATATCAGCTTTATTTCGGTTGAAAAATAGGGGATAAAGGCAAACATTGGGCACCATATATCTGCTGTAATACATGCGCTCCAAGTCTGAGAAATTGGCTAAATAATAAAGAAACGATGTATGTATAAGGTCTATTGTCCCAATAGTCTGCAGAAAGCCCACAAATCACGTTCATGATTGCTGTTTCTGCATGATAGCTCATATTGGGCAAGGTACAGGTATAGCCAAGAGGAAAAAATGATTATCAACTATCCAAATATATCATCTGCTGTGAGATCTGTGCCTCATAGTAACGAACTTTTTATTACAGAATTCACATTTACGAATTATCAAAAAAATAGGTTGCATTATCTTTTTAAAGATCCATTGCATACCCTCACATCTGGACTCTTTTCGGGGAATTGCGGAGCTGTAAGTGATGAGCATGGCGAAGGATTTTATCTGGATATATCAACAATGAAGAAATGGTACCAGGAACCTGGAATGCTTCCATACTTGCTAGCTACTGTTGCGCTCTTGTTAGAGATGCTCCAGAATAAATTCACAAAAGAATAGTATAAAGACGGCTCATTGAGAGACTCTAAAAGTGTAAAACTATCTACTTTTTTGTTATGTTCTTGAATACTACAGCTACGCTTTTAATTTCATTGTTATTTTTGTATTCAGCGCCCTCAAATCAACAGGAAAATGCACTTCTGGAAGAATATACAATAAATAAAGTAAAATTTGTTGTCCAGTGTAATTGAAGAACACAGTAAGGCAGTGGAATAGTGCGTATACTATCATTGTTTACTGAAATATTTACTTCACCCTTAATTACATCTTATACATATATAGGGTTATTGTAAAATTTATGGATAATGGGTATGCTGGTAGGAGAGTAAGGGACGCCTGAGGGCAGTGTTCGCAGTAATGAATGCCATCAAAATGCGCTTCCAGATGGAGTTCATCAAATAAAAGGACCATTTGGGTAATGTTCTCGGGAATAAGTACTTTCCATGTCATAACACAAAATTTATATAAAAGAATAATTGCAATATCTTTTCAATGAAATAGCTCACGAATAAATGTTTTTAAGTAACAATATAAATAAAGAGAAGGAAATTATGGTTCAAGCTAAGATAATCCCACATTTTAATGCAGTTTGCATATGATAACTATTATGTGACGGTTTCTTGGCACATATATCTTAACATAACTTTTAATCTTTTGCAAATTGTAGAAATTTTAATAGTGATGTAATTGACACACGCGGTATTCGTTGATTTAACAATAAGAACTATTAAGGACTTTCTTTAAAAAAAAAAACTTTTATATGTTTCATTAATAATTAGCTCAACTACTAAAAAAGTAAACGTACGCGAAAATAACATCGTCAAAATTACATGCCAATACTTCCTAGGTTTAGAATGGTGTCCTAGTTTGGTGAACGAGTTGGCTATTGTACCATCATGACATCTTTCGGTGAATTCTCTACCAAAACCTATTAAAACTATTTCCACAAGCTGTATCTATCTATCTATTTACTCACGCAGAAATACAACATATGACTTGTACTGTTATGGGTGAAAAACGTTCATAACATAGCAGAACCTCCACCAAAATTTCAACTCATTGTAAGTTCAGTTTTCTTGAAAACTGTATAAATTATGCTCGAAACAATCAAGACCGTCCGAATTAAATTTCTTCTCGTCAAAAATATAACGTTATTCCATTTATTAACTCACACCATATTATTTTGTGCAAAATTGCAGGTTTGCTTATTCGCGTTCCTTCATTAAAGAAGGTTTGCAAACCTTTTATAACCATAAAATTCAAATCAGATTTGATCAAGATTATGGTTACATTACCAGAAAATACTAACATAAATATCAATGTTGAAAGGGTTAAGAGGTTTGCTATTCCGGTTGGAAACCTTGCTACTTTAAAATGATATATTTTTATACTTTTGCTCACAGTTAGCAACATTTTTAGAATATCGGTATCTACGGTACACGATAACATAGCACCTATTTCATTACGTACAGAGATGCAATTCTGGATAATTCCAAAATTTTACCGTTGCCAAATTTTAATAAAAGAAACACAAAATTATGCGGACATTGCATTGATATATCTCACAAATACGAATCTTAAAGGAAAGTCGGATATCTAAATTTCCATTTCAGTGGTTTCCTACATCAAATTTCTTTCAATTGACTTGTATATCGGTAGCAATTTGTATTACCATAAAAATGCAGTAACTTACCAAAGAGCCAGGAATTTAAAAATCGAAACTTCACACTTACCTGAAAATAAGAAAAAAGTATTAAGCTAAATAAAAGATATGGAGGTGCATATCGAATTAAATTTCACATTTAATTGGTTCAATATTATTGGATAGCTTGCAGGAACTAATTTATTTCAAAATTTAATTATATCAAACAAAAGCAGCTAGGAGATGCGTTTTACATGATTTTCAGCAAATTGGTATCAGCAATTTATGTAAACAATTTTTTTAGTAACAACATAAAAAATTAGATTTATTAAATGGTCAGTTTATTTACAGCTAACCTTCACTTTCTAGAGAACTTTTGGTTTTACACTCTGATTAATCTATTGGCTGTTACAAGTTAGTTATATAACAGCAGGTAAGTTTCAATTGTCAACCGATCACGCATGCAACGTGAAACCAAAGGTGTACTTCATCGGCTTTATTATCCAATCGTATCTTTCTCTGTAATTTGATATTCCTATTTAGAAATTCATGACCAATAAATCCTCATCAATACGCTGCACAGCAGTGATTAAATGCATTTCCTACACGGTAAACTCGTAAAATTCCTGTGCTTCATCATGGAAACTGTTCAAAGAACACACCATCATGCTATTGAAAATGTCCATAATTCTCCGATTTACGTTTATTTACCAGATTTTGCGACGCGTTTGATGGCTGAAACTAATCCACATGCACGAGTTCACTGCGTCAGATGCATGCTAAACGGGATTCTCAATTCCGCATTTAACGTTAACGAGGTCGTCTATATACGATTATGTCTTGTATTATTTTGTCTCTGTCTCTTTACTTTTGGCCATGAGCGAATGAAACCGGAATATGGATTACAGATTATCGCTTATAAGTATGTATATTCACATCTGTTGAATAAATAAATTGTATGTTGAACCAAACAATGGTGTTCGCTACGTTTTGTTCTACTCCGCTATAGGTTATGGTTAAGATAGAAATATGAGAGACACTATGGAATACAAAATTTATATATGTATCGATTGAAGCCGGTATTATATTTCCATCATACATGTTATATTCATTCAAGTATTTTTATAAAACAGGGTCCCCTTTATGATGATATAAAAAATTAATAAGTATACAAGCAGTCCGTAGTTTAAAGTTAATTTAGTCTCCTTCATATTTTAAAAGGCAATAACGATAAAATTAGATAAGAAATTATCAATTTCGTCCTTTTTCATATAAATAATATTTTCGCTATGATTACTATAAAATGGTATAGCAAATCAAAGAAGCAACGTGACAACAATTCGGTTACTCTTCGAAAGTCATAGATTAAAGAACCATGTCATTGAAAAACACCGACTATTTGATATAACTCAAATATTTCATTTGGGAATAATTTATTTACATTTTGTGTATGTCAGGATTAAGGCAAAACTTATCGTCCTTCGGTAACAGAGAGATTTTTATCACTGATATATGTATGTATTACATGTATACCACACACAAAAGAACATAAACACGGACTATTTCTAATATTAGATATAATATGGAGCTTCCCTATTACAAAACTTTTTTGGGACGACTATTTTATGATCGCCGCGAGCTCATAAGCAATATTTGGTTCTACCACTCTGGCGGTGCAATTTTATAGCGGTGAGTTAGGCGTAAACAAAGAAATGAGTTAACGCTCAAAAGAATGCTTTTAGCTGAATCCTAGCTCAGACCAGAACCAGTTATAGATTTTCTTTGCTTAGTTAATAGCTAAGGGCAGTTGGTGAGCAGGTGTAGTGGAGCAACAATAGTCTTGCGCACTCACCTCAATCATAAACTACAAGCTCTTTCGGGCCTGCAGTTTCTCAGAGGCTGGAACTTCAAGTTAGAGGTTTGTTTTACACATTAATTACCTCGTCATGGACATCTTTTCAGAAATCGTAACCTCTGACAACCTTGAGGCTACCGTTGGGCTCTCAGTAGTATCACCAGGTAATTTTTGTGAATATTTCGAACTCGGCCCCTATTTCGAAGAAACAACAATCCCTTTTGATTTGAAGGACTTAAACTAAAAATAAAAAGCTCGCAAAAAGGGCACAACGGACCCGTCACCGCGCAGGTACTGTCTCGACGAAATTGTTGGCTAATACGCTTCGAAATGAACTAAGATTTTCACAGTCAGAGATGGTGGGCTAGAGGCTCTTCAGTTGCTACAAGTGATGGATCTGTCTGAAAACTAGCTGCAACTTTGAAGTCGTGGCTTCCGGACTGTCCCAGGCCCCATTTTGGCTTGTGTATGACGCTGAAGCAAGGTCTGAGAGACATTTTTCGATCATATGGAAATTGTTTTGGCTGTAATCAACAGTGATGATGATCACGAGGATTTGGTAGTAAGCTCCGCAATAAATCTAGAAAATGTAGTGTAGTGGTTACAAACAAACACAGCTCTTAATATGTTGCCGAACAGGATAATTGCTAGCGTGAACGTCATCAATGCAATGGCTCGACTTCGATATTTTTTTCGTCCGTATGGAAACATCCCTACTTCGTCCCATGATAAATAAGAGTAGTCTCTTCCCTCAAAACTATAAACGCATTAGTCTCATATTAAATAACACTCATATAGCTGAAACAATTTTGCTTATTCGACTAAGAGATGAGATAATGAACTCTAACATCTTAAGACAGGGGCAATTCGGCACACTATGCCCACTGATGTTATAAAAAAATCCAAACACTTGCGATTCCTAAAATATAAGATATGTATGTGCGAATAGACTGGGGCACTCTGGCACTCTGTAATGTCGTAAAAGGTACATCAAAACGGCTTTAAGACATTGGTTACATTTCCATAAATGGTATTTTAATAAATCGTTTGCTATAAAAATGAGGGAGGGATCATATCAATTTCAAGAAATGTATCAAACGGTGTTTCATACGGTTTCCTTACTGGTTCAGAATGGTTCCTTATACGTATGTCTGATGGTCTCAAGATCAATTCCATTACTCTGAGGCACTTATTGTAATAAACTACAAAAAGCAATCTCCAGATTAATCATGACAAATGCGTTGCAATACGGTTTGCTAGGAACGTACTACAGCTGCTTTAGCTAGAAATAGATAGATAGATTTTCAGGATCGCGCAATGCCTCGCATATTCATTCCCCCGAAGAAAAAAGCAGACCAGTATATATGTAGTAACATACGAAATTGCTAAAGGGTATTGAAATTCAATGTTAATTTCTAATATCAACATCAACAATAGTATTTTATACTGTAATACAAATCCCACACCTCTACTTTTAGATCACCAATGCAACCGGAAAGATTATCCGATTCTCCTTCTTATTCTTATTATCATAATCAACCTTTTAGTTTGTTTCTTGTATCATTACACGTCCACTTTCTACATATTGAAAATGATACGACTCGAATAGTATAACCGAAGCAGAAACTAAACGAATGTTGTCTTAACTAAACAAAATTTGATATCCTAGAAACAAGAGCTGCGGTTACGTACGACATCGCGTTTACATTGTCCAATTAGACATTCGACACGTATCGAATGTCGTTTCGTAAAAAAAAACTAAAGAGGTATAACCTCACCTTTAAACTTTACTGTCAAATATAGTGGTCATATACAGTCCAGTTCCTAGGACAAGTTATATAAATACAAGAACAATACCAATTAATGCTGTTACGTGACAATTAACGTAGCGTTACAAATTGGGCGATAGTGCATATCGTAATGAACTAAAAATGAAACATTCAATAAAGTAATGCATGATCATAAAACAACGGTACAGTTCACTAAATTATTCTCCAACAAACTTTTTTTGTAAAAGTAACCAATCAAGAGCCAGATTACTTTCAGTTTGTAAGTAAGTACGTAAAGCTACAGATTTTGTCATATTGATATTTGATGCCTATCAATGGCAAACGAATGATATAATCGAATGTCATCGCTATACATATGTATCTTGCAGCTCCAAAGATTTACATAAAAGAAAGATGTACATATTGTAAATAGACGAATGCCTAATATACATACATCCTTGCGGAATTCCTGCCAAACAGCTTTGACGTAAGAAAGCGAGTTACACTTTCAATGTGTAATTCAGTGTTCATGTAATTGAAAAATGATGATATGATCAAGAGTATCGAGTTAAGTATGAAAGTTGAGACTGTACCAGCATTCACAGCGACGAACAAATCATCCATAACACTAACCAGCACAGTAGCGCGAGTTGCATTAGATTCAGAAAATGTTTTAACTGGCCATTCATAATTGTCGACATCAGAACAGGTCAAACAAAAGCTTTTTTGCACGAGAAAGGAAAGTGAGTATCGACTAGATACGAGTTAATAATGTGCAAAAGATAGGTGATTATAAGAGCACAGCAAAGTTTTAGCATATTAAATGTTAATATGTTATATCCAGCAAAATTACTTTTTTTTTCAGAAATTACATACATCAATCTTGAAGAATCAGTTGGACAATTACCAACGTGAATTTTGTAAAGCGTAAAAATTGCATGACGCTTATTGTTAGAACACCTGGTAGCAGTTTCGACGACAAAGGGCGTCTATTTTTCTTCTAGGCCAAGAAGAAATGAAAACCGTCGCATCTTGATAAACTCCTGCTTACACACTGACGGATCCAAAACTGTTAGGATTTAAGAATAGGAATTATAAGAATTCTTTCGTTATAGGGCAATATCAAGCCAGATGATAGAAGAAGATAGAGGTTAACATGAAAATAACAGTAACGAAAGCAGTAACCTATTTGCTACAAAAGAAGTAAAGACAAATTCAGCCATTCAGAATCTATTTTTGATGTAGCTACAATTGTGTTTGAATGCGAGTTTCTCAGAAAATAGTATAGTGCAAGACCTATCAAAATAAGTTCTTCATTGTATACGTTGGTGCAGAACTAGAACACTAAACAGTTCAACCCACAAAAATAGATTCTGAATGAGTGAACTTGTCTTTACTTCTTTTGTGGAAAAGTTGCTGTCGAAAAATGTTTTTTGGTGTTTTGTAAGTTGAAGTACTTATTTAGTGTTCTATCAAAATAAGTTCATTTGAAGAGATTAGTCAAATTGTAAACGAAAATGTACACTACCGCTCATAATTATTTAGGCACTCTAAGTTTGTGGTATAAGTCATAGAAAAATGAGACAAAAATGTACGTAGATGTATTTATTTTGTACTTGCACATATTCTTATGCAATACACGTAACAAAAAGAAAGAAAAACACTTACAAGTTTAAATTTTCGATTCATCGACGTGGCTACCGTTCGATTGGTCACTGCAGCGTAGAAACGCAGCATTCTGGCAATCAGTTTTGCGAGCGTGTCTGGAGTTATTTTCATCCAGGTTGATTGTATTGCTTTCCACATATCACCAGCAGACTTTGGGGCTGATTGACGTGCGTGCCAGTCGAGTTCATTCCACAGCAACTCAATTGAGTTTAAGTCAGGGCTCTGAGGTGGCCATTCCATAATTGTTAAAACTCATTCTGACTCCAAATGTTGCAAATAGTCCATACATAGTTTGGACGCGTGTTTTGGGTCATTATCCTGCTGGAAGACAAAATTCTGACCCAAAATTCGTGTTCCTGAAGGTATTGCATATTGCTGCAAGATGTTTCGGTAGCCTTCTTTTTTTAACGTACCCTCAATTTTGAAAATGTCGCCAATAGTTGTTCCGCCAAAGCAGCCCCAAATCATGACGGATCCATCCCCATGCTTACCGGTGGGGACAATACATTGTTCGCTTGCACGTTCGCTCCCCGATCTTCTAATAAATGTACGCCTCCGAGATCCGAAAATTTCGAATTTGAACTCATCGGTCCATAGGACCTTGCTCCAATCTTCCACAGTCCAATTTCGATGTTCACAAGCCCACGAGTCGCTTTCGTTTATATATTTTTCGTGGCAACGGCTTTTTCATAGCAATTCGCCCATGAACACCGGCTCATTGTAGACAACGTTTAACGGTCGCTACGCTAATCGGATTTCTGCGATGCTCATTTATTTCTGCGGTGATTTCCGGAGCCATTTTTGCCTGTTTCTTTTGCTGGTGACTATAATTTTACGATCCTCCGCAACTGTTGTCTTTTTTCGCCGTCCACTTCACCTTTTATTTAAAATACCACCACTTTCCCGATTTTTTTTGACGTTGTAATCGACAGTAGCAGGGAGCAACTTCAATTCTCGGGCTATTTCTCGATTGCTTTTGCCACTCTTATGGGTAGTCGATTAAAAGCACGCGTGTTGCAATATTTAGTTCTTTTGTTTTCGGCAGTTTCAACAACCGTCACACGGTATTTCACACTTAATCTTATCACGATGAATATTAAAATACGACTGATGGTAATTTCGTAATTTTACCCTAAGACTTTCACAAGAGTAGTATAAATTCATTCCGCAAAATATAATAAAGGGATAAATCCTTCCTGGAATCCCCACGCGCTTTTATTGTACTTGCTTTGTAACGACGGTTCAATGATAATAATCCCCTTTCAGGTAATAGAATACTTTAAATAGTTTTATCGACGAGATTTTTATGTATTATGATTGTATTTCATATAAGTATCTATTTGTGCAAGAATGGTTTTTAAAAACAGAATATTATATAAATAATTCTAGAAAACATGGGTGCCTAAATAATTATGAGCGGTAGTGTATGTCGGATCTAGATTCTACCGTTTGTAAAGATAATTATTTAATATATCATTACTATTCAGTATTTTTAGTAATATGAATTATATCATACAACATTATACAATTCATTTCGTGTAATAGTCGGATGCTAGTGTAGTTGAAGTCGACTAAAGCAACAGTTGCGATGTTCACTTGCGTGGACGCAGCTTTCGGTTGAATTAAGGTTGTCGAAGTCAAGTGTAGAGACGTAGGGGGCGCTTTTGTTACGTCGCAGAACAACAATCACTGACCGATATATCGCGTTACGTTCGACATTTCTCGCTTGCAAATGTTAATATCGGTGAAAATAAGCAGAAGAAGGCAAGATAGGAGGTCGTCTGAAGGAAAGATAAAATCTTGTTGGGAATGAGAAAATTAAACATACATAGAGCTCTAGAAACCGCAAATTATATGCATGGTTAGATAGATACAACATGAAATGGGGTCAAAATATAGCGAGCGAAGTGTCTATAAATCAATAAGCTTAATAGATAGACTTTTTATGTTTCTAAAATCTTTCTAAAATCATTTTATAATAGCAGCCTTGTCAAGTTAGTATTCAACAAAATTTATTATTGTTAGAGTTGTCTGAAATAAATAATAAAAGCACCTTAGTAAAAAAAATATATCATGATAATTCTTCAAAGATAGCAACTACCTAAGCATAGTGAAAATATATTTGCGAACGTAGAATAATAAATTTTCTCGAATTCTATTTCGGAAATTTCCCGCATTTATAAACATTTGCACGTTCCGTAACTATTTAGAGACGTAAATGTTGTAATTTTTAGTAAGCGCAGCTTTCATTACGTCGTTCATGTTGCCTTTGAATACTTCTACAATCCATATCGCGCAATAAAACCGACTAACACAGATACGCTAAGTTAATTTCGATCGATAACGACGTAGTTACATATCTAGATCCGTTACAGGTACCTGTTTGTATAAGTGCTTATGGCAACATTTTATTTTAGATAGAAATTAGAGTAAAACGTAGCAGAGTGATTCATTGGTACGTGATAGGTTTACAGCTGGGTAAGTAATGGAAAGCGCGTATAATGTTCGTAATGCTTATTATTATATTGTCAGAGACGACAAGCCTCACGTGTTTATACAATGAAGCAATGTCAAGGACGAACAATTTATAACACACAATCTCTAATCCAATAATAACGATAGATATTGTTTACACTTTGTTTATCTGTATTTGGTGTGATTTATTGTAAAATTTTAATTAATCATTTAATATGTTGTTAAGGGCCAACGTCTATTATGCATATATACTTTTAAATATACATGTTACATATTTCATTTGACCCTAGTAGTAGTGTAGTTTCACAACCTGTATAATCCATATTATGAATGCGAAACTCAAAGTGTTTTGCTATTACCTAGGTGTAATAAAGTACAGGTAATATGTATTATTATTGGCTGTCATGCACATCAATCATACAGTAGAGCAATAGACTGAAAAAATTATCAGAAATATTGAATAAAACCAAAGCCAAATTTTTGCATTGTGCTCTTGAGAAGTGCTTCCAACATTTTGATTTCTCAATTCATTTTTGACTACGCCTTGCTGTTTCAACAATGAAAACATATTAACTATTGTATGTCTAGAAAATAGCGGATAAAAATATTTTTAGTACAACTTATCTGAACAATAATGATGAACAATATGACCATAGACTATATCATAGTTTATTTTAATTTGCCCTTCGTGATAATGACAAGAAACGAAATAGAATTGAAAAGAAGATTTACATCACGTATTATGTTTAAACTGAAGATACCTATAGACACCTAATACCTACAGCTTCAAATATACTACAAGTTCAAGATTTGCTTTAAAACTTCCTTCGTTGCATCCCTTTCTTCGTTAAAGAAATAATTGGTGCACCACCTTTATATTTCTTACTCATCATAAGACAGAGATGTTAAAGTAATAAATCTTATCGTTCCATGAGCCAGCATTGTCAGCAGTTGCAATCCATTACTCCCCTTCAATCATTAATCAAATCTAGTTACTGTACCGCAATAATAATCAAATCATAACAAATTCGCTGTCATCGGAAGACAGAAGGAGATCTGATACGAAAAGGAGACGAAACAAATTCATCTTCCTTCCACTTGTCTCTGTCACACACGATTTCGCACGTTATTCCCTAACCACTCTGGCGTCAAATAACATCCTGAATATGTTGTGCGCGACTAGTCTCTACAATGTTCACGTTCAATTCCGAGTGCCAATTTCTATTTCGGACTACTTTCGACGCGTACCGCAACGCTATTTTAAAAGTCCACGACCTTGAAGCACCCCAGCAGTTTCGTTTACACAAAACACGTATATGTGTGGATACACATATATAAGATGTAAAAAGTGATATATAAGATAACTAACAACTAACGCATTTTATTACGCTGATGTTAGTTGGGAGAAGGTGGGTTAAAAAATGTAGTGCGCGGTATACGCTGTGGGCGTGTTGGGAATTTTGTTGATGCAGCTGAACAGTAATGTCTCTTTCCTTTACTGGCCTTGTTGTTTATTATATTTTTAACTGTGCGCTTCCTGTTGGATAAGACGTAGAGAGTAGCGGATTGTGTTCGTGTTTACGATGTAAATACATTGTAGATATAAAGGGATGAATTTGGTGATGCGTTGTAAATGTCAAAAATTATGGGGAGATTATAGTTATTACATAAATATGTAACGAAAAAAATATGAAAATGTAGATCTCTGATAAAGAACGATGGTGGAAAAGTAGGACAAGTTTCACGGAGTTTTAATACCTCTTAGTTTGTTGATTTAAAATAGGAACGTTCGTTTCTAACATTACAAAATTAATAAATTTATTATGTTCATATATAAGGTCAATTGTGATTTACGCTTCTATAAACCATAATACTGACTATCGTGTTTGGTATGAATTATTGCATCTCCTTTGTCGAACCGGCAAAAACGTGCACATATGGAGAGACATTCACTGTTCCTAGATTAGGATTTCAGTATATCACAATCTCTTTAAAAACAAGAACAAAATTGTACCTTATTTAAAGAACACAATAAATCCAAATTGATTATGAACTAAAAAGTAACGAAAACACCACATTAAGAGAACTAATGCGCGATATCAGACTGCATATAAAAGCGTTTCTTCTTCTTGAATTACTCATGCGGGCCACATAGAGCTTGCTTATAGCAGATAACCATAAGAAAAGGGAAGCAAAAGTGTTATTATGTAATTTCTTACTACACCGCACAATGCATATGATCATTGAAGGCATTAACGAGCAACGATTGAGTAATAATTCTTGATAGAATAAGTAATATACTAACGCCACGCTATTTAATAAGAATTTTATTTAAAAATACCTACGATTAGTAACTGTATATGTGACAATACCATATGTTAAAATGAATTATGATAGAGTACATTCGATAAATAGTATTGATATTCATTCATTGATGCTTGATGTTAACAGTTTATTTCATTCCTTGCATGTGAATTCACGTAGACTTCAGCTAACAATAAGTAGAAAACATGACTATCTCGGTGAAGTATGTTTTGTGCTGCGTTACTGATAGTGAATGGAATACAAACTACAGTTTTATCAGTAGGGATAATTTAATTGAGATGTGTGTTAATGATTTGGGTTATATAAAATAATATATCCCACATGAGGAATCAGTAACTGTTTTACGTTGAGTCATAGGCAGCGATAAAAGAGTTTGGAGCTTCTCTTCACAGAAACTGAAAGTGTAAGTCTAAAATGTTTTACACCAACACACAAGAATATGAATAGTGTGATATATTATTTGTATGTATCGTGTTTTGTTAAAACCTGATTGATTCGAAGCTAAGTGCTAAGTTTACGCATTCTATATTATGAGCTTGTTTAGTCTTTTTGTAGAAAACTGCACTGAGCGTAGTGACTCTAAAAAAAGTATATGTACTTTTAGCTATATGGAATCCATAACGATAAGTAATCATTCCATTGAGATATCAATCGTTGTTAAAATTAATAATCGTTGTATATATTATTGTGAGAGATTAAAATCCCTTTGGTGGGAAACTTTGACCTCTAGTTCGGAAAAAACGATAATTATATTCGTAGATTTTTTAATAATAAGTTACTAATTAATAAAGTTTTTTGGTGTTTTGTGGATTGAAGTGTTTAATGTTCTAGTAATTATGAGTCGTCCGGTAGCAGATGAAAAAAGCTAGATATAAAAGGTTGAAATTTTTGTATACTATGTAGTTGATACATTCATTATAGCTTTTCTTAAAAGGACAATACGAAATACTTTAATCAGGAGTTGAAGAAAACGAGGAATTTGTTAATTGACATACATTAATACGTTTCAGTGCAAATACAATATTTTTATTTATACTTATATGCAAACGTAGTAATATAAAAATTAAAGAATCTAAATTAAAATAAACTGACGCATTCTTGGCTAACAATTACTTAAGTAGCGCATTGTGAAATATTAACAAATACAGAAAAGATCGAAGCCATAATATTGTTGATAAATATTTAAATGAAACTACTAAGTACCTTGTCAACGTTTGTAACGCATTAATTAAAGATATCCCTATAAATTGTAATAACCACATAAATGTATATAATTTATAAAATAAATGTACCGTTCGAACCTACATACAGGTTGGAGCATTAGTGCGAGGAAGTCCGTTTACTCCTGTATTATAAGAGAACTGAGAAAATGTTATTAAGATAAAAGTTGAAGCATGAGGGGCTATAACCTAAAAATATTTTTAAGTATACAGGGTGTCAAATAAAGACAGGGTAAACTAAACTTACTTTATTTTAAATAGAACACCCCGTATATTTTTACTGTTTACGATTCTTCTAGGTCTTACCTTTATTATAATATAGAGTTTTGCTATGTTATTCAGTTTACTTTAGGTTCCATGAATTTAATAACAAAGTTGGCGCCTTCTACCGTACTACGGCTTCCACATAAAATAATTCATTTGCGCTAGAAACATTTCTAATGTGATCTCCTTTCTTCAGAAAGTATTTATTTATCGGCGTGTTCAATATTTATATACAGAGCAAGTCATAACTCGGAATGTTTATTTTCTCATCTATTTTAAATGGAACACCCTATATTTTATTATTGGAGTAAACTCCTCTCTTCACGAACTTAATTATTTATTAAAGATTCCCTATAGCTAAATATGTTTTGCAGTTTGTTTACAATGGAAATAGTAGCAAAACGAGCTTGAAGTTTTGATATAACAGAATAATTATATTGCTGTTTAGAAGTATAGATTGATATGGTTTTTGTGTTGGGAGAAAGTAATAAGAATATTTTGCTCGCAAAATTATCATCAGCAATTCTCTAGTAGACGACAACCAAGAACAGAAGCTCTTGAAATTTTCTTGCAACGGTTTTGTCGGACTGAAACTATGAATTACGAAAAATCTAAACGAACCAGTAGCGTTTAGACAGAAGAATAAATGCATCTATATTATGCGTAACGGCACCAAGAGTTAACTGATGACGACCATAGAGAGACCATAAAAATAAATACGATAAAAATATAATTCTGTAATTAATCGATGGTTTTAGCCGTTACTTTGTGCTACATTTTGTAATATAAAATAACTAATACTTTACTGTGTTAAACCACTTTATTTAATATTGTTTACTGCAGTTTCAACCTTCTTGGGTCATTCTCAAAACTAAAGTCTTTATTTGACCCAAGGAGGTTGAAACTGCAGTACACAATGTAGTAATGTATTATTAATTTTAAATTCTGTAATTCGTTCCTACCTTACTTTTTTTGTTTTTTTCCAATTTCATAATTAAATGTTATCTTATTAACACTCTGTTTACTATTTTATGTTATTTTCTCATTTAAGCAACTTGTAATTTCTAATACAAATTTCACACAGGTCAATCATAATCACGCAGGTCAATCATAGCTAATACTGTTTTTTTTTCACTCAACTTTGCGTCAGATAATGATAATTTTAGCGATTTAGGTATAGAATTGTATTTTCTCAGCTAAGCGGCAGTTTTCGTCTAATATTGCTATTCAACTAATTAGAATCAAACCCGTTTTTACTTAAAATCATGTTTTCGACTTATAGAAACGCAAAGAAGTTTACTGCAATAATAAAATATAGGGTATTCCATTTGAAATAGCTGAGAAAATAAACATTCCGAGTTATGACTCGCCCTGTATATAAATATTGAATACGCCGATAAATAAATAATTTCTGATGAAAGGAGATCACATTAGAAAAGTTTATAGCGCAAATGAATTATTTTATGTGGAAGCCGTAGTACGTAGGAGCCACCAACTTTGTTATTAAATTCATACAAAACTTCCCATATCTTCTGTAGTAAACTGAATAACATAGCAAAACCCTATATTATAATAAAGGTAAGACCTTGAAGAATCGTAAACAGTAAAATATATAGGGCGTGCCATTTAAAATAAAGTAAGTTTAGTTTACCCTGTCTTTATTTGACACCCTGTATACTTAAAAATATTTTTAGGTTATAGTCCTCCATGCGCTTCAACTTTTATCTTCATAACATTTTCTCATTTCTCTTATAATACAGGATTAATTGGACTTCCTTGCACTAATGCCCTACCCTGTATGTCGCCAAAGGTTTAATAAGAAAAATATATATAAAACAGCCATTAACGAAATTAATAATCTAGTTGATTACAGAGAGAATTTTTCCTAATGTGGCCAAACAAACATTAATAGTTTTCATATTTAAATGGGCAACGCTGTTGTCACTGGGGGTTTTAGATCAATATCTTTATTGCTTATTTTAAGAATTTCTGAGAATCTATGCGTTTATAAAATGCAATCATGTAGTACTTCAAAGAAAATCTATTATTTATTTACACACTAAACATATTTTTTTCTAAACCGGTTCGGATGACAAACAAATATGTGTACAAAATATGTGTACTATAGAGGCTGTCTTACGTTTTACTGAGCAAATTCGGTTTTCCGATGGGGAAGCATATGAGCGGTTTCAGCGCCAGCGTTTGCAAGGACATTTCTGCACCGGCAGGATATTTTACTGTCATTTCAATGTCTAATTGTAATTATTTTTATATACAAATATGAAATGATTGAATAATTGTCATAAGATATGGAAACAAGTTTACAATCACAAATGCTTGCGTTAATGTAACATTAGATAATATGTAACAACACAGTAGTATAGAAAACAAATGAAGATTCACTCTATCTATAAAATTTGGCAGCTATGTTAATATGTTTAATATTATTAGTCACTTATTATTGTTGCAAGCTAAAACATTTACATGTTCTAGAATAAATTTATTTACAAAATATTTGTCGTCTGATTCACTTAAGTGAATAGCAAATAGATATATATACTAAAACTTAAACAAGTTGGTGTGGAAATGTACCGACGCTGAAATGGACGGTGCTGAAGTGTCGTAACGCTGAAACGGCTGCGATGAAATGGCGGCGCTGAAACGTATTAGATCCTACATATTACGACTTAACAAAGGCGTTAGACTGTGTGCAGAACCACACATTAATAAATAAATTTAAAATGTATAAATTAAAAAATTACATTTATGTTGACCCTTCTATATATACTACACAGTTAACAATACGTCAAATGAATATCAACTATCCACAAGAATAAATAAAATAGAGTGTAATATAAGATAGCAGGGACAGTAACACTATCATTTTCACTGCGCGCCACGGATTGTGCACTGTTTACAAATCTCTTTAGTGTTAATATAAAAAATTAATATACATTTGTTGGTAAATTAAAGTTCAGAGTTACTTATCTTAACGCCAATATTAACACTAAAACGTGATTTATTGATTAATAAATTGATACTTGATTAATGAATAATTATCTAATAAATTACATTTACTAAATTTTTACTATGTTATAAACCTAGTGGTGTATTAAAATACATCGATAGGTACCTTATAATTGGAAATTTTAATATATGATGATTGATGGTCGTTTTAAAATAATTATCTTGGAAATGTTATCGATGTGTTGCACGCGGCTTCATCTCTATAGCTTTCAAAAATCTTGCATCAAACCTTAAAAAAATATTTTATTACATATATGTATTTAGGGTATATTATTGCGAAGTTCTTTCTAGAAATCAGGTACTGTTCTCCCCGAAAGAAATTTGAATTGCACAAATGAATCACAGCGATCAATCAATATCGATAAGTGAAAGCTACCCTAATCGAGAAATGAGGCCAAGATTGGGCAAAGGTAGGAAGAGGCAGAATTTTTGTAACATTTCGTATACATTAAGGGGAATATCGCGTTACTTCGTATGTATTTCTATTTCCTATTATGAAACTATTCTATGTTATCCAGTGTTCACTTAATGTATGTAGAAATCTCTTTCCTTTTCATAAGAGAAGAAGATTTAGCTGTGTAGACAAATATTGTCGATGGTGTTTATTTCGAAACTAACTTATACTTTACTTAGGGTAAGTTTTGATATTGTTACTAGTGTTTCGATCAAAATCTTGTTTAAAGTTTTCATTGCAAGAGGCACGTACTATAAATCTGCCAAACAAGGAAACTCTGTGAGCATTCACAAATTATCACAAACCACTATCTTGAGACACTTGATGCCCGTTAGTTTACTTATTAGAGATATTGTGGTCAGTTGTGGTCTACACCAAGACAAACATATTTAATTAAAAAAATGGTAGTTTTGTAATTAACGTACAGTTCATATTTACAGATCGTTGAATGACCGTATGTAGTAAATAGTAGGTAAGAGTAGTTAAGAGAAATTGGTATTTTAATTTTAGATCAAAAAATTGTAACCAAAAATAATTTCAAGCAAATGTGTGGGAAGCACGGTATGTTTAAAGTAATCGTTCAAATTTTTCTTTGACATATTCGACATGTCTATATATCAACGGAGGCATTATTCATAACTCATACAGAAAATACGCCAAAATGTAAGCTGCTCTGGCATAACAACGTATTAAATGTCGACAATGCTAGATATTCAGAGAGATTCGTAAGAATTATTTATATAGATTTTTGACATATTTTATGTGCGGCGGTGCACCTAATAATTCCTAGACTCTTTGATCATAGTCACTTCAATGTTCTGTTGACAAGGAGCTAATTGTTGTTTGAAACGGATTTATTTGATACATAGTGATTTGAACAGTCTTGGATTTTCTTCTGTACACTAAGTTTATTTCTTAGTTTTGATTGAAACTTTTTGTCTTCATTACCCAGTTTAGCTGCTTCACTTTTATATCCGATGACAGTCCAAACTAATTCTTCCTGTAAATGAACTATTTTGTTTTGTTTTTATTCAGTATATGTAGGTACGCGCTCTGTGCCGATTTCTAGCTGTTGACTCTTATTTTCCATTTTTTAACCAGTTTCTTGGAGTAGACTAATATGGGATTTCAGATCCTCTGAAACTATATCTGGTTTTTATAATGAGGCGGATTACTCATATATAGAAACAATTTTTCTGTTTTACATAACGTAATACACAATTTCAACATGGTATTGAATGGTAATTTAAACACAAATAATAGTTTGATATTATATTGCTAAATATCTAGCTTTTATTTAATGGAAGTTCCTTAAACGATTTCTGTCGTAAGTCAATAACTTTTCTGTGATTTTGCAATTAATTTACTATTGCATACAATTCTAGTACTATCTGGATCTAAGACAGCGTATAATATTTATAGAATATTATATTATTTTTTTGTTTTAAACATCCCCTCAAGCTGTATCTGTGAATGTAGACTGGTAATTAAACTCATCTTTAGCTTCACGCATATTTTGTTAATCGTTACTATTCTGTACATATATAACAGCTTACACTAAAAATAAAATTTAAATTCTTCTTCAAGTATTTGAAGACTAAACTCCGAGTCATATCACAGGTCCTAATACATCTAAAATTAGTCATAATATCAATCTTGGTAACAGCACGCGTTGTGAAACCTTTCATTATTTAAGTAGTAATTATTGTTTTCGAGAGAGGCATTCTGTTGCCTCCGTCGTCTTCGAATAATACAATGTAATATACACGCGGCACCGTTAATAATATATTTATGGTATATATCCTTCGGTTTAGCGCGCCTTGCGCGACGCCTCAAACGCATTGTTTAGGCTAGTTCTACTGTCAGCAAAGCGATTTAACATAAACACATACACAGATATAGACAGCTACATAGACATATAGATTAGGAATATCACGTTATACACCGGTAAGAATATGAACTCCGCGGCGCATTAGCAAGTGCTAGTTGTCTCCTAAATCGTTTGAGTTCCGAAGTTCAAGGGTATTTGCACAACGTGCGGCAATTTGTATCTTGTCATTAACACAACGTAGCTGCAATACGCTAACAATAATTACATAAAAACAATAACAAGAATGTATTTTTAGATATCGGTATCCCATTTATGCGGTTATATAAGCGCGATGTAAGCTGTAGCTGCACGTTTGTAGTATATGCATGTCATTTTTCAGTATTAGGTACACCATCGACTGATATAACCTGATAGTAACAATTAATTTTTTATGTGCTACCTACAGAATGTGTGTGTGTAGTTTTATATTTATATCGGAATTAATACATATGTAAATATTGCATGTTTGTACATAGATCCCGTCGCTGATAGTTTCCAACTGTCAAAACCAAGCGCATGAATACATTATTCACAAGTTTGCTGCGTATATACAAATTCCTTTCAATTGAATATCTGGATTTTTCACTATCAAACTGGGTCTACCAACAAAGGTAATATTAGAAGAAAATTACACCAAATTTCCTCTAAGGAGAATTTCAGTTAAGTTAGCCTGGGGTTTTATAAAGATGTTGCTGTATAAAAATTACTTTTGATGTGCTTTTGATAATACATACTATCTTTCAGTACTGAAAATGTTGTATTACACAAAACGAAGTTTCCTGATACACTTGACACATAATATTTCTAAAATACGTGTAACGGGCGACTTGCTGGTGTACATACACTTGCCGAAAACCGGTATTGGCCACAGTTACACATAGAAAAATATTATCTTGAGTTAAAACAGACTGTTTCAGTTCAAAACAATCCAGGATTTGTATATCCGCAAAACTATATAGTGTTATCACAAGAATATTATTTTTTTTTAAGGAAATTGTTTTGACGCAAAACAACATTGTTTTAATGTAAGAATATAATGGATTTGTAAGACTTCCGTATGTCGACCACTGAATTGACAATTTATAGGCAATTTAACGGAAAGTACAGGTTCTACTGAGTCCAAAACGGCCCCCCTTTTCTTGCGGAGATTAGTCTAAGATACCTAAAAATCGTGCTAAAAAGTGTTATTTCTAGGTTATGTTTCGCTAGTGTTTTGACATTTCTGCGAGGATTTTCAGTTGATATCCAGTCAGAATTACGAAATATCGAGCGGCAATTTAAAAAAAACTTCGCCCAGGAATATAAAAATAATAATCATTTTTTTATTTTGCAGTATCTCTTAACACAATTAATAAGTAATATATATTTCAGTGACTAAAAAACATATCTTCTTTTGTCTTTTATTAAATTTACACAGTGAAATTTGATGTTAATGCATGAAATTTATTTTTAAAATAATTATTTACGTGTCATACACAATAATTAAATGTGTAAGTTAATATTAAGAAGAAAATTATGAATATTTAGATACTATTTTGACTAAATTTGAAGATATTTTTAATCTATTAAATGTTATTAATTGCAATTAAAACTAAGCTAATTCTTTAGATACGTTCTTATTTCATATAATGTATTTGCACTGAATTTAATAAAATACAAGAAGTGATGTTTTTTAGTTACTGAAACTTATCAATTAATTGTATTAAACGATACTAATGACAATTTTTTCATTCCCAAACGACGTTTCAAAATTGCTGCTCGATATTTCGTAATTCTGACTGGATATCAACCGAAAATCCCCGCAGAAATGTCAAAACACTAGCGAAACATAACCTAGAAATAACACTTTGTAGAACAATTTTTAGATATCTTAGACTCATCTCCACAAGAAACGGGGGTCCGTTTTGGACTCAGTAAAATCAGTACTTTCCGTTAAATTGCCATTTCACTGGTCGACATCCGGAAGTTTAGCCAATGGATTTACTTCAAGTACAACGTTTGGTTGAAATTATTTCTCTAATTCCCATGAAGCTAAAATACACTTCACATAATGCATTATTAAATATGTACTTTTATTACTGCAAATGTCCACGCATTAACTACAAAAAACTTATATGTATCTAATTCTTGCAAAATGGTGCACGCAGAAAAAAATGCACGTATAAACGCTTCATATATTTATTTATTATGTGTATAATCTCGAACGCAGCTGCTCGAAATTTGCAATTCAGCTATTTCACAAATAGGGAAGTTATTCAGATCAAATACGTATTTTACAACAAATATAGTCTAGATTGTATTAAACGCATTTACATATTCCAAGAAAATGTGTGAATCAAAACAGAAATATTCTAGCATTAAAAATATTTGGGTAAAACAGTATATTTTCTTAATTCAAGAACATTTTTCTCTCTGTGTAACATTTATTTGTTTGTAATCAAGCATCAGACATATTTTTTAAAATACGATCATAAGTAATCTTTGTGGCTGTAATCAATGGAAATCGTAAAACTTCAAAGCATATTGACATTTCAACGAAGATACCTATTTGAAGTAGAAGCGATGTCAAATAACAAGAAAATTGCAAACTAGACCGTAGATCATGCTAGCTAATAGGGATTAGAAATGTTCACAGTAACTGTCTATAGCGTAATCGTTGGCAAGAGTCATATGTAAGAAAATACGACTGAAGTTACTTTTTAATTTTTGTCTGATCTGAAAGGATTAGGACACGTAAGTAATTCTGCGGTTATTAAATATTCTGAATAATATTGTAATTTATATGTTACTTCGGTATCATGAAATAGCTACTTAAAGGGATTATCAAGGTAAGCGCCCGCCCTAGCTACAATAATTTCCGAAACGCTATTATTACCTTAGCTTAGGATCCTTTGGACCGCCATCCAGACAACATTTTTGAACAGATGCGCAGAGTTTTTGTTAGAAGGTCTGCGTGTTAAAAAAATTCAGTCAACATGTAACTGCTAGCCGTTGCACTGTGGCTCCACCCCATTGAGCGATTTGCCAAAAATGCTTTTTGGCGATGTCATTCTAGATGTTAAAAATTGTTACTACGGTAAAGTACACATACTGAAGTATAATTTACCAAGTTTTTTATTGTTTGAAGCTTCCACTGTCCACTGCTTTTGAAAATCATCTATGTATTAGTTTATTTTGTAGAATGCTTTCTATGTACCCGTGTTAAATATCAAATAATGACTACTTTCATTAAACTTTTAACTACTAGCAAGGTTTGCCCGAGGCAAGTTATTTATCACATCTGAAAGCTAATATATCTACCTATAGAATGCACTGCAAATTTACACTGCATTTCGTTGCATTTATATATGAAAATTAAGAAATTCCAAACTAGCACGTATTACGAATTATTTTCTACCGCATAACGTAAATATTCCCAGTATACTTTTTCAATAACAGGAATAAAATAAAAGTCTATGTACACTTTCCAAAGTACATTATAATTAGTACAAAATTTCTAGAAAAAAATGTAAATATTATTGTTTATATTGCTATTGTATGACGCACAGATAGAAATATCTTATCTATTACACCTTGCCGTTATTTGTGGCATATACTGCATATAATATCAAAAAACACTTCTAAATAATAAGGTAGGAAATACTATATCAACAACAAGTCGTTTTTTTTATTGTAAAAATAAATAAAATCAAAACAACCACAAATCCATATTTGTCATTATTTTTCTATTTGCCATATTGAGTTCACAAAGTTCTTATTTACGAAGAAGGCATAATTAAATATAATTCAATCATACCTTTTGGACAGCTATCTGAAGATGCTCAAGAATCAAGAAATAAGGATTATAAAAAATTCAGACTGCACCACTCAAAAAAATATTCCAGATCAGTTACGAGTACAAACGAAGACGATTTTCATATTTTGCTATGCTCATCTGATCCATGTACAAGTAGTCTTAGAAGACAACGATAAGAGGACGATGAATGACGTTACTTCCTTTTACGTTATTCCCCAATTAATATTTTCTTTTTTACTATAGACGATGTTTCAAATAGAATGGCACCTCATAGTCAGTAGTTTTTGATTAGATATTCATATACAGTCTTGGCCAATTGTGTTAGACACTCTTCACTTTCATAGGTTCGAAAAGCGTTTCCGGCTGCTTTTTGGTCGATTTTTTGACGATGCACTATTCATATCGTTGCAGAGTGGTACGAATCGCACATCGCGAATATTTCATTATTCTCGCTATAGCGACTAAAGTCTTACTTTGTGTCTTAAGTAGGACTGTTTGCCCACGTTCTACTTTGGTTAATTCACAAATTTTTGGCATTGTTTCACTACCTTAAGTTTAATTAATAAAAATGAAAGTATTCAAAGCAAAATATCCTGGTTATAAACTCCTAACACATATCTCTCGCTAATCGCGTCGACAATACGCTAATATTTAAAATCGAAACATTGCTACCTGCTTACCTATTGTCCCAAAGTAAGCACTAAAAATGTAAATTAAATATAAATTCGATGCTCATTTTCTTGGATCTGTAATAATAGATACTTATAATAATGGGGTTTTATGAGGGTGTCTATCACATTTGGTCAAGGTTGTATTTATTTGTAAATTAACTCCTACTTTATTTATAATTATCGAAAATTGTCATTTTGAAATTTGTAACTTTGTCAGTGACATTAGTATCATTTTAACTATTATTTTTAGCAACTATATAAGCTTTATATCAATTAATCTACATCTGGATTCCAACAATCATATTTATATGAGCAATTCATACGCAACTGGATGTAAGCTTCTTTAAAACACGGTGTGCAAATCAGTATTATGTTAGGTGTTTATTGCAGCAGCTCTTATAATTTAAATTTTTTAACATGTAATATATGCAATTAAATACACATATTAATATGTAGATATGTTTTTCTTTACAGACTAATCATCAACTATTTATCATTGCCCATACCAAATTTCATGCCAATCGGTACGAGGATTACGTAGTTATAGATTTTTGACAGAAAAAATTTCATTTGGAATCATAATGCGTTGGTCCAATTAGGACATAATAAAGTCTGAACTAGATTTCACAATTTCCGGTAACACTGACCAGTATTGATCACGAAAATTAACTTTTCCTTATCCTTACACCAATATTTAATTAGCAATGAAGATGTTGAACTGTAGATAGATTTAATCTATTAAATTTGTAAATTTAGATATGTCGTTTTGTCACAGCGAGTCACCACTTACTGACTAACTGATATGTTCTCATAATTTATTTTCATTTTATTTTCAAGATCAAAAGCTTTTAGTGAAATTGAACAATGTGCGTTAGTTGGCTGTGTGACGTTCCAGACTTAATGAAAGCAAATTATGTATTCATGTTTCATCTATCTATAGATACAAACTAATCACTAGAACCTTATGTGGTAGAACAAATATTATATAAACCCAATGCACTGACTGGTACCAATAATCAAACAAAAAAATGATGTCAAATGTATATATTGTTTGTATGTAAAAATAAGAAGGCTTCAATGTATGTATATATATCAAGTAATCTGGATTTGCATCAAACTAATAAAATATTAAAATGACAATATAAAAAGTAACAAGAAAAATAAAAGTAAGTGAAAATAAAATTTGAAAATCCGAAGGAGAAAAGTACAGCAATTTTAAAGATTGCACAAATAAAATTGTGAAGTTCCTTGGCGACCCTTCGCTTAAGAAGGCTCCGTTATTTTACTACTACAACGCTATAGAAAATAATACCTTATCTTCTAATAGAAAATTACATCCAGCGAGTGTATAGTCGTAAAATACAGTATTTTTTTTTGCTTTGGTTTGTAAGGGGCTTCCATATTTTCATCGGTAATTATACATTACGGTGATTTGATACCGTTGTGTTGGCAAATCACTTTTCGAGTTTGTTTTTTCATTCTCGAGGGGTGAGCGATTTTTCTCTTTCAATTAAAATTCGGTTTACATGCAGCAAACGCAGCAACGACTTTGATAGCAGTTAAACATATTTCAACAATTTATTACAATTAAAATATATGGCAGAAATTACCCGGGTAAAATGATTAAAATAAGTTTCAAGTACAACGGATTTGGAAAACTCAGTTTTTTTACTTGTGTCCGTGATAATTTCACGTTTTGTTGAGAACTTTCGAGGCGTTTTGCAGTTTTTATTTCAATTTTAGTAGAATGATAAAACATGGTTCCCTATAAGCGAATTACATCTCAATATCTTTTGCAACGCTATACAAAACCTATGTAAATTCAGTTTGCTTCGCTGAACTATTAGAACTAGCAATGAGTATTTGTCTTAAAAATTCTTAGAACATCATAAACAAAGGGAACAGTTTAAAATAAAAGGATACCAATTTGATATAACGTCAATGTTTTGAAATTAGGTTTATTGCTTTTGGGTCCGCAGAAACAGACGTGTCGCCATCAGTCAATTAATAGATATCGTTGCTATTTATAGTAGATCTACATTCGTAAATCATCAGTTCTTGTTCTATGTACGTAATAGCACAAATTATAACTATAATTACTGATCTCTATTTATCTGTCAAAACAGGAAAGCACTTAGAAATTGCAAATAATATCTTTACAGAAACGATATAAATGCTAATAATAGAACAAATGTATCATAACCACAGAACAATTCCGGTAAAAACTTAGCATACTGGCAGGCATATTATTTGCTTCTAGTACTCCTGTCGCCACTGGATATACAATTCGCGTCTGCCTCGCTACTCTGCATCATCTCCTTCTCTGTTCTGTATTACCGCGGATCGATTCTTTGCGACTGGTCAAGGACGTTTCACTCGAATTTCCATCGGGCATACGATGCAGATTGAAAGCCACAAACGGACGATTGATTATGATAATAGGAATCAATTACTGTAGCGATGAATGATAAAATGCATTTATCGATAAACGATATTTGCGCAGAAAATATTCATGCGTCAAGTTTTATTTCCATTGTCGTTTTCGCTAATAAAATTCTCGAATAAATTGGATTTATTACTTGCGTTTGTTGACATAAATAAGAGGATTTTAATGTTAAACAGAAACTGGAGATGAGTATTATAATAAAGGTATTTTAGTTTACTTTTAAGGAAAGATCAATTACAATAGAATAATGTAAATGTGAAACCTTTGATAGTCGAATATTCGTTAGAAAGATAGATGTTTGAAATGAAATAGAACAAAGAATGTACGACAAATTATATTAAAACTTAGCTATGCCTATCAACAAAAATATGTAAAAACAAAGAAACCGTTGATATATTGAATTATGGTTACATTCTCGAAAATTATTAAAGCACTTATTAATTAATGTAAACTAATATAACTATAATAATAAAAACGATTGGAATTATCGGTATAGCAATGTATTTTTTGTAAAGCTCTAACAAGGACTAGGAAAAAACATGTCCAAAAGACTAATCAAGAGATTAAATTAATAAAATTCAGGTGGAATTAAATTATTATAAATGATGCTTAAATTATCAGTATCGGTTCTAAAATTGACCGCGTTTTTTCGTTTTTGATCTACATATATCACTTCATAAATTAATCTTTTTTATATTTATTTTCCTTTTCTCAAAACCTTATTACCTTCAAAATCAAAATTATGTCGTCTATCTTTAGAGTGCGGTATCTAAATGATTGCATATGCTGCATACCAGTTGGTAAAATTGAACATGAACAATAATTCTAGAAAACCATTATAATGCCAAAAGTGGACAGCATAATTTGGAAATAAGAATGAGAAGACATTTGGTACGTTGAATAAAATGCCCAGAAAATATAACAATATTTTCCGGGACAAGCCTGCTACTTCTACTAGGCAAACAGCTCAAACTCCTCAAACTGATGTAGAAAATAATGGACATGTAAGAATGCTTAAATTATTCATTTGTAAATCTGTAACTATTTAATTTTATCATTAGAGCCTGGCCTCAGCTTGTACTTTAACAAATTCAAGTCAGATGTTTGGGGATAAATCTGCATCACCGCCAATGTCAAAGGATCAGGAAATCTGATCCTTTGACATTTCTGTAGCTGAAAATCAGAAACTTGATATAGCACTAGCCAGAGCTATATATGCGACTTCCTCACCACTAAGTCTTGTAGAGAACAAGCATTTCATTCGATTTTTTAAATTAGTTAGGCCTTCATACAGTCCACCTAGTAGATTTACATTGTCAAACAGACTATTAAATTTTGAACATAAGACTATATCAGTATTGCAACATATTCATGGACTGATATAAATGGAGTACCATTAATTAACATTATTCTTTTAACCCCAGAACCAATTTTTTATAAGGCTATTGATTCAAGTAATCATTCACACACGTCTGATTATTTATCGAGGATTTTGTGTGAATCAATCGAAGAAATAGGATTTCAAAAAGGAATATGAAAGGCGCCTGGACTCTAATAAAAAATAAGTATCCCAATATTTGCATATATGGCTGTGCAGGCCTTGGATTTAATTTACTTTGTAAAGACATTACTACAAACATCAATACTTATACAATACTTTTTGAATACATTTTTGAATCAACTAAAACACATGGAAGTACAGCATTCTTACAAGATATATGCATGGTTTGCATACACACAGAGCCTGGTAGAATAATTTTCGTTGAAACAGCAAAAGTATTTTGCTTTACCCCCACACAGGGCTGGTTGTCATAAAGTCATAAACTCGTATTAGCGATACACTCTTACAGTCGCTGCCTGAACTTGCACATTGCGCGTAAAACACTTCAAATGATTGTCATAGTTGAAACTTTTCAGGCTTTAGATATTTCAAAGAAGGACTACATTGAAAAGAGTGGAAGAGCTGAATGTTGTGATCGCGTTGGTCATTCAAGCTACAACGATATGTAAACAATTGGTGCCTAGCTTTTCGCAACAGTTGCCAATTATACATCCACATAAAGTTGTTAATTTATGGAGAAAAAGCTACATGTATAAAAAATTTCCTTTATATAATTTCAGTTTTTTCAAAACTTGGAGGCTCAACTTGTTTACCGGAGAAAAGGACAAACCTTTTCCTTCAAAATGTATTGTTCCCACAGTCAAGTAGAATGACAAAAAAGTTTAGTCAAAAAGCATTGGCATTAGTTTTGTTCGAAAGTATAAGAAACCGTAGGCCGATTTGAAAATAGCAACAATATTGTACGTTTAAATTTCAATTTCACATTTTTATTATATAAAATGTATTCTTACATCTGTTTTTACACCAAATTAAACGTAATATAGGTTATTTATTTTTATCTTTTGTCGTGTATTATACCACCTTGTTATTATTAAATACATTCATCGATGCAGTTTCTGTCTAATAATAAAATATTCATAAATTATATGCTCTTATGCAACAGCTGATTTTTCGGGTCTATTAACTCTGAAACAGCCAAGGTGTTCTCTAAAGTACTACCTTTCACAAATTGCTTCATTATTTATAATTATACATTGCCCCAAACGTGATATACACTTGTACACAACGACTTTATAAATAATTTAAAGGCAAGTCCGATAATTAATCTCGAAAATGGAGCATGGGAACTATTCAAAATGACGAGCATACGATGTTTGTGTGCTGGCGTTGAGCTCGATCCGTATATAATAAAGCAAAATGGAACGTGACATTGCCCAGGGCGGCGATTGCAATTGAGCGATCACGGATTTCAGGCTGTGTATAATGTATGTGTTTTATACCAGGTAGGTAATACTCACAGGATCGTTAATCAATTGCTTTTCAGCTAAACCAAAAAGTTTTACACAAAATAAGATTCGACTGTTTTTACGAAAAAAAGGAAAGATTCTAGTGCTACTTCATGTAACAGGAAGTGATCCTAATTCACTCAAAAATATCGAAAGCGTTCCAGTTTATGAGAATAAACATCTTGAGAATTCGGCAAGTGCGATTTGACGGTTCTATTATTAGTGGACCCGGAATAGATCTATTCTGGAACAACAAACAATGGAACGCATATGTGAATATGTCGCGACTGTGTACCTAAATCTTTAATGTACCATAAATTTAAAGTGAGAAAGTAATAAAAAGAATATATTCGTAAGTAGTTGGTTTTAGTGAATCCTACGCGTTAAATAAATAGTTCCATGTATAAACAAAAACTGAGGTGAGTAAACTAATAAAATCTGTTTTTTAAGTAATCTTTTATATACGGAAGTAATCTTATTTGTTCAATATACAGTATCTGCCTAAGATATCACAGGAATATCTGCTATGTAAAATTTCTGGAAGATGTTCGACATTGTGGGGTTAACATATGATCATAAGAACGACGTCCATATGGAAATAAATAAACTAATAATACGAATTTTAAGCTTTCAAAATCTTTGAAGACAACCAAAACTTAAATAAATTGGATATATTTATTACAATTAATCTGCAACGCCTCTAGACCTTTCAAACAGAATGTTTTATCTTGCTGTGCAAACCAGGCCTCCACACAGAAGGACTGAGAGGTAAATACTTGTGTGTCGAACTTCAGTAAGAGTGGGCAAAATTTCGGTAGGGGTTTTTTATAAAGAATATTAAGAAAGTGGGGCACTACAAAATAAAACATTGTTACGACTTCTATCTCATCTTCGTTTCAGTTCTTTCTCGTCACCTTGTCCACAATGTTATGTGAACGATTGGAGCACGCTCTTGAATTACATAGTTGCTAAGAAATGTCGTATTTTAAAGTATGTATTTGTTATTTTTAATTTTATTATTGATATTATTATGATTAATTACGTAGGCAACTACGCAGTATATATCCAAGTGACAAATGGAATAGTTGGAATAATTTGAAGGTTGTTATTTGTAAAGGTTGCAATGCCGTGTTTATACATATGTATATGTTTAGTATTTGGGTAGGGAAAAAACTACAAATATAACTATGTATATACATTTCATCATTCCAAACTGGATACCTAATTACAGCAAACGAAAAGTGCATTAATTGAAGAGTGGCTCTTATTATTACCGTTTTTATCTTCATTTATTTAACGTTCGTTGCTCCAGTGAGACCTTTGTTGAGCTTTCATACCTCCTGAAAGCTCGCAGTAATTTACATCTTCGGGACAGGACTGCGGCAATTGATGATATCCTGTTCAAGCATATAAATCTTTCCGAACAGAAGTAAAACATCGTAATTACTCGTAGCGAATATAAAAGAAACCTCCGTTATCTTCGTTAAAGTCGAAGTTCTATAAAGGTTTGGCGTTGTATTTGGGTAAATAATATATTATTCATATCATTCATTATGTATGACGTATCTTATATGCGATCGGAATTGAATAGTAAGGAAAATAATATTTGATATTTACAATTAAAATCGGTTGTTGTAAACAGATTTATTGTACGAACTGTTTTGACATACACATGCATTAGCTATGTACACGTAGTAGCATTAGTTATATATGAATTTATAACAATAACAAAACCAAAAATGTTTATTACTGGAGATAATATTCGATAATTTTCGTTAAACATTATGATAAGATATATACTAACATTAATTTCTATTGTGTACGAGTCTCTAAAAATATACTGTGTTATTTTTTGTAATCCAAACAGATAAAGTCGTAATAATTGTCAGTTATTATATATTATAAAGTTGTGAGTTTTGTGAATCACCAAGAAGTTAGAAAACGATGAGTGTTAAATAGCTATTACACCTAGGTTCTTAATTATGTCAACCATAATCTCACCACATTTGTGAAATAGTATTTGAAGAAAAAGGAATTAAGTATAATTACATATCATAGCTTCGAAACAGTAAATAACAATATTGCTACTTCTTGTTTGTTAAATTTTACTGATATTATCGTTACCCAACTGCTTGCCTAGCAATTAACCATAAACATATAATACTCATGACATACGGTACTATTATCATTATTATCTAGTATACAGCATTCGTTATGTCTTTGCAAATTACCTATTATAAGAGGAGACAAGACTGCCCGTTAGGATCCCAGATGGCTCACCGCCAACATTGCCTGAGCTGTAACCAAGCAATCCAAAACCGGAAATATATGAAGCTACTTTCCCATCTAGTACTCTGTGGTAATTTAATAAGTACTAAAAGTGAAAGTATTCATAATGTAATATGACCACATCATGTAATTAAATCGTAACTTTGTTCGGAACTCAATTCTCCCTACAATTTTCTTTAGTTATATATAAAAATCCTTAGTTAACTCTTTAAGAATGTCTTCCAATTTAATTTGCCTGTTGTTATTTCTTTTTTTTTAATTGTACTCAACACTTTAAATTACGCTTCACGGTCGTTTGGATTACAGGATCTACTTTATTTCTGCACTTATATTAAAGCTTTTAATTCCTGATTTATTTCCACTTAGAGGTCAATAAAACAATAAATAATTAAATACCAATTTATTCCATAACATATAATAATATGTTTTCGTTAAATAACTTCTTCAGTGGAAGAAATTGACATTTAATATGTGTTAAATTACTAATAATATAAATATAAATTGCCATGCCTATCAACAAAATTATCTAAAAAACAAAGAATTCATTGATATATCGAATTTTAATTATATTCACAAGTAATAATGAAGGAATAATGATTTAATACAACATTAGAAATTGAAATGATTTGAATTATTCGTATATCAATCTATTTTTTGTCAAGCTCTAACAATTCTGTCCAAGGACTAGGAAAAAACATATAATATATATTAATATAATATATATTAATATAATATATATTAATATAATATATATTAATATAATATATATTAATATAATATATATTAAAGGTTAACGTATGTAGATAGTCATTGGTCACAATTGGCACAGTGCTTACATTGATTAATTTTGTCGGACTTTTACAACGCATTTCGCATTTTTACTTGGTCCTGTAATTTCACTGACCGTTTTTCGGATCGTGGCGTTTAGAGAGTGGCAGTTAAATTCAACGTCAGTGACCACGTGTGTGTCACTTTGAGTATTGCTTACACATACATGATGACAATCAGATTGAATAAATAACCAAAAATACTGTTTGCATAAGTTCTTTTTTCATTAGTTTTTCGTTCGTTTACTGCCAGAAACTAAGTTTTCTTTAAGAACATTTTTGATAATGTAATTAAATATATCTAGGACCAATCTAAGGGAAGTTATGCGGCAGGACTACAATTGAGCAGAAATGGACTGATTCAAGCAAAATCTAAAGCCATGTCGAACTTCCTCTATAATGCAGATAAAAACGCAGCATTATAAACGGCGGTTTAATGCAGTCACAAAGCCATTTCAATACAATTATACCCACACAAAAACTACACCGCGAGAGTTGCAGTGCTAGTCAGACAAGCGATACAGCTTACAATGTCACTGCAACTAAGCGCCCACTACACATAAAAAAAACTATAAAATATTGTACTCGAATTTCCAGCAAATTTTACTTAACGCCAGGTATGCGCGGTGTTTAAAACTCCCAGATCAAATATCTCGGAAACGAAAAAAGATATTTGAATTTTGAAAAAAGCAGTTGTTAAAGAATATGATTGACTCCAGTTTGCTATCACAATTGTGTTTTATTACGTGAAGATAAACATGGCGCTGCGATCAAAACAATTTTTTTGATCGCCACAATCTTCAGTTGTTTTTTATTTGAAACAGCATTAAACTTAATGCAAATTTCATTATTTGTATTAGTTTCAAAAATTTTATGGTTTCATAGATATTCGTATTTAAAGAAAGTAAGAGTAATTTAAATTTTTGTCTTTATTTTTTATATTTCTTGTAACGGATCAAATGTAACTAACAAAGATGTTCAAAATTGTTGCCTTCTTGATTACTACACAATGTATACCGCCTTATTAGTTCTCTTCCTCAAACATTTAACAATGTATTTCTATTAATTTTTTGAACACTTGCAGCAAATTTATTGTAAAGGTTGCCCATATCTGTGATTGGTTCCTTGTAAACTTCAGCTTTCAAGTAACCCCACACGAAAAAATCTAGCGGGGTTAGATTCGGAGAACGAGCCGGCCATCTGAGGACGCCATTACTACCAATCCAACAACGTGGTAACGTCTGATTTAAATAATAGTAACTATGTTGGCAGTATGAGCAGCTGCCCCGTCTTGATGTAACATGATATTTCGCAACTCTACACCGGTACATCTTCCAAAAGTAGTGTTAACTCATTTTGCAGGAATTGTAAGTAGCGCACACTAGTTAGTGTTTCATGATAAAAGTGGGGGCCTATGCTGTATCCGTTTCATATTCCACAGCAAACGTTAACGCCAAAAATCGTTTGATTTTTTGTTTGCCTTATCCACCTAGGATTATCTGCTGACCAATAACGAGCATTATGCTTAATTAAACTACCATTGTTGCGAAAACGACATTCTACTCAGAGGTGTCGAGGGTCTATATAGGTAATGTATAGTATTTCAGAAAAAAAAAACATTTTATGACAAAAAAGTACCAAATGCGATTTTGAACGTCTGTAGTCGATTACGGATAAAGCTCACATCTTCAATAACCCTACTCTATGCTCCCATGGACAAAGTCGTGGTAAAGTGATTGGTGTTACAATGCATACCACTATAGTTACGCTGGTTTAAGAAGAATACGAGAGCTGACAAAGTGAACATGGCATTGAACATATCGAAGTCTGCCGTAAAGAATATATATGTAATTCTTAATTCATGAGATACAGACAAGTGAAAATATCGTTAGGTCCATACAAAATAAATGCAACAACACAAGATCAGCTACTTCGATCTATAAGTAAACGAAATTACAGAAAAACAATGCGGAAATAAGTGAGTTTAATCGCGGATTTCATTTCTGCGAGTACAGTCAAACACTGGCTATAAAAAGGAAATTTATGCAACCGAATTGGCTAAAAAAGCTATAGTAAGCACAATATACAAGAATATCGAAATGGGTCGATAGACTAATAGGCCTTTGAGTGGATCGAAAAGTTGAACTGCTTTGTAAGACCTTCACTGCAAGGAAAAATGTTTCCTCAATGCAACGGCAATAAAACACTGTGGCGGTTCAGTTCTCGTTTGCAACTCAGGGACAAATACATTGATAGAATACCAGAAGCAATATGGAATGATGACTGTATTACACTGTAAAATTATTCTATTAAGTCTAGTTTACAATTAATTGGCTAATTTCTATAATGATGGAAAACAATGAACCAAAGCATACAAATCAGATATGCAAAAAAGATCTTGGCGAACAGTAGAAAGCCAATATTTAGAAAAGTACGACTTCACCACTCCAAAATTCCGACCTTAACCAGATAGAAATGTTGTAGGGCAACTTACATAAGAAAGTTACACTGTAGCTCGTATTTTCAAAGAAATCAAGTGGATTATGTTGCCAAATGAGTGAAATTATATTCCAGTTGAAATTGTACGAAAATGAATACAGAGAACGTACATGAGGGCACGTCCGTTCTGGACGCAGGGGTAGTTTCTTTGACAAAAAATAGTATTTATCTAGAAAACTAATCAAAAGGTCGTTTTTAAGTTATTTCTAATATTCTTTTGCAATGGAAAATATTTTTTGTTTTTAGTTACATTCTGTGACGGCTAAACTTCTGTGACCAGTAGCGTATATTCTAAAAATATATTCTCTTTGAGGAATTCAAATGTAAGTACTGTATTCATTATGGTAGTGTTACTTGATATATTGCAACAATTGCGAACAACTTGAAAACATCAACCTTTTTTGTTTAAAAAAATAATTACACTACGTCCATAAATGATCTTAAAATTATTTTACATTAGTCTATCTTCCGTCATTTTAATTATTCAACCATTCATAGCAATGGTTTGAAAAAGATAATCAAAGGTAATCTCTGAGTCTCGTTGATGTTCTAAAAATAGTTGAGATGTCTGGTCAGGCATATTCCACTAGAGAGCGCCGATTAAAAAGTTAATAGACTGTAAGTGAGTATGTATAAGTATGTATCTATGTAGTGTGGGTATATATCTACATTGCAATGTACATAGAATCTGTGCTCGTACATGTATTTTATATAAATATATGTATATACATTGTCATGGTCGGCTTTCTCGACAGCATCTCGTCTCAGGCGTCTAATTATAAAAGGCCGTCCAAGGTCGCCTATCATTACAGGCGTTAGTATAGCGAATAAAAGCGATAATAAAACGTAAAGATCGCCTCGTGCGGAACGCACGTAAAGTATTATAAGACTTGTTTTTTCGCAAATGATGAAGAGGTTCTTTAACATTTAATTATTACATAGATGAATGAAGCGAAGATGAAACAGAATAAGAAAGTGTAACATTTGCAACTCTAAGCACAAAAGATTCTTTATTAAGGTGTCATTTTCAAAGTTAAAATGTACGGCACGCTATGACAGATAACTTCAGTGGATCGATGAACTTCCCAAGTTTGAAAGTCTAGAGTAGTAGCGAAGTTTCACAAAGAAAACTCATTCGCACTCTATCTACAGGGTATTAACGCCAAATAAGATTGTGCGCGTAAATATATATGTATCTATGTATACAGCGTGTCTAAAGTTAATGGTTTACCATTCCCGACTTCTTTACTATTGCGGTTTATGAAGTTGGTTAAATTTACAAGTTTATGCAGTTGTTCAGAAAAGTAATCCAATATTCTGTTTCCGAGATGTTCACTAACAAAACGTATCCGTTTTAATGGAACACCTGTATATTCTGAGAAAACAATATTTTGAATAAAAAAATGTTAATACGTCACTACTGTAACGCTCGTTTAACTATACCGTTTCTTTGAAGACATTTTTGAGCTTATCTGGCAAGACTTCTCGTCGCTTTCATAGTTGATAGTTCTTCCAGAAATGTTATTTATAGTTTGTCCAATTTTGGTTTGCAGCTCTATTACATTTTGATGTAAATGTCTTTCACGAAACCTTATAGGCGTTAAGTCAGCAGATCGTTCAAGCCGCGGCATTAGTGTTGCAGTTCAAGCTATTATGAAATATTCTGCTTAGTAAGTTTGTAGTTTCAAAATAATTATAAGCAGTCGCCCCATCGGTTTGAAAATAAATGCGCCAATAATCGGCTAATGGAATATTTTAACAAAATATTGAAGAATTTGTGTTGGTATTTCAACTGCAATACACTAGACGACTAGACATCTAAACTAAAGCGATTTAGAGGAATTCGTGGATCGAGGACGAGAGGATTTTGTCTGCTTCAATAATGTTCGGTCTTTTTGTAGCATATACCTGAATTATAAAAATTAGTCGGATCATAGTTGAATTGAAAATTATTCTGATGTGCATCACAGACGTTCAGTAACCACTAACACTCATTCTTCTTTCAGTGTCGCCTGGTAATAAAGTGTGCACTCTTTTTTTCTTATATGCAAGAAATTTATGTTTCTTTTCTTCTGTACTCCTCTTGACGTTCAGTTCTCGGGTAATACCTCAATACCCCTTTCGTTTTTTATTCTAAAATGAAAACCTTGTTATCTCTACTTTTTTTAATGCGGATTCATTATTTCTCAATTTTCTGTATAAACGCGAAACGTACTGTTTACTTGGTAATGGACATTTTTGTGCCTCTACTGATTTTTTTGGGTCTACTAATCTTTTTATGGCAGAGATATTTCCACTTTAAATAAAACTGCAATTAATTACATACCAATTTATTCCAGAATATAAATTATTATTTCGTTTATAAGACTTGTTCAGTGGAAGAAATTTACATTTACTATGTGTCAAATGAATTTATTTTTTATACTCAATTAGCCACAGACATAAGATGTCTATAGTTACTTAAAAGTTAGAAAAATAATATGAGATATATATTTTTTATTGTCAATTGGACAACATTAATTTCGAACCGACACAACATATTACATTCTATGGCATAGATATTATGTCAGTGTTAGTGGTCCCTATATATGTGTTATGTGTCAACTATTGTTAAATACACATGGAAAACTTTTTAGATATAATATAAATTTTACCAACTTTAAGTTTTAATTTCTTCTATTCTAATTGTTGCTTTTGTAATACAGGTGATGTAAGCAGGACCGCATAAAGTGCAGTAAACCATGTAAGTACGTTTAGAGATCATCGACAACCTATTCTGGAAGTTGGTATGCCTGCTAACAAGAATCATTTACTAACAATTTAACACCGGCTTAAAACAGGAACATTTCCTTTTCTATCTACTTAGCAACGCTAGGGTAATAACATCCCCAAATACAATATAAGTATAGTATGTAGTGCAAAGCGAGATACATGCGTACTTCCTTAAGAACAAACACAAATAAAAATACAGTCTCTGTTCGTAGTCGGAAACACGTTTTACCTCCTTTCAAGTGTTTTCTGGCATCCATCCGCTTTTGGCGTGGAAATAGAAGAAGACAGTTAATTAACCTGTAGCACTGTATCTTTAAAATATATTGATAGTTATGGTTTGAAGGTAACTGTAACAACACAAGTTATACATTCACTTTACATTTTGAACGATTATTGAATGGTGAGCTTCAAAATATTTTTTCTATTTAACTTCGTATACTTAATTATTAATGTTTTAGGTATGGTTACAAGATTTTCTAATATCATTTTATACATTTGTATAAATTACACTCCCGCTCATAATTCACGACCACATCCTGTATAATTCAAAAGCGTTAACGAAATTTGGTTTAAAAACAGTATTAAACCATTGATAGATAGCAATTATAATTAATTAGCGCATGACAACATTTAGACATCTTTTATAACTGGCCATACTATTCTTTTTGTCTTTTTCGAACTACGACGTTATTTCAGGAAACTGTTTAGGAAATAGTTCTTCCTTTAACGCGTCAATCAGTTTGAATTCTCTTTACGCAGGGTATTCCATTTTCACAATCTCTTATAATCTTATTATATATTATTGATACATTGATCTCGATAAATTGCAACAGTATCACGTTTGGACATTCATCCAACTAGATAACAAGTCGCTTTAGGAATACGAAACTTATGCACGGTGTTTCTGTTTAGGAAGAAAAAAATGACATATATTGAAATACCAACCACACAGTAAGAAAATATGTACAGTTAACGCAGTCCGGTCCACATACATAGGTGTTAGATTTTTTTTCGGGTGTTAGTCTAATTAAGTAAACTTTGTAAATTTGAGATGTGTTTGTGCAATAGTAATTTAGCAAAATGTGTAAATTATTTTACACAATTTTGAATATGTGTGTGTAGATTACACATTGTTCAGAAAAATAATAGGACAAAACCAGGTAAATTTGTGTTATTTTAGAGTTCTAGCAAAAGAGTTTTTCAATATTGGCAATAGTCAAACAGTGACACATTTCGAATGATATCACAGTGTGAAAAATTCGCTACTGCAAATAAGTGCAAACATGGCACTTTTCGATTTATTAATTCTATCCAAATCTTGATTTCTTATGTTGTTTTCTTCGCATAAATAGACTAATTGTATATCTTTATATTTTGAAAAGAACGTTCTCGAACTTAATCTGAAGTATAGAGTACATATTGTCATTATTTACTAACAGTAATAACCGAAACGCACTTTACGATACTTATAAACTCATTTCATGTAATAGTATTATTCTGTAATAAGTCCATGGGACAGAGTTACGTGAGTCAAACATGTTTGTACTGTGTAACAATGTGATTGAAACGTTTATTTACATTTTACGTTGCGTTTACGTGCCTTGTAATGCGATATTTATTCGGTGTAAACAGCACTGAAGACGTATTTTAAGCGTGTGAATGATTAAAGGCGGTTTCTCCGCATAGAACACGCAAAAATATATTATGAAAGCAGTGAATTACATAATGTCTTCACTGCTATATATTTTATGCCATTATCGGACTATTGTAATACGTAGTTTAATGAAATTTTGCTACTTATAAACTCTCTAAGCAGTTTCATAGATTAATGTTATTGTACAGTTTACGTTATATACATGACGTGTCACAATTTTAATTGATGACCTTGTAAAACAATTATTGCTTAAGCGCTCTTTATCGCATTGGACATTAATCATCATGTCTTCGTGCTACGATATCTATAAGACGAGACATAATGACAAAATGTATGCATAATATGTGTAATAATAATCATTCGTCTTCTTCACAACTTCGGTGTTGTCTGTAGTCAATGTAGCGATTATTGATCATTCAAGAACTATCAATACTAATTGGATTGCTAAATATGTTCTTATTCAAACAGTATATATTAAATTCCAGTTTAGTCTTCAGACAAATTCATTGTTAATTTCTTTCTTTTTACTTCATTCAAGTGTATTGCATTACAAGTAGTACATATTTTAATTCGCAAAAAGAAATATAATGTAACAAGCGTAATTAATTCAATTTGCCCAGAATTGAATTGAGCTTTCTTTTATTTCGTTTTTAAATTCAGATCTTTAAAAGGATTTGAACTTATACCTGAAAATTGAAATAATAAGTGTTTCAGTCGTTGGCCTAATGCTCCAAATACAATAAGTTTAAGTAAGTATGTTCAGCGTTGCTTGCAAGAGTAGCTATATAAATAGACAGTCTAAAGGCTATGCTTTCGCGCAAATTTCAGTTCTTTAAAAGAACGCAGTGCTTTAATGAACTTCTTTAGAGCAATTAAATGTGCTTTAAAACAAAGACCTTATTTACTAAATACACATTTCCTGCTGAAAAAGCAGTAGAAGAGAATATTACTAACTAATTCCATCGTTCATGCAGACAATGCCAAAAACCGTCTGACTGTTTTCTGCGACCTAATAAGATCTGGTACACATAAAACCTTTATTACGGTGGGCACCAGGATTTATAATGCTTTTTCTGTGGAATTGAGGTAGCTGTATGCCGCTTGGGATCATATTCTTGAGTAACCACTGCATTTATTTATTAAATGATGTTTTTCTAATGGATGCTGTATTTTGCATTCCATCCCAGAATGTGGAGTATTCGGATGTTATTGTATATTACGGATGTTTGTTATGAATCTTTATAGAGTTTATTGTATTTTCACTATTGTAGTGATATCGTTTCTCACAGATGGTATGGCAAGAAACACCATATTTGTATTATTATATTGCTTAGCACATATAACTTTTTAGCAAAAATAATTGAAAATTACAAAAACCAAACATTGTGACGTTTAAACGGCTCGACAAACGACTACAAAACTATAAATTCATCTAAATTCTTGGGTAGTCATAAGTAGTAGAATTAGATAATTTATCCATTGTCTGTGTGTAGCTATCAAAGTTTATCACGTGTTACCCAAATCACGAAAATCTTGTAGTTTTGATAGTGGTATTACACATAGTACTTTTATGGGAATGAATCGTGCTACGGACCGTATACTTCTTCTGAAGAAAAGGGCGATAATGCTTGGCTTAAACGATGGTGTAAGAAATATGTATTTCAGAATAAACAACTTACTACTGTATATGATGTTTATACATATACTGGAAATGTGTAAGGAAATACTGCATGTCTTTCTCGCACGGTTCGGTCATCATTATGGCATATTATCACCGATGCCCAGATCTAATCAATTTCATTAATTAATTTCATAGATTAAATTATTTAATTTCTTACCAGACACTGTTAAAGAAATTAATAATCTTAACTAATTTATTAGTTCTGTAAAAGATACAACTAAACTCCAAAAAAAAACAAAATGAATTGATATTATAGTAACGAGTATTATTAATAGTGTACAACTTTTTGTAGGCGTCCCCCCATATGTTCTGTTCCAGTTCTTGACATAAAGTTTTCCAGCACTTCTTTTTAGTCTCCTTGATTAGATTAGCGAGGTCTCTCTTGGCTGCTTTGAAGGTTCTCTTGCTTTCCACAAACCACTGCCTGTTTGCGTCCTGTTTCTTAGCTGCTCTGGTTAGTTTCCTCCTAAGTTGGTTGCACCTCTTTCGCTTCTCCCTTATATCACTACTCCACCAGTAAGGACTATTGTTGTTGACATTACGGGTTTGGATACTCTTTTTATAAGCTTGCTGGATCAGTTTTATGCATTTATTATGATCGATCACACTGCTTGCTTGCGCGGCGATGCTTATCCTGCGTTTGAAAGCTTCCCAATCCACAGTGACCTTACATTGCTTCCCAGCATCCCTTTTACCTTGTATGCTATTGACTTCGAAGAGAATATACCTATGTTCTGTTAATGTTTCCTCCTCAAGTACTTGCCAGTTATCTATTTGTTTAACCATTTCAATTGCTGACATGGTTACATCAATGTGGGACACGCTAGTCCCTTACAATCCGGACGCAGGCAAGAGGAGGCAGATCCTAAATTGTCTTTTCCCATCCCTACCAGACCGTCTAAAACGGGGGCCTATTGTTGATGGTGTAGTGCCTTTTACGAGCGAAGAACTGGAATGTGCTATAAAAAATATGAAATCTGGTAAAGCACCAGGCTTGGACAAAATACCGCCAGAAGCGATCAAGGAGTTTTTTAGTTGTGCGCCAAAGCTTGTCTTGCAAGTAATGAACGACTTGCTAGGAAAACAAGAATTCCCTGATAATTGGAAGATTGCAAGAGTGGCACTAATATTGAAAAGTGGGAAACTGCCAGAGCTCCCGACATCATACAGACCGCTATGTATTTTGAGCACTATCAGCAAGCTACTGGAAGCACTTATAAGGACGAGGCTATATGAGGAACTCGATGAAAAGGGTAGCCTACACAGGCACCAGTATGGCTTTCAAACAGGCAAATCTACTATCGATGCTGTAGAAGCACTGCTGGATACTGTAGAGGACTATAATAGCAGATGGTGTGCCTTGGTAACCATCGACATACGAAACGCCTTCAACATGGCCAATCATAGCCTCATTATTCGGAAACGCAAGGAAAGAAAGATCTCGGACTATCTAGTAAACATAATTACCAGTTATCCATCAAATAGAAAAATAATGTTGAATAAGAACGAAACTCTGACAACGGAAATGGGGGTGCCGCAGGGGTCGGTTCTTGGGCCGACGCTGTGGAATATACTTTATGATGATCTTCTAGAACTGGAACTAACAAGGGATGCAACAACTATTGCCTATGCCGATGATCTCGCCCTAGTTGTCGGTGCGAATGATGAGTATACGCTGGTTGAGAACGTAAACGCGTGTTTGGTACAAATCACTAACTGGACTAGAGCAAATAAAATGATACTAGCACCGGAAAAGACCGAAGCAATAATAGTGAAGGGCGGACGCAAGAGAGATCATATCTTTTTTACGTTGGAAGAAGTCAGTGTAGTTCCCCTCTAAATCTATTGTCTACCTGGGTGTGACCGTTGACGACAAGCTTAGGTTTGGAAAGCATATAGAGGCTGTAACGAACAAGACCGAAATGAACTTGACAGGTCTGATTAGACTGATGCCCAACATTGGAGGCCCGGGAAGCATGAAGCGGTCGTTGCTGTGCAGCGCTATGCACAATATGCTGCTGTATGGTGCTCCAATATGGGGTCAAGCTCTGCAATTCGGGAAATATAGAACAAAACTCCAGCGTGTCCAGAGAAACACGCTCTTGCCAGTGGCCTCAGCATATAGGACCGTGTCGGGAATGGCTCTATAAGTGGTTACAGGAACAGTACCCATCGGCCTATTGGTCCAAGAAAGGTGTTACCTACACGAACACAGGCATGAAGGTCGGAAAGATATGAGAACTCGGGCTAGGGATATCTCCCTCTGCACTTGGCAAAATAGATGGGACAATGAGCATGTGAAAGCTCAGTGGACAAAAAGGTTAATAACAGACATTAAGGCCTGGATAAGCTGTAAACACAGACGGATAGATTATTACCTAACGTAAGTTCTAACAGCACATGGGGTTTATCGATACTTTGCCAAGCGCTTCAATAAGGATAACACCGACGAATGTATGTACTGTGGAAACGTAGATACGGCGGAACACACGATATTTGAGTGCACCAGATGGGATCAGTACAGAGCCGATACCTATAACAAAATAGGGGAGATACTTACACCAGACACTATAGTCCCAAGAATGTTGGAAACGCCAGCAAACTGGAAAATCATCCACAACATGACGACTACCATCATGAGTCTAAAGGAAGAAGAAGAAAGAGAAAGACAGAAAGCTGCCGCCCAGATAGGGAGATAGAGGCAGAACGACGGATTCACCTGATGCAATGTCTTTTTTGACGGTTCTGGGTGTGTCTTGAGGTTTTTGAAATGCAGGAGGTTTTAGTGGGTAAACGGTACACAGGTGCACAGTACTGGAGTCCCACACACCGTCCATAAAGGATTTCCTCCTGGGTAAAAAAAAAAATAGTGTACAACTTGACGTATTTCTGACATGTCAAACATGTGATAAGATAAAATTATTATTATTGTTATAGGATATCTATTCGCAATGTATAAAAGCTTCTACCCTCTTGGTCGGCGTACCAATTCTTCAAGTTTCTAATTAAAGATCGGAAAATTTGCCAAGAAATACCAACATATTCACTTTAGTAGATCTATTCCAGATAGGGACGTGCATTATCTTGTTAAAAAATTGGATACCCCAGCTAATGCTCCAAATTTAATATCGGTAAATGTTGTTCCGTATCTTACAATATAAAGCATAAAATGTTTCATTCATCCTACAATATTAACGGTCTAAGAATAGAGAAAAGTAAAAACTTCATTGTTCTTGGTACATTATTATTTGATTCATGTCCGTCATTTTCACCTCACGTAGATACACTTTGTTCATGCTTTATTATTATGCGGCCTTCTAAATATTTTGCTAATCCAGCTACGTTAAAATCTTTTATTTGTTGTTAGATAGCCATTGACCGTATCTAACGTAAATTTCTGTCGTTTAAGCTGGACGGCCAGTACCTCCTCTATAGGTGTTGATTATAAATGTCTTCCAGATAGACACGGTATGGAATCTTGCTCGCTTTACTCAAAAATTACTGCAGATTCGTATTAACTCTCCTCATTTATTAACCTTTTTTTCGTTTTCATGTTACTCTGTTCTCTGCTCGTTATTCTGTCGCATTAACACCTAAAACTAATGTATGAATTCATGCATTTGTTAGTCTCAATATATAGAACTGCCAATTCGTATTTTACTAATATCTTATTTTTATAATTAAGATTATTCATCCTTTTACATTTTGGCATATCTTTATGTTAAATTATTTTTTGCAATAAATTGTATAATACATGCGTAAACAGGTTGTTAAGTTTACCATGTTTTCGGTTTCCGTTCAGAGCTTCGGTGTATCGGTTAATGTAAACCGTGAAGAATTTTGATATAACTGGCTCTTTGGAACATTTGGTGTAATGTAGGATACTATTTTAGTGAACTAATGTGTGCACAGTTCTTTAATTGAAATGTTAGCAGTTTCATGCATGTCGTTTTATTAGTGGATTAGCTAGCCTAGTATAAATGTATTAAGTCATTCACAAATATGCGACATGAAAAAGAAAATTAGAAAAGCGTAGTTCGCAGTAAAGCTATTTGTCTCTTCTACAGGAATTGTTGTTGCTACTGTGCTATACGCGCTTGGAGATTGTCTAGACACTTTCAAGTGTGCCGTCCGTAACTCATTTATAATTACGTTTAATACCAGTAGTGACGGTGCAGCCCGACGAGGCGAGCAACTGTAATCTTACGTGTTCTTCTTTCTTTACAACAGCGCCTCGTTTTAACAACCTCTTTTCTACTTCGTCTACAACACAACTCTTCTTCTACCGCTACGGGTTTAGCTTATTTACTCTAGTCTTATTAGGTGGAAAATTGCTAGGATCTCGGCGGAAATCCAAATAGCATTATTGTTGTTATTATTGTTTATAAAAGTGGAATGGATATTTCGTGATTCGATAAAAGGAAACCGTGAAAGTTGTGTCGAGCCGGTCGTCAGCGTTGATGGTCGTTTGTTGTCTCGAAGGGGCCCTAATTATGGTAATTCATATCCGAATCACGCTCTATTAACCGCGCGATCTGTATTGTGTTGTTGGTGCTTTGTTTCTGCTTCGCGTACGAAGACAATAAGTGGATCTACACGATGGCTTACTGAGTTACCAGCGCGAATATTTAATTTGCTTATGTGAAGGGAATTATTGAAAACACATGCAGAGTAATATATTTAAGCAACCTTTATAAATGCAGATAGTAGGATATAGACATAATGATGAACTATCGATTTAATACATAGTCTTACGTTTAAGAATTTAAACTGCTTGAAGTGTAAAGAATTAAGTCATTATTTCTCACAGAAAATTTTCTGTGAATGATTCTCTTAAGGAAAGACAGTAACTAGAATTCTCTTATTATGTTATGGTTTATTTAGGAAATACGTGTTATAGCATAATTAATAACGATATACATATAACCGCCTACCCCATCAAACTTTGGAAACTGAAATAGTAGGAGTATAATTTCGTCCAAATAATTGAAATAATTCCGCTTGAATTTGTATACTCTACTTATGTATGTTATACTTTTGTTAAGTATCTAACGCGTATTATAAAGCTAGTAAGTTTGGCAGGTTTTTGACAGGAATCGTATCAAAAAAACTGATTTCATTCGCAGAAGAATATTGATTTTACGCAATTTTTCGAAAATATATGTATATGAAAACGACTTATCCAAATAATTACCAACCACTTCATTATTGATACTATTTCTTTCTCGACAACATTTCGAAAACAAAAATTGTTTTCAGCTATCGATTGATGGCAGTTAAAGTTAAATTAATTTGATTCAATTGCTTTGTACAATACTTTTGCAGCAATGATCCACTTATATCGCCAGTTGGTTAAACTGTTTGAATTCATATACTTATCAATCGCATCTCTTAGTCAAATATTCATTGGGAATTAAAAAGTATAATTGATGGAACTTTCTTAGTGTCTGCTTGCTGATTGCTGTTTTGCTGTGGTTTCTGTACTTTTCAAATGAATAAACCGCAGACAAAATAACAATTAAGCTTAAAATTATTTTGATACAAATTTGACAGACAAAAGTTTCAACTCTTTTTGCAGTGGCATCAATGGGTCCTTTTCTAGATAATTTCAATGTCTTGCAATTAAAATTATTTTGATACAAATTTGACTAAGCTACAAGTTTCAATATTATCTCTTTTTTTGCAGTGTGGCTATCAATGGGTCCTTTTCTAGAGTACTCATTTCAATGTCTTGCTTCATTTTTATTTTCTTGGCGTATTATTGTTATTTAAACATATTTTTATATAAAATAGGTCCTAGGTCATTATAACATCTCGTTCGCATACCTTTAATGTTTTAATGTGGTTGCGTTTCAGCTGCATTTCCTTTGAAAACTGCTACTGTCCGCTGCAGTACTATCGGTAATCGCAAAAAAAACATTCTTTTATTTGTGGCACGCTAGAATTACTTGCTACCAGGTATTCACGAAACTTATGTTCCATAAATTTGAATTTCATAAATATACAATTATTAAAGATAGCAAAAAACGCTTTATATCCTATGTAGTAGTAAAATTTTATGTGTATGAGAATGGAAAAATATTTTTAGCCACCCACTGAGAATAATACTGTGCATGTTCTACCTAAATTAAGATCATAAAGCGGAAAGTACGATGATGGCGTTAACATGAAGAGTAGGGCACTGTAAAAATGAAAAGAAGTCTATAGCGAACATATACATTATACATATGTATATACATCAGTCACGTTAACGTTCTCTGGCTCTGGTGTGCTCGGTGAAATCAACAGCACTGTTCCAGTTGAAAAAGGAGCGGTTACAGCAGAACAGTGGAAAGCGGCTGACTGATTTGCAGCTTCAACTTTCATTTATTCGCATCCTTATGTAATGTAACTTTCATATATTTTAAAAGACCAACCTTTCAAAATTTAAAGGTGAGGTAAAGTCATATTTCATTATGATATACAGGCTGGTCCATTTAAAGTGTAACACTGTAATATTTTCGAAACAATTAGTGTTATGAAGAAAAGTGTTAGACAAAAGTTTAACTACATGAAGGGGCTCATTCGATGGCGCTACTATTGTCACTATAAAGAAAGACAAGCAAGGTCAACTCTTTTTTTTTTCAAATAGCATATGGTATTTTTTTATCAAATTCTAAAAGAACAATAAGTTGTGAATAGAAAAAGAGTAAACCACATATGACCTCAAGTTAATATTAATCGAGATATTTCGAAAAAATGAGGACATAATAAAAGTCAATGCAGCAATGTTTTTCCTTCGATTTTTAAATAGTAGAAAATTGAAAAATAAATGTAAATAGTAGCTACAAATTGTTGACGGCTATCAAATTAGATGTTCAAATTAGCAACCACCAGCCCCAATGCACTTTTATATTCGCGCAGAAGAATCGCGAATACAAGTGCGGGAATTTTAAGTGTACAATATCGACTTGTTGTATATGACACGGAACCAACAACACCAGAAAACATGCAGCAGAAAATAAGACATGGATGTGCAGACATTTCTGAAGCCATGTTACTGCGTGTGCATGGAGATTTTTCTGCGCGAATGCAAAAGTGCATTGAGGCTGGTGGCCGCCAATTTGAATATTTAATTCGATAGCCGTCTGCGTTCTTCAACTATTTACCTTATGTAAAGAATATTATGATTTAATTTACAACTCGTTGTTTTAAATATTACACTAGCCGACAATTTTAAACTTTTTTTTGAATAACTGTTGTAAAAATATAATTCTTAGAGCCTTTAACTGAAAGCATAACCAAAACCTAATTTTTTCCACCACGTCTAGTTTTAGCGTTATAATCATACTCCCGTAGGAGATAAACAATAATTATATTTAAAAATTTTATTAAACATTTAAACAAGTTACCTATAAAAAAATAGATAGACTAGATGTTTAATTAGTTATCAAGAATACAAGATACTTAACTATATACCAAGCAAAATTGTTGACATATCAGAGTTTTGCATAAATAAAGTCATTTCTTCCATTTATATTGGCTGTTGCCTTCTTTGATGAGAAAGCAGCAATAATTTCCTATCATTATGGGATTCCACCTATCTTGATATCGTTTTTCATTTCTGCAATATCTGGATATAATATTACCAGTTCTTCATTACTCGTGTTTCCTAAATTAGAAAGAAAGAAATCCAAATGAGACTGCAAAACATGAACTTTGAGCTACATTCAGCACCCTAATTTTTTATAGTTTTCTAACAAATTAGCTACGATATCTTGATAGTTTTCACTCTTTTGATTTCCCATGATTTTGAAACATTTTTAAACGAAGTCCAAAATGTTCATCTTCCTAATTTGTGGACCAATAACTTTTGCATCATACAGGTGACAGTTTAAAAAATGTCGTGTGATACACTATGTTAGAATACGGATTTTATATTTAAAACAATTCAAAATACTAAAATTTAGTTATAAAAATCGTGTCAGCTAGTGTTATAAATATTTTTTCATCAATAATTACACAACAATAAAAGATGTAACAGTAAATTCAGGATGAAAAAATAAATAGGGTATAGGTTTTTGTTTGATAATAACAGCAAACAAAATTCAACAACAATTTAGAATATAATTTACACGTATATTCTGATTGAAAAATACTTACTTTTAATCTAAATATACACATCAAGTATTTATATTAATATAATCGACCGCAAATGTCAAGGCAACGTTAGTATCATCATTTGTGGCTAACAAATTATTGCACACGATTTCATATGAAATTTGCTCAATAACAGACAGTTAGTTTTATGTTTACAATTTTCATCATCATCTAAAAGTTGAACTTTTTCGACTTTAACTCCAGTTGTTAATTTCATAATTTTGAAAAGAATCTTAAGTTCAAATTATCTCGTTATAGTTGAAAAATAAACATAATCATACAAACAATAAAACTACGTGTTTAATGTTAGTTAGTGCATACTTACTTTTTTTACAATTAAATAACAACTATCGAATATAATTTTTTAAAATTTTCAAATCAAAGAATCTATTAGTTGTTGTCAACAATAACCTTTACACATACATTTTAAGCCATTGAATAAGTGACAGCCTTGCACAAGCGTTAGATTCAAATACTTTTGCGCCTGTCTCTCCAGAATTTAGCAAAAATTTATTTTGTAACAATTAAGCCGCTACAAAATGTTATGCCGTATGAAAGCTGTGAACTTACAACTTAGAACAAACACGTCAGTGTATTCAAAATAAGTTTAATACTAATTTTGTAGTCATAAAAAAATATACTAATTGATGGACTGAAAGAATTGCAAACTACTTAAATATGTAAAGTTCAAAACGTTTATGAAAGGAAGCCTCAATTCTACTGAAACATCAAGCGCAATTACTTTAATAATTACACCAATAGTGTGTGTAAACATTCCAGAAGTAAAGATGGTAAATCACTGGTATTTATTACAGCCGCTTCGCTGTCAAGATTATTAGGTGCAAGTGATGGATATTGATTGGGCTTATAATAGCTTTTCCTAATGAGCTCATAAGTGGTTCTATAGTTCTTAAGTACTTAGGTTATACAGTCTTTGAAGTGCATTTCATTTGTAAATGAAATTGTTACTTGTCTTTCATATTTTGAACGCACATGAATTTACTCATAATGAAAACATTTCAAGCGAATAATTTCAACAGGAATGACTTTACTGTTAACAAAGTTTCAGAATAGCTGCCAAATAATGACTAAAGGACTAAGACAAAGGGGGTGCTTTGATATGTACAAAATATGAAAAAAGCATTAAAGACCTAGGAATTAAATTTAAACAAGAAGTTTTGAAACTATTATTCTATATAATTTACGTTTTCTTTTGTTCTTAAGGTTAGAAATGACACTCGAAATTAATACCAAAAATAAGTTAGCATTCCAAAAGTAATTGTCTTGTAGAGCTCTGTACAATTCCTACTGTCTTTTTTAGGTATAATGGATATATAAATTCACAAAATTATACCTATAATATGATCTGCACAAAATTACAATGTTTTCACAAGCCCCGTTGCATCAGAACAATACAATGGTATAACGAAAAAGAGAAAGAGGAAATCCAAAACGAGCCTGGAACAAACGAATGGTATGTTGCAACGAAAGCAGATGTAGAATGAGCCAGAACATTTGGAAGCAGACAGAAAAACCGGAAAACGTAAAAATGGCAAAGGTAACTGAAATATTATGCATGCAGATACTTCTTTATATTTTATACAATCACAATAATGTGTATATAAATAAATAAATTAATAGAAAGAATAAAAAGTAAAGGATGACTGCTGGCGGAAAAAGCACATGACCGACTGCAAGTCGTTATTTGAATTCAATTAATCTATAAAATAAGTGTGACTACAGCCGAAACGATTGGCAAAACAACATTTGATGATAGACGACTGGTATATTATCTACGTTATTTATTTTTACTAGGAAGTAAATATTAATTAGTGAGCGCTACACATCTGTGATAATCTTAGAATTCCAATTTAATAAAACAGTATCAATTAGAAATTTGGTTTATATATTAATTACATCAAAGTACTCCATAATAGCGGACTGCATTCTACGCATCATTAAATTCTAATCGCTTACTATTAGAGTTTATGTACAATATATTAATACTTCAAAGCACGTAACTAATTATTGTAAATATGATAAAAAATTGCCAGTCTTAAACGTGCTGGTTTCTCCCAGTTTCTCATCTTTTCTAATGGCGTTTCAAGATTGATCTGTTATTCTTAACCTATGAATTCATTTTTCCGTCATCGATCCTCTATAGGGGAGCATAATTTACACAACTATTCATAAAAATATCTTCACAGCCGCTGCGTTTTTCTATACGCGAACATTATATAAATATTTAATAAGTCTATAGTTCAGTGTATAAGCGTTGGTTTACTACAGCCATACTATACATATGAATTGAACAACGACGTAGATATACATTTATACAGGACTGATGGACATAAACAGCAATGTGTGCTGAATAATAAATTCAAGTAATAATAAGATATTTATTGCCTGCTAGCAGATGACACGTTATGTTAAGGTAACGAAATCAACACCACATATACCATTGATATTAGCCGTCAAAAAAATAGACAGTGAAAGGTAGAAAACCACCTCAACGTGATAGAAATAAGAACATTAAAAAAGCCATCCTAAAGGATCTCTGATACTGTATCTAAATTATGTCCAGCGTTTCGATCTCAGTTTGTTACAGTATTCGTCAGAACAAATGATATTGGAGTTACTGTAAAAATACATAAGTAGTCTCGCAATTGTCGTTTTCCTTCTACTAGCTGGTGTATAGAGGTTTTTTGAGGTCACCTGGTGTTAATCAGTGAAAGTCGCTTTGTGCTCGCCACTGCAACAGATCGATTTGAATACACTGAAGGTTACTTTTCTCCCCGAACCTCTTTAGTTGGATGGTATGCCGCACACTCTCTGTTAACCTTGTATATTTGCATGTATCCTACTAGCAGGTTGTGAACAGCAAGTATCATTGTTTATTGTAAATGTGCAATTACTGAAAATGTTTTGTCGGTCTATAAAAATATGAAATTATATGGCGCGTATAGCAAATTTTTGTTTAATTAAACGAAATATGTTATTATCGTATAGGATACAGACATATTCAATCGATAAATAATATTGAAGGTCATTCAGCATAAACATCTACATCTGAAAATGTTTTAAATTAGTACGATTAGTTCGTTGAATCATTATAAAATTCAGTGCCGACTCGTGAACTTAACGGTTATGTGCCCTCATTGCCAAATATATTAGTTAGAATAAATTAATGTTAAAAAGCAACTTGTTGCATAAATTTTTAATTGTTTTGTTTCCATATTTTGCTGCACGTTTCTTAAAAATAACATAATATACTTTGATGGCAAACCTATTCAAAATAGTAAACAAACAAATAAATAATAAATACGAATAAACCGATGCACAACTATAAAGCAACAAAACAACATTAGAATTCTAACAAAATCAAAAACCATGAATACGCAAAAAACAGCGAAAATGAAATTTAAACTTGATTTAGTAGCATACGTTCATTTATTCTACTGACTGTGGCTGGTATGCCTTGGATATTTTCTATTGTTATTGGTGTTCGTTGGTATACTATGTCGTTTAGACATTCTTATAGAAACAAGTTACGCTTGCTTATATCTAACCAAGTTGGCCAATTAGGTTCATCACATCCGTTTCCACCGTGATTAGAGAGTTTTAATTGTAATTCTTAATTTTTCTTCAATGTGTGGCGAGTGCTTAGTTGGGAATTCTTTAGCTTTATCGCTTGTTTGACCGTCACTGCAACTCTCGCGGTGTACTTTCTGTGTGTGTATAATTGTGTTCAAATGGCCTTGTGACTCATCACTTTGCTCCCAACAGCGAATGGTAGATCGATTAGATTCCTATTCTCCGAGAAGAATGTCACCGTCCTTCCGGAGAATTAAAACCCGGCTTTTATTGTTCTGCAACAACGATAATCAACCGCCTAACAACTGCGGTTACGACCCGTTAATTAAATGCCATAATACAGCTTTTTCCAAGTAGGGATTTGGTTGTACTGATTTTACAGATACGTAAATATGTACATTCAACAGACCAATACAGATTGGCTAACAGTAGATAGGAAAGTAAGTGCAGGAGAATATGCCTAAATTAAAAATCACCAATCATATCACAATTACTTATCGGTTAAATATAGTTTATTTTTCCAATCAGCATATATAATATTTTGATTTTTAAAAGTTTGATTTTTAAATTAATCACTTTAAATTGATTCAAGAGTGGAAAAATTCATTTTAAAAAAAATTTTATCAAATTTTGAGATTTAGAATATTCAAATATATTGTTACCGGAGAAATTAGTAACATTTACTAAATAGATAAGTACATAACTGGTAGATCATTCTTTAATGTCAGCGTGTTCTCCTGACTTTACTTTGTAGTTTCTACATAGCCAGTATCAGTAAATCTTTGGTAGCCTCCTGAGTATATTTAAATATCTGTTAGATCAGTATATGTTTGAACGTATAGTTTTGGAAAAAGCAGTTACTTTCGCACCTAAAAAAATTAAAGAATGATCATTAATACGACATTTAATTATCAATTTAATTTTAACTATCTTGGCTATATAATAATGGTGTAAACGGAGATAAAAAAATCTGAACAAACACGCTTGCACTATCATTCACAGTAAATTTACAATTAAATTTTACAATTAAATATTAATTGAACGTTCTAAAGTTAAAAAGCCGAGTAAGTTTTAGCGGTTTGAAGCTGTATTGCTTGTCTGAATATTGCTGCAACTCTTGCTGTGTCTGTTTTTTTGTGTATGTTAAATGTGTTGAAATGGCCTTGTTACAGCACTATGTCACCGTTTATAGTGCCGCGTTGTTAATTACTTTGACTTCAACACCAAATGGTAGATCGTAAATAATAATCATAAATATATGTAGCTTATATCGTCATTGTACATACAATAGAAACAACCAAAATGCACAGCAGACTAGTATGTGACAATCGGCAATGTGGAGGATGGTGTTAATTTTAAATTAGTCGCTTTCCCTGCATTTGCTGCAATGCGAAATCTTGTGATACAAATATAGCCAATCACAAAACCGCCACGTCTTAAACATGTACGAGCATAGCCGAAACGGTACGATCTACGAATACAATTTTGTGAAACGTGTTATACATTTATTATGCGCTCATATTTATAGAGTATCATTGATAATGTTTAATATACGTTGAATAATGCCGATATTAACTTCAATCATAGAAGTTCTTAATAAAGATTTATATAAATGTTTATTATCATTAAATACCTAATTGTTTTCAACGTTTATACTATGTTAAACACAAACATTAAAATATTCATATTTTAGTTGTATCTTACAGTAATATAGTAAACATGATTGAAACGTAGAACTTATGAGATATACGTTTAAGAAACAAATAATACACATTTAATAAAGATACGTATCATATACAGGTATACATTATATACACTACTGTGTAAAAGAAAAAAGCACATAGGTATATTTTTAAAAGTTTATATAATGGTCAGAGTTCTGGAAGTATATTTTAATATATTTTTAATTGTAAAGATATTTATGATTGACTTGAATCTGGTAAATGCTATACCAACACATAAATATACAAGAATACTTAGAAATCGTAATTTTTCTATACCTACTATTAATGAATGCGGCAAATAAACAGATAAGCAGGTATACAGAGCGCTGGCGCTGCAAATTGCGATACAGTGATTACATTTGAAAAACTGCCGAAAATCACGTTATTAAACAGAAATAAAGTTGTTGTTTTACATCAAGAAGGTTACAGCAAATCATAAGTCGCAAGGCGTGTAAAGTGTTCTCAGTGTCCACAAAATATAACGAAACAGGCGACGTGGTAAATAAACCGAAGCCTGGATGACCGAAAAGCAGAGTGAATTCATACTGTTTAAACGTAACAGCTCCAAAAAAATAGAGAAAAATAAGCGCGTAACTGGCGCGAGAGTTAGAAGAAGCTACAGGCACGTCAGTCATGCTTCAACTTAAGGCGCTCTTCGAAGAAATCGCGATTACGTGGGTGTGTAGCCATCAGGAAACCTCTTTTGAGACGAGGCAATAAAGTAAAAATGCTAAAATATGCTAAAGATCATCAAAATTGGACTGATGATGAATGGAGACAAGTATTACGGACTAACGAGTCTGAATTACAATTATGTATTTGGATCGAATAGGCGTCAGTATGTTCGACGATGTATCGAGGAACTGCATGCTGCAAGCATGGGGAAACAATATATAGGTTTGGGACTGCCTTTCATTCCAAGGAATTGGCGACATTATTTAAAGTGAAGGCAAGCTTACAGCGGAGAAATATTGAACAATATTGGAGCAACATGCTATATCTTCCGAGGATCGTGCAATTGGTAATAATTTCGTTCTACAACAAGAACTATTTAACTTAGCTACAAGAGAAGAAGATCGTTCGCACTATGGTTTGGCCGCTACAAAGCCGGGACTTAAATATTACTGAACATGTTTGGGATTGTTTTGACTTTGCTTGGAAGGATGTTCCAGAATTTGAAATATCTGAATTTAGTAAAAAAATATTTAAACAAAAATGTGTTGGCATTTAAATACTAAACAATGTAAGTAACCTAAAGACTTCCATTACATCCATCAATTTCAAAGCATCTTCCGGCTCTTCTTACAAATTCGCCACTTCTATAGTGAATTTGTCTTCATTAAGAGCATCCAGTGTTATTCTAAAAGAGCAGAAAAATACCTTGCAATTTTTTAATAACTTCTCACTGCTGGTGTCCATTCTTGAAGTACAAATATATATTTTTTGTTTCAATCATTTTGTAAAAAATACTTCCGAAAATCGCGCTTTTTATACCATTCTAATTTTTAAATATAGGTTTCGGTGTTGCTGGATAAGCAGTTTTTTTACGAAAAATCAATAAGGGAAAACTTTTTTCTATTGAAAACTCCAAGCTATTATGTACATATTTAGGAAATGTTGCGTACAGTTAACACAAAATTAATACCTATGTGTGTGTGTGTGTGTGTCCACTTTGGTACACAAAGATATGCGTTAAGTTTATAATTTTCTAAAGCAAAAATCGAAGAGGTCGTCAAATTTAATCAAACAAACTGACTTACACTTAGATGTGACTGCATAGTGTATCATGAGATTTTGCCAGCAAGTCAGCAAAGGATTCTAAGAAAACACTTAGAAAGAAGCAGTGAAGGATGAGTTATTGTGGCACAAATTTTGTTGATTAATATAAAAACGTAAAATGTTCAATATACTACGTTTATTTAGATTTACATCAAAAAAATATGTTCAGTAATCTATGCTGTAGATTTTAGTTACAGATGGCTATCAATTTAAAATTGTAGCTGTTACACTATTTTACGCTTTATTTTTCATATTTTGTAAAGAAAACGTCTTATATAAATCTCGTGGTAATTTACAATCAGACATCATTGCATATGCTTCGTACTCTTAAAATACAACAAAGTGTAACTATAACTGGATGAAAGATGTGATATTTCTATTAACAGTTCAGAAAAAAAAACGAAAAGTATAGCCAAGATTCATAAGGAAAAAAATGTAGATCCATATAACTTGATTGTTGTAAATATGACATCTACAAATGTGTAGGAATAGCAACATATGTATATGTATAGTGCAAGTTTACATTAATCTATCTAGGTCACACAAAATCGGAATAAATGTTATGTTAATAAACTTTATGAAGGAACTTTTACATTGATATAATTTGAAAATATATTTGCACGGCATGTTTGGCACACCACTTCCTTCTTCAGTAATATATTATTATCAATTATAATTAATGGTTATCGCAGCAGCTTGGTATCCTTCGAGGTTTTTGCACCGTGCTCGTCTAGATATTCACACAAATAGTATTCTAAAAATGCGGAAACGTACTACTTGTAACATGAGGTTATTTTAAATATAGCTAAAAAAACAAAGAAAATTAATAACATCTTTAAACGTGATTCTCTTACCGACAATTAGAAAAAGAAAGCAAGATAAAAATAAGTTTGGCAGTGATGCTTTCTTTCCATAGCGATGTATATAGGTCGCGACACCGTTAAGAAACGTACGGCGCTCGCACAAAGATATAAATCGACTTGACCTTAAAACTAGATTGTTATAATGACTGCCTACATATGTAAATTAAAGACTCGAAATGTGTTGTGCTTATGTGTTTTAAGAAAAAAGTGTTTTGTTGTTGTGTATGTAATGTAGACGCTAACAACGATAGATAATGATTAAGGAAATAGGTGATTCTTAAGTAATTGAACAAGCTATTAGTATACTGACGAGTAAATGTTACTAATCCATATGAAAATACGTTATTTTTAATGCTTTGCCTTTGTATATTGCTGTTTGCCTAATCCTTCTACATCCTCTTTTTTGTTTCAGTAATCTTAGAAAACTTAGGAAAGCTTAGTTTAAGCTTATAAATCTTTAGATAGTGATTTTTAAACAATGGCACAAATACTTTGAAGAACTTAAAGGAATGTAGAGCTGGCAAATAGCGCCAACTGTAACACGTTTCTAATTGATGCAAGTCGAAAACTGTAGCTAATTTGTGGCGTGTGCGCTATACTGCTTGCCGCACTACCACCACATTTCTTGCAGTGTTTTAAATGCGTGGAAAGTATTTCACGGTTTTGTTACATATACCACTTTGCTGTAAGTGATGTATAAATGTCCATTATATTATTGCGACAGCGAATGATGACTCAAGAAGTTTACGTCAACGCCTAGAGAAAGCTGAATGTTATACATCAAACAGGTAGCTCCGGTAGTACATTAAGTTCCCAAGAAAACAGACTAGCTACTAAGACCCGACAAGATTTCTGCATTACTCAATCTTTTGTACGTTATTTTATTATGATATTCTTAAAAAATCTAAAATTCGTTTCAGTACTTTCATTTATAATTTTAAGTTTTGTTTATTCTATTTTGCTTGCTACTGTATGTCGATTTAATTCAATAAACGTTTATACAAACTTTTTAATCCCCTACATCCTTGCCTAACAGTTAGATTAGCTTTTTTAAATCCTAATTTACTTAAATCTCGTAACCATTCTCCTTTTTTTGTGTTTCTTCAGGTCTATTAAATTAAAACGTGCTCTCGCGAATGTAAACTTTAAGCACATTCGTCTTCCCTTCTTTGTTTTCAGTTGTTTCTCGTACGCAACAAACGTAAACCGTTGCGTTTACTACAGCTCCCAGTCAGGCACTTGGTTGACAATTAACCGGTCCATTTTTCTTCATAAACGGCACGTTTGAAACGCTCATTATCATATATCACAGGCAAACTTTTTCCACCGCCACGTTCCCATCTCGAAACAAAGCACAACTACCAACCGCACGACACGAAAAACTCGTGAATAATTTATCATGGCCGCAGAAGAAGAAGATGAAAAGAGATGGACTCTTTCTTGTTGACGAAGGTTAAATAGGGACGGTGAAGGGAAAACAAATAAAAAGAGTTGAAAAAATGAAACGCCGGCGAACTTCGTTACAAGAAAATAACTCTTTACACCCAATTAAAGCCGACGTCTACTCTACAAAACACCTATAATGTACAACCGCGCGCAACCAGTAGTACCACCTGTGCTGAAACTGAACGCGCAACTACTAAGACCAAATGGTGTTTAACAAAGATATGTAGAAAAAATCTTTTATATTTAATATGTATGGATTTCTTACATGTTTTCAAAACGAAAGCCAATCATTTCTTATTCGTGTAATTTGTTTTTCTGATGCAAAACTACATAGCCGATGCAGTTAACAAAATTAAACGTTTCTGAAACTAACATTAGAGATCGCTGAAGCAAAGTTGTTGATGAAATAAAAGCTAATTGTTTTGCTTTTAGTTATAAAGTCGTGTGTGCAACAATGCTCGTGCAAGTATTTATTCCAGTATTACATAAACGGCAACGGTGACATGTAAAGGAGATTTATTGAGTTATTATCTATAACCTACACCAATATAACGTACAGACTATGCAGAGAAAAGTGCATCGCATTTTGGAAGAAATCAATAATTTCACAGTTTTCAGTTCGATTCAGTTAAGGTTGAATATTTTAGTAGAGTAGACAGTTCAAGATTTGAATAATCCAGTTCTTAATAGTAAATAAACAATAACATGTGATTCATAATTCTAACAAATTTTTTTAATAAATGCCACCTTTAAATGAAAGTAGAGTAAACTAATTAATAACAATTATTCTAGGCATTGTCTCTATTATAACAATGTTTGAAATAAGCAGTAAATATCACACTACTTATTATGAATATTAATTGGTTAATTCAATGCAACAATAATAGCTTTCTTTACAAGGAACAATTCACTCATACCACATAATCCATAATATCCGGCAACTCTCTGTAAACAAGCATGTTTGTTTTAGTATTTGCTGCGCATATATCTGTTCTAACCGCAAAGCAAACAGAGCAATTACCATCAGGCAAATACTTGTACAGTTAAAAATAAGCATTATCCAACATTTAGTATAATTTTTATACACAAGAGTAGGAGTTTTGTTACAAAGTAATATGTCAATGAGAAGGTTAAGCACGTGAGTTATCTTACAATTAGGTACTATTCTAGAAAGCACCTGAATTTCTTTTCTCTATAAATTTAAAGAAAATGTTTGCCAAAGAATTTTTTGGTAAACATTTATTAGTCACAACATATTTTAGGGTATTTTGGGGTAGAGGCAGGTAATGTGCAGAATAAATACTTATAGGTACTCAATTAACTGAGCATGTGCTCAAAGAAACAAGTACACATACATAGTCACGATTACGAAAAATTGCCGGATAAAACGGTATAGTGTTAGATTACAGGTATTTGGCTATACATTTAGGACTTTTTAATTTATTAACACCTTAAAATCAAGCACAAATGTACAAGTAGAATGGTACGTTGTAGATGTGGACAAAAATCTAATTTTTACATATTGGGTTATTCACAGAACTGGTTCGTTAGAACTTTTCCTGAAAGCTTATAATTCTGAAAACTTGTAGGTAGAGATAGTGTCATCCGATCTCATTGGCGAAATTATTTACAGTATTGTATCACTTCCGGTTTACAGGATGTTTACGTTAACTTTCTTAATTTTAATAGCATAGTATATTTTTTAGATAGCGTATGCAGTTCTGTATCAAAATTTATCTTATACCCAAAATCAGCTGTTTTTGAGTTATTCAACTTTTTTCAAATATACGGCCAACTGCAACGTTATGTAAAAAAATCTGTATTTCTGAAACCATTGCAGGCGAATAGGTAGATACTGGATATGTGACATATTACTAGCTGAAATACAGCGCATAAAATCTACGCCTTCAAAATTATGTCTATATAGAGCCGTCCAAAATTAACGTTCACTTTAAATAAGTTCACTTCGATGAGTCGGTTTTTTAAAATGGAACGCCCTATATATTATTGCATTTTTGAATACACATATACAAAGCCGATATAATGCCTACAACAAATTGCAATAACTAAATGATAATTTTAGTGTTTCAATTTTGTAACGGCAATATTCAATTAAATAGATAAGAAAAACCCAGATGAATCTATGAACATGAGCGAATATTTCAACTTAACTACTAGGTGTTGTTCCAGGTTTCTATCTCCGAAAAATCCTAAACCCAAATCAATAAAATCTGTAGATAGGTTGAAATATTGTACCACAGTGCAGAATGGGATCAGTGTCTCGACTTTTCGATGGCCATACCATTAATTGTAGCGTATTAATTTCCTGCAAACTATTTCAGTAGTTATTTGATGCTGATATTGTGTGTTTCCCATCATTAGCTTGCATAATAAACACTACATTTTCCTGTAATACTGAGAGATAGGTTTCCTGCCGCACAGTTCAATTTTTGCAATTTTTCTTCTATACCAACATAACAAAAAGAACCCCCAAACAAGCAAGGAAGTTATTCTTTTCTTGATGGTTGGAACAACATTACCGTAAAAAATCCTGTGTTTAGGCCTTCTAAAGTTGTTTTTGTTTGTTACCACGGCATTAGCAATGGTATTTTTACAGGTTTACGCCCTCTTCTTTTCGCTGTCGAAATGCATTTCTATAGTTACTTGAGGTAGTATCAAGCACCTGTTGCATTTACTTCATTATTTTAACAATTTAATTCGTTCATAGACAGCCGGCCGGCAGTGTTATCTCTGAAGGAGCAGAACGTGGAGCTACATGAAAGCATTTTTTCCCGATTTGACTTACTGAATAACGTTGCTAATGAAAGGCAATGATAAGAGCATGTTATATCCCAGGAGGTAGAATTTCCTTTAGTCATTTTGAAAAGCTGAGATCCATGTAAAAATTAAACTATAAGAAGCTCTATAAAACGGGGCTTAAAAATAAGATATCTAATTCACTATTTATTGTAGACCGTGTGTGCAAGATGGCTTTCCATCAATTTAATCAAAAAACATTATTTTTTTATTTCCGAATGGATTGTGAGTGTTAAGTAAGGGGCTCTAACTAAAGAATCTGAATGTACGGATTGTCGCACTGTAAAAACTGCTGTACTGTCTAGGGGCTAAACAATTCGGAAAAGTAGTCAGTGTTACAAAAGCATGTAGATTTTGGAGATCAAAATTTATTAGTAAAAGTACAATTTGAAGCAAATTAAATTCGTATGGTTCTAAATTCCAAACAAAATTACCTTAGTATTTGCAATATAAATACAATATTTCGTTTAGAATCTATCCAAAGATACCGAGAGTTATTTGGTTTGTTTCCTATTAAATACATATATTTATATAAAACACATTTGAGTAAGAAAATGTGGTGTCATTGGTTAAGGAAAATGACACTTTGCTTTGAACTAATCGATTTGTAACAAAAATACGTCTAACGCAATTGAGGAACGTGGAAAATTTATCTCATTTACCCTATTAATATTTATGGAAAATTATGGATAGGAGAACGTAAGGTCAGACTTTTCCTCTGAGAGATTTTTTCAGTCAGTTCTAAAATAAAAATAGGTGAAAATATTTTGCAATAAACAAAAATTTAGTCAATACCAAGCCGCATCGAATATATCAACGTAAAATATTGTTGCAGTTCCTACAGACCAACACGTTGTGTTGAGTTGTACAATAATAACGTAATAATAATAATAATGTAATCGATCAAAAACCTTTCTCCATACTTCTCCATCCTTATGGCTTCTGCAGCACTTTTACATCTTCTGTCAAAATAGATTGGTGATTATGCAATCCCAATTTATTTTTCTTCTTCTTTTTATATTTGCTATTATTATGGAAATTTAATCAATCTTTCTTTTAGTGTTCCTTTCTTTTTTATAGATGACCGCACTAACTAACTTGAGGTGTTTACCGCGAGCTCCAACAGTTTTTTTCTTTAGTTTCAGTTTCTTAGTCTCAGTTCTGCCTCCTGGATTTGACTTTCCTTCTGCTTCTGAGTTCCTACGACTTATATCCGTAACTTAAAATTGACTTGTACATGATGTTACGGTTTAACTGTTCATTCCGTATGCATTCCATACCATACGTGTATATACCAGTATTTATACCCGTGTTGCAACGTATCTATTACTTTATATGCATGCTAGTTGCAATTTATGTAAATTAGTTTCTATTTCTAATTTAAATTTGCGTACACTTCCAGGCTGGTGTTTGCTAAAGGCATACCTCTACCGCATTATCTTGGAATATGGTACCACCATAACACTTTTTCAACTCCATGGTATCTTTTCATTCTTCTTTCTCCTATTATTTTTTCTAATATTTATATACGCCATATATTCCATACAATCATCTCTATTGTAATTTTAGCATTTAGTCTTATCCTTCATATGCTATACAATTTCATTACAGCATACTTTTGAGCATAGATTTATTTCATCTTGCTTTATACTTTTGTATACTTTATTGATTTTATCTTCTATCCACGATATCAATATTTCAAGTTGACAGATTTTTCGCTTTGGGGGTGTTTGAATACTGAATATAAAACAGAGCTCAAATAGTAAAAGATATGCGAAGTTCTTCACTGAATTTCTTAGTGCAGAAGTAGAACACTAAACACTTTAACCCACTAAACAAATCTTGTTTGGTGTTTAGTGGGTTAAAGTGTTTAGTGTTCTAGAAAAAGATATGACTAAGATAATTATAGTTCTGCTGCACTTTTACATTGCTTGATACTATTTATACTGTGAAATAATGTCACATTTTATAAAACTAAATAAAACTTTGGTTGGCAGTAAACAAATCCATCGTATTTAACAAACAATTCACAAAGTAGCATTTTCAATTTTCCGTTATTATGTGTCTTCCCTTAAATCTGGCAACTCTTCAGACGCTACATGTTATAATGCAACATTTTAGATATATTTAAATTTCAGTAAATATATAACTTCGTTATGATTAATATGCGAAGATAATTTATTAGTAATGACACTCATTAGAGTTGCTCTCGAAAGCACAAAAACATAATTTAATGCTAATTATTGTTATTACTCTTGCTCTTCAGCGCGCTAAATAAACTCAGAAGTTTATAGCTCCCATTTACTAGCGACTAAGTCGTAAGATGCTGGAGTGATACACGGAGCACAGTTACACACATACACACACAACTATAAGCTGTAAGCACAGAGTAACACATCCATATGTACTCGCTTCGAAGTGTTTATCTTTCCTTGAAGTGATGCTCTTTTGTTAATTCTTGTAACTAGCTGTTAAGCCATGAAGAGACCAATAAACTTTTGTCGCGATTTAGCGACGACATTATAATAATATTAACAATTTTCGATTTTAATTACACTTATCGCGGGGTATCAAACAAAGATGGCAATGCAAATAGCTGAAGCAGTGCTAATTTAATTAATGAGGCTACTGAATAATATTGCTGCAATAGAGAGTAAATATTCTGTTTTATTTTTTCTTTTAAGAAGTGTTTCTTTGGCTATTTGGTGAGAAGGCAGTAGGGAGGCATGTAGGTTTAGATTCATTTTAGCACATATTTTGTATAGCTAATTAATTTGACTCTCTCTCAGTTGTAGTTTTAGTTTTTAAGATAGATTTAGTTTTGTTCGGAGGTTGAGTGGAAGAGCAGGTTAAACCTGAACTCCGCCTCATTCCTTGTGTTTTCATTGGTTTCTATAATTTTATTTCTCTTTCTTCTGTTTTCTTTTAAACCAGTTTGTATGGTTGTACTTATTATTTTTACTTTTCACTAGTGTATGTATTATATGGGAAGCATGATATTATTATTTGAAATCTTAAGCAGGAGATCAGCTAAAACAGTTTTAGGTTTCAAGATTCTTGTTTCCGAACGAGAAGTGTTACTTATAATAGGAATATTACAAAATTGTATAAAAAAATTCTGTCAACAAAGTTAGCAAAATGGCAGTTAGTCTATAATAGTATAACATTTTTATTTTATTTTTATTGCTTTAAATTGGAATTGAATAAAATGTCTTGATTGAAATGAAACTTTCATTCACAATTTAGTTTTTAATAATTAAGTTTTCGAGATTATATCCCAGAAAATTGTCCTTAGTTAGGCAACTTGTCCATTTGTACACTGCGAGCAAAAGTAATTGATACGTCTGAAACTGCAGCGTTGATATGTTGAATGTAGTTTTGATATCACGTTAAGAAAGCTGCAACTTCAGATATATTAATTACTAGTAGTGAATATCGTTATCATTTATAAACGAGTTATTAAATTCTCATTTGTTGTTACAACTTAAACTTCTATAAATCATTTATGTTTCGAGTTAGTAGTGATTTAGTATTTGAACGTAGAAAAAATAATAAAATAATAATAACATTTTTATACACATAAAATCAAGTGGTTGTATCCTTGCTTCTTCTTTAAAGATAAATGTTATTTTGACAATATTGAGATGCGTTCCGAACGTTTATCTAACAAGTGAAAGAGTTACTTCTTTTAAACACACAAATAATATGTAAATATTTACAAAAGGCAAGAACTTTAAAAACACTTACCTCTGAACAAATAAGCCAGCATCATATCCCTGAGCTGTGGCATGAAGGCGGCAGAATTTTGTAGATGTCCTAAGTCAACATTGAAAGGCATCAGGGTGGGAAACTGCGGTAACGCGAAAGGATTATGCGTGCAATTCGACACCCCTAGTTTCTGATGGTCTATTTCGCACAATTTGCACGGCATCTTTAGTTTCATTTTCGCACACTAGTATCACAAATTTGAGATTATTCTATCTTATAATAACAGTAATTATATATGTATATATCAATTTAGCAACATATAATATATATTTTATCTTATTTATCTAACAATTTTAATAAGTAGTACGGACGTACATATATATCACATAGTATAATCATAAAATTTTTCCAAAAAATAAATCACTCTTTAAAAATATATTTTATACTCTCCGTGAGTTTTACCCTTATTTTTTACTTAATTTTCAGGCACTCGTTTACACCATATGCATCACACTGTTAACAAAACATGTCTTTGAATTAGTTAAAATAAACAGTCACATTTTCCTTATATTAAATAGTTAACTGCAAGTAAAGTATATGAAACTACTTTTTAATAAGTCATTTAACAAATTTTAAACGAAGTCAAACGTCAAAAATCATGTGAGATGTCGCATAGTAGATGACACTGCTTTTTGATTTTCAAGTGCCTTCCCTGCAGCTCCTTTAAATAGCGCGACTTTTTTTCCAGGCAATAATTGACGGTCAGGGACATTCCCCAGTTATCCATCACGCTGGTTGGCATACAGCAGCAGGTTTTCTAATCGTTTGCCAGATGTCGAATTGTGTTCCGATCGAGCATCGTTACAGTAGTGACACTGGTAAAATTATCTGGAAAGATGTCGAGAGTGCAACGTAAATAATGTAAAATTGGCGTTAAGCCTTACGAACTTTAGCTGTTTACCTATGCATATACAAGTAAAAACACGTGTGTATCAATAATTAGAATTAGCAAATGCGGTTCGATATCCTGGTTAAATAAAATCAATTTATAGTCGCGAGACCGGCCGATTAAACGAGACGTTTTCTATTTGCTAATCTGATTTCATCTATGCCGACCATGGCATTTTCGCGACGTGGCGTGAAAAGTGAACTAACTTCGGTCCCTCTGGTGTTCTATGTAATCTATGTAAAATCAAAATTTGATAAAGCAACTTACCGAACAGTTATTAAATACAAAGACGTAAGAAGTCAGAAGGAAACGGCAGTTTCCTAGTCGGCTTCAGGTCCTATTATCACTTGTTCGTGGAAAATTTGAAATAAGGCAATTTTGGTTGCGATATTTTTTGTTAGGGAGGAATAAAAATATGAAATCGTTAGCCTAATATTAAGATTTAATTATAGACTAGTGAACGAATAAGTGACGTAAATAATTTGTTTAATAAAAAGATAGTTAGAAGGAAGGAATAAACGGTTTGATAGCTTGAGCAATTCCTTTTATTTGATAAATTAGCTCTGCACTTCAACAACGTTTCAAAGTGCAAAGTGGTAATTTATCCAAGAAAAAGAATTGCTCAAGTTATCAAGGAATTGTTTATTTCTTCCTGATAAACACATCATTGAGCGCTGATTCTGGCTTTAAAAACATACTTATTTTATTTTTGAAAGTAAAATAATTCTAGAGTTGCTAGTTGATTCGTCCACTATAGGTATAAAGTTAAATAGCAATATATACATGTAATCTAAATCAAAAAAGTAAACTATACGTTTAATTGAAAATTATTGTAACATTCGAATTATCAAACAAAATTATATATTACAATTATATACATTACTTAAGTAACTACTTAAGTGACTTATTCTGACCACAGTATATAGGCTGTTTCATCATACATACATATGCAGGACTTCAGGATGTGATAGCTTGTCCAAAAATTTGAAAAAAGTTTCTACTTACCCTCTAAAATGCACCATTTTCGAGATACAGGGTGTTGAAATTTAATTTAAAAAAATGTTTTTTTGGAAATATCTCCGGAACCATTTGTCGTTAAGAAACCGCTATTGTAACCATTTTCTACTTATAATAAGCTAAGTTGTGTGCGTCAAGTCATAATTGGTGAAGATTTTGAAGGGTAGTGATTGTTTTTCTCCCCAACTTCTACGCCACTGGAAAAAAGGACGGTTTTGACACGCCAATTTGAACCGCCAATGTTTTCTACACAAAAAAGGTAAGAGCTCTAAAGTTGACCGTTTTCGAGAAAAATCAAGTTTTATGTTGTTACCGTTTGCAACTTTTTTTTTAAATTTTGGACAAGGTATCACATACTGAAGTTCTGCGCATATACTATGAAACACCCTATATAATTGAATTTTAGCATAGCGCAAATGATTTTTTGTTTATTTTTTAATAAACATGATGGTATGCAAAAAATTGCCCATTTGAAATTTCCCACCAACAGCTGATAGTAAGCCTTACAAGCAGACAATGCTGTGAAGAACTAAGAGTATTCTTACTACTTTATTTCAAATAACACATAATATTTTGTCAAAAGGAATTCTATTACTCTTGAACTCGATAATTACACGACTACTTGGAAAGATGTCATACGAATATTTCACTGTTCCGAAGATGCGTTCAGATGTTGTACTGAAAATGTGTATGTCAGCGTCCATTATCTTTGATGGTTATATGGTAGAGTATGTCAGTGGCCGTTGATTGTTAAAGTTTCGGGTGTTTTCCGGCTAATTTAAGATATGACCATTTCAAAGAAGTATTATCTCGGTTTTACTAATGTAAACTTCATTTTCTATTAATTTGCAGGAAATTACAATTACACTAAAGAATCTCCACTAAAATTTGGGTTTAAATAATGGCAAAAGTTTGAAAAATGTGAACGGGGTTATCAGTTGAGTGCATGCGTTATAACCTGATCACTCACAAATAACTTATACTCAGTTGTGTATAGGGAATTTCTTACTATACATATTTTTTTAACGTGTGGTGGGTGCTTAGTTGCAGTGACTCCGTAAGCTGTACCGCTTGTCTGGCTATCACTGCAACTCTCGCGGTGTAGTTTTGTGGGTGTAAGTTGTGTTCAATTGGCTTTGTGACAGCATCATCTCGCCTTTTATGATGCCGCGCTGTTAATCACTTTGCTCCCAACAGCTAATGGCAAGTCGATCCGGGATTAAACTCTCTGAAAAAATATCACCGTCACTCCAGAGAATTGAACTCCGGCGCCTATCGTCCTCCCACAACGATAATCAGCCGCCTAACCACTGTGGCCATCGACCCGATAAATTTAATAACAGAAATAATTACAGAAAATGACGAGAAGGGAGTTAACACGATTCATGGATAATGAAACTCAACCCTACGAATATTTCGTATTTATATTCTATCCTCTTTTAATTATGCTACTTTATAATGTATTTCTTAGGATACACTATTAAGTATAAAGCCTTACACTCTGCTAAAAATTTTTAAGTTCGGGGAATTCTCACTGAAAAGGATATACATACATCTTGTAGTTCAATTCCGTGATTGTAAGATTTGACATTTTGAAATTGCAGTAGAAAAATAAGTTCGAAGGAGGTGTTAATTTAATTAATTCGTAGCTCCTATATGATTCTACAGTTACTTGACACAAACGCAATTTAAGACTGCGAACATTCTGTATATGTATACCCAAACAGTACCACTTATTTCTCTTTATATAGTTATGTTCGCAGTCTTGAATTACCTGTTTTGGTAGTGATTGTAGAAATTGAATCTAGTTGCAATGAGTTATCTTACAATCCCTCCAAATAAGCTAGATACGACTGTAATTCAAACTTATGGAGACCCACTTACCTACCGTTAGAGTAAATATTTGTAGTTTTTGCTGCCAATGTAAATAACACTACCAATGTCACAATATTAATTAATTCTTAATTCATAGACACGTGCGCCAGTTTGCCCGTTGAAATTAATGGCGGAGAACTTAAAAGGAAATGTACATATGTATTACATACACATAACATTATTTAGATCGTATAGGTACTATGAGTTATTATAATTATTATATCAAACAAGAATAAATACTAATGCTAACTGAACACTAATAACTCATAAATACTATTAACAATTCATAAACAACACTGTAATAATCAAATTTCGCACAAACAGTAACACGCGCACATTGAATGATAAAAGCAACTGTCGAGCTAATAGTGGTGTTTACAACGACAAATCTAAGAAATGATAGGGTGGGGGATAGATACATGACTCATTGGATTAGTTACCACTTATTTTTACAATACATAACTCCTCTCGGTGAATGCATTTAGATTAATAGTGGTGGAAATGTATAAATGAACATATCCCTTATTTTAGGAAATATCCAGAAATTTTCTGTAAGCGGATAATTATTTTAAACATAGACTTCTAACTATACGAAAGTTTTGTTGGTTTACTTAAAATTCTAAATATACATATACAGTAACAAAATTTTGCAAAATGGGCCAATTTTATTTTATAAAATGTCACCATAACAACCGTTCATAATTGAAATAAGACGGCTGGTAGAGATTAAGTTTTCTTACAAAATATATAAATAAGAGGATTACTCCAATTTAAATAGTATCAAGTAATATCTTTCTTTTTCTATATTCTTTTATCGCACTAACTTATTACAGGTAATACCAATATAGTCATCTAATTTGATTTTATCAGCATGTATTCCTCTAATCTTTATATGCATCTGTAACGAGGTGTGCCGCTACTGGACCTAATAATTTGTCAAAAATAGTTGTTAAATGACTTTTTCATATTCTTTTGGTAAATGGCAGCAAACTGGTATATAGGAAAATACTATCACTGTCAAGTGTGATTTAAAAGATAATTAAATTCATCTCTGGCAATGAATATTGTGTTATATGTTTATACGAAACGCTAATAAAAAATGTTTGTATTACAAAATATTGAATGTGCAAGACATTCAATAATTAATGTAATTTGGTGATTTATTGTATATTCCACCTTAAGCGTTCGTTTATGTTTGCCATTAGGATAAAATGATCGACATTAGGAACCGATTTACCGTTAGCAGATTCATTAATAGATATCAGCGCCATATTGATAAGTCTATGGTGTGATCCTGATGATGCCGGGAAAACTATTTAATACTATCATTTCCTGGCTCTGGTTTTTGGCAGGTTTGCATATTCGTGTAGAAACCTTATAACACAAATTGACACAAGGCAACGTTATTCTTTCCTCTTCGTATGTCAAACGTAAATGTTCCTGTGCCGCTTATCCCGAGAAGATTAGTCCATCAGACTGTGAAGGTGTAGTTGGGATAAATAGAGAAAAGCGATCTTGCCAAATTCATAAGAAAAGAAAAATGATCTGGTGTCAGTTCACCTGTTTCAACTTACTGCTACTCGAGGGAGTGGTCTATCAGAGTCTGAAAGAGCCTTTGCAAAGAGATGAATGGATTAAATTCAAAGGTCGTGTCCACTGTCTGTCTTCCCAGCAACTCAAGGAATTCCTAGTACCAGCAAGATGACTTAATTTTCGAGGCACTTCCAGCCCATTCTCGTAAGTTATCCTAGAAACATCAATGCTCTGTAGGTGATTAAATTACGTTATAAATACAAAGAAAATCATGAGTTTAGTCGCCGGAAAAAAAGTTGGGTTACAAAGTAAGTAATGGCTATCTACAAAAGGTTTGTGCGTTGAAAGGGTTGTTCGCTTAATGAATCGTATTAGAACATATTTTCATTAATTACTGCGCAACATCCTCCTGGAGGCCCACCAGTAGACAGACTTAAGAAGAGGAAGAGAAGATCGCGATGTCATGTATAAAGATTGCAAAATGAGCGTCGGTTAAAAACAGTATTGCTACCAACAATGAGCTCTGTCGGACAGCTGTGGAGATAAGATTCGAGAAAGAAAATGGCAAATGACAGAATTTTGCGATCGGAATTGATAATTTTAAAAAGAAGCTCTTGATGTCAAGAAAAACAGCGCCTAAGCTCACCTTCGCCAAAGCATTCCTGATGGCCTAAGTACATAATTGCGAAAAGTTGATAGACGAAAGCTTCTCACGAAAACCAAACTGACATACTTCAGAGCCAGGACCGATCGGTTGATTATACATATATGCCAAGGAAAATGTTGGTAATGTGGTAAATGTTTGGATAATTGAACAGCTGTAAATAAAACTACACGCACCAAACGTTACAACCAACACCGGCAAGCTTCACGGAAAATTGGGTAGATATTACGAATAAACTATGTTGACATATTATTAATAAGAATGGTTCCATTATTTTTCACGTAATATCACATTCTGTAATTTACTAACTACTGCATACATTGCTGGAGCTCCATACATTGCCGGTAGTATACACATTTCCCGTTTGTTTCTTACACGTCCTATACAGTTTATAATTTAAATTTTAACGTTCGTCATAATTATTGCACTTCTTGACTATAGTTACTAATAGTTTTGGATATATTTTAGGCAAGGAAATTTGAATCAAATATCGTCTAACTTATTAGATGTAGATTATAAATTAAAAACTCGCTACAACAGTATGTGTAACGTGTTAATCATATCTCAAGTTCAGGTGCATCTAACCATCAAGAATAACAATAATTCGCTTCTCTCTGTTTATTGATGCAACAATAAAATCGTTGGGCTGTAACGGATTTCGTTACTACCGACGAAAAGAATTGTTAGCGCTGTCGATTCAACATTTATAGTAGACGTAGTGATGCATGACACACTACAGATACCGCAACGTATGCTTTTAAGAGAAATGGTTGTGTTTATTGCAAAGGCATAGATCAGAAGGATTAGTTCTACAAAAAGGCAGAGAGAGAAGATAAAGTTACATGTCGCCATCTAAGGTGTTGTACATCTAAACAACATATTATAATGTGTACTTACACATATGTAATTTACACATGTCTTGTCAAATATTTTCTTTTATTATTTATCACCTCTTAGTCTTTGTATTGTTTCTCCGTATTACTTCTCTAATATTCGCCATAACATTAGTTGCCTCTTCACCATATACAATTCTTAGTTTATTGGATATGTGTATAATGGCTTGTTTAATAACTTTAACAAAATCGGCTTAATATAGCATGTAATGCAAAGATTTTTATGTCTACTATTATTATTTATTGTCGTTACCGTAATAGATTTTGAATCTCATGAGGTTAACATAGCCCAACGACAACGTTTCTGTTTGCTAAAGCCACACTATCATAGCTGCTATTCAGCACATGAACGTCTTAAACATGCTATGTATTCACTGGAGTTTGTACCCGGATTACTTTATAATACCAAAATTAAAAAAAAGACAGACTAATTACTAGGATGATGTGATGTCACAAATAGATGATTGGTTAGGAGTGCAACCATAAGAACCATTTTAGAGAAATAAAAAATTTGGGCTATCATTGAAGTAAGTGCACAAAAATTCAAGCAAGTGACACAAATCAATGAACGTTTGCATGCCAAACTGACAAAAACGTAACAATTTCATTAATAGGTATTTGGCAATACTTCTAATTGTGTTGTTGATAATTTGTGAATTACTATAATAAAAAGCACTGTATCATTCGCTAAAATAAATTCCGCAGAAGACTATCGCTATTAACTTCTAATCAAATACTAAAACCATGCACTAATGCAATGTGTGAGCTTTGATAACTATATTTATTGAGAATGCTTACTCTCCATTTTAGGATGCAGACATATTAATGGAAATGATGTTCAATACCGCTTTATTAGAGTGTTTATTTGAAGTTTAAATCTTATATGTAGATGTGCCTGCTCACACGATTTGTGAGATATCGCTGACTTGAAATTAAATGGAATTGGAGCTCTATTTACTATAGACTTTACCGTTTTCCTGACAGTTGTTGAATGCTCGTTTATTGTACACCATACCAATAATTATTTATACAAATTATTAACATTGAAATTTATGTTCGATTAACAATAATAAGCTACAGGATGAAACCCGTACAAAACCAAGAACAAATAATAGATTAGCAAGTAATAAATGGTACTATTTTGATGTACCGCCGAGCTACTGACATTTGTTTACCCAGTTTCGTAAATGTAGATCTTGAATTCACGTTTTACCAGTTAAACATTGCAAAGTTTAAAACGTTATACCAGTTTTAAAAAGTGCAATGGTTTTGCAATGTAGTACAGTAATTTCTGGTGTAAGAAATTCAGAGAGAAGCTGAAGAATTTCTGTTTTCGTTTTAGTACCTAATTACATCAAATATGCTTGTATACTTGTCGAGTCCGTGACGTTAAGATAATCAAATTTGTTACAATTAGCTATTAAAATGCAAATTGTAATTTGCAAATTAAATAAAATACACTAAAGAACTTAAACAATATACTTGTTTGCATATTTAGAGATATACGCCTCATATATTATCATTTAAATTAATTAGATGTGCATATTATCCGACAGTAGTTTGTTTTAAAACGAATCCACCTGCGTGCTGAGTGTGATGATCCAACGCACGGTTGCTAACTTCAACACATGTTTCTGCATATAAAATATATGCAAACCTTGGCATTTCTCTGAATTAATAATGTCATGTGAAAATAAATTTGAAAAGGAATGGAAAGTAATTGAACTGTCTTACTATTTGCAACATTAGTAGGCGACTTTGGAAAGTTAGTACGATTTTATAGTTGGTATTATCTGCAAGATAAATATTTACTAAATTACTAAGATACTTTATTGTTTTTTTTTATCACGTGTAAACATGCAGAGATATTTTTGTAGCTTACAAATTAGGTATTTGATACAAAAGAAAACTTCAAATCAAAATCATTTTTTGCAATTAAATTTTACAGGAAGCATTGGAAAGAGATTTTACATGATTTATAATTGTAAAGGTCTCTTGGAAGTTTCACTTGTCGCACTTATCGTTTATTGGTTTATGAATTATACATTACTCTCAAATAGCAATGCATACCGTCAGCGCGAAGTGATGTTAAAATATATTAATACGAGTTCTAAGCTGAAGTCTCATGTTAATCAACTGCTGGCTCGTCCTTTCAGCGATTCGATAGCAGGTCAAACGCAACCCCCAAAACGCGTAGAAACAAATTAAATATTCCTGTTCGTAAAATTTCATAAAAATAGCAATTTCTATTTTCAGCATTTGTCACCCACATAAGCAACAATATATTCATTTTAGCAAACTGAATGATACCAAACAGCCTATTATTACAGTATGGAATTTCTGCAATAGCACTTCGTCTAAATATAATTTGAGCCACTAACAACCGTTTAATATAAATTTCTATTGCAACCTCAATTATTGCAAATATGCAACATGAATTGCAGTGCTATTAACACCATCATAAAATGAAAGAATACTTCAAAGTAGAAAGTGACAAAATAGTTTAACTGATCATCAATGAACTTTAACTATGATAATGTTTGTCCAAAACCTAACGATAGATAGGAATAATATATATAACTTTAACATTTGAATACATCTTCTATCACGCAACGTTCTCACATGTCCCATAATTAGCTGTTTTCAACAAAGCTTGTTATGAGAATCACGGCAAACAAAATCATAAATTTTGATATATCTTAATTACTTTATTTATTCTCTTCTTTTATAAACACGTCTAATCGTCTCTGAGAATTATATGCTTTCAGCATTTAAAGCGCTGTTAAAAATATTACGTAATCCATTCTTTCGCCGTATACTTGACTGCCGTATTTATCAGTTCGACTCCTCTGAAATGACTGATTAATTGTAAGCTTTTCCAGATTGTCGTTCAACGCGGGCGATAACCGACTGTAGCTAGCAGCAATCCAGCACTGCAAATGCTGTATTTTAATAGGCGCGGAAAGTTGTACGATATATAGATAACAACGACCGCAGCTGCGATAACCTTGAAACCGAGCTGCAAACGTCCAAGATATTAAAATATTTGCTTGCCTATTTTTAGATTTTCAGCGAACAATTTCTAAAAATATTGATAGAAAAAATGCTGCAAACCGACAGATAGTTTCTAATTTTGTTTAAAACTCTCAGCTGTTTAATTTTGCATACTTAAAATGGATGTAAACGGAATGCGAGTTTATTTTAACGATATTAAAATATCTGTTCTTTGCTAGTTGGCAAGTTTTAAACATGTATGTATTTCCAGTGAAGTCAAACAATAACACTCGACCTAGTGTTGTTTGTTTTATACAAATTTTGTTAATTTCTTTACTTTGAATTTACTATTTTACTTTGTACACTTACTCAGATGTTTATGAAAGCTAACGCGATTTAATTAGGCTCGTCTAATCTAATCTCATGATAACAGTGGACAATGGTAACTGTAAATGATTTTATAATTTGTGTACTTCTAGAAAACGCACTCCGGCATATTCAAATCCCCAGTATCTCTTTACAAATAGTTTACTAAAAAATATGCATATTTGTTAATTATTCCTTTGCAAGTACATTGAAATCTTTCCTTGGAGATGGTTAGAGAAATTCGAATTTCTGAATATGGAGACTCAGAATCACTCTACATATATAGTCATACTATAAGTCATGTATTGTTCATTGTTTTAATTAGTGTCTTAGCTTGATTTTTGATAAGTATGTCATCCAATCAAGCACAATTGATTTTTGTAATTTGTTTCCAGGTTATTGTTAACGCTGATAGCACCACCGTTGCTCGAAATTTCTCCGTAGTATTCGTACTCGTATAGACAAAAGTTCGAAGATTCTCGGAGAAGAAATTGTGGTATTCATATGCGAATGTGCTGCTACACCTCTAATACCAATGCTATATCACGTAGGGTGGGGTGGTGTGTGGAACAAAATCAAGAAATACCCCACACAATTATATACAACTTATGTAGCGGTGGCCGTAAAGAACATAAGTGGGAGAAAAGGAAGCTTATGAAGTCGCTGTAGTGGTATACATTACAAAGAAAACACATTTTACATACATTTATGTATCTAATGCAATGTAGATATGAAAGATATACAGAAAAAAGAATAATTCAAGGATTAGAGGGCTCCTATTAGGCTAAAATAGATGAATAACCAAGATCGGTAAAAGTGGTATTTTGGATACATTTCTGAAAGGTATAGCAAAACTCCCCAATTCCAGAAATTTGCAATAAACACTTTTAGAATTTTTAAAGTACTATATAGAACGAATAGGAATTTAATATAATTTATTTACGGCAAATTTTACGCTATCCTGATACACGTATATATTGATTATCATCAAAATTTACATGCATTTAGGATGCACGAATGGAATAATTAATACATGCATTAATACATCATCTATTTAATGCATTCAACAAGGTGCATCTCATTCAATAATTACAGTCGGATTTCTAGCACAATCCTGAAATAAACTACGCTGCGTATGTTCCGCTTTAGTACATTTCAAATAAATAATAAATTAAAAACGCTATCTATTATATTTATTTTCCAGCTCTAAATTATTTAATTAATCTTATTATAACTGCATAATTGATATAAATAGAGATATACATCAGGGAGAACATTATTATCATGATTCACGTTTACCCAATTAAATTAACTCGACGCATTCAATTATGGGAGGCTCTCTCGAATTGAAAATGTCAAAATATTTAAGTGGTCTGTTGCCTCAACTCCCGACAAATTAGGGAAAGTCGCCGTCGACTGAATTGTAAGAAGTTGTTGACTGACTTGTTAAGGATATTAGGAATTTAAGAACGATAAACTTAGGTAAGGGAATAAAGAATAAAGAAAAAGAAAATGAAAAGGAGCTTCTTTTCAAATTGTGTTCTTCGTTATCTTTGAAGTAGACTTACTGTTGGGCTAGTATAAACTTTAAAAGGTATTTAGAATGCATAACACGTTCTATTTATCGTAAGAATTTGGTTACACAAGAGTTTATACATGTATTACACATTATACCGTATGTAAGTATGTAGACATAGACAAATAAGTGCGGTATACATACATATGAAATGTATCACCATATGGTTCTTAGATCTTAACATACCAGACAGGTGATATTTGTAATACATGAATGATCGAAAATAATTTTTTATCAATATGAATATTAGTTGCTATGTTATTGTTATTCAAGTATATGAAGTACCATGCATGCTATAAAATAGGTATTATTTGCAGTTATAATCTAGCCCGGAAAAATTGTAAACACATAGTGCATATTTTAACTTCAAGCATAATTCATTTCACATTTGCAGAAAGAAAAGAGGGCACTCAAAGGGCATTCTAAGGTTTTATTATACTCTATTAGGTAATGTGTAAATAATAACGCAAAATGTTGAAAATTGTGGTAACAATTCAACAATGTATGTACGTATATGTTTGATATAAGAAAATACTAGTTATAATTAAATAGTTATACTGACAGTTTTATGATTATTAAACAATGGTTGTTCTGTAAATCAAACATATCGCTGGCTAAATCTAAATAACACCATTTTTTTTAATTACAAAAAAATTATAAATAATACTTGTCAGTTTGTTGAACCAACCTAGATGCATTTAACAGTGACTGTCTGTTAATAAGGACTATGACTTGGAAAAAGGCCTTGTGAAGTATCTAAAGTTGCATTATTAAGAGCACTAATCTTCTCAAAGGGTTCTACAGGGTAATTGAATGGTCTCACTTTGACTTTCACTGAATCTTAGCGCAAATGAGTGTATTATTTGTCCACAATTAATTCCCTGCGCTTCATACAAAGGTTTAGGTTATTTAAAATTGTATTTCTTTTTTATATATGATCAATGCAGACATTCCAGCAAACTTAAAGCAAGAGGTCTAGGCGCTCGGCATTTCCAGTATAGCCAAAAAAGCTAGCGTGTTGTAATTTTGCACAATCAATCCTCGCCTAATTGGACAGCTTTCTACCAAGTTTCAATGAAATCAGAACTGTGGCCAATCATTCTTATGATGTCACAGGCTGGAAGTCGATTTAGAGTTATATCCCACTAGGACACCACGGTAGCGCGCGCAAGCAGTGGCGACACCACTCACTAACGATGGTAGGTTAGGACTTACATCAGCTCAGCTCCTCTTAATAGTCTGCCTAGCTGAAAAGTCTGAACTTGCACATCTTTTCCTCGATCATTAATGTTTACGAATAATAATGCAATCGAAGGAGTTTAAAACAAAATCTTAGTACGATATTTTTTAAACTACTACAACCTACCAAGAATCGTTCTGCATAAAATTTGCAGAATAACAATGTATTCGCGTAGATAATACCGTATATTAGCTTCCAAATTATCGATATGATCAAATAGGTTTTTTTAATTAAATTATTCAAGATCACTTATGTATAAACTTCGAATCGCAATTTTTAGTATCATGGATTCGATATAGAAACTATGTATTTCTTTCTCAACGAAAAAGCATATATTCCGCAACTTTAATTCTCTATTTTCAAAATTGAATTTTTACCAATTTTGCCCATTTTGGTTAAATAGGAACCAATAGTCTTGCTTAGTTAAAAGGCCAGAAACTGTCCATAACTATTGCAAACATGAACACATCTTCGTAGCTGTGCAAGTGTTATTATCTCACATCGTAATGCTATATCACTTCTTTTAAGCAACTAGTTCATACAAAGCAGTACATTACGTATGTACTCGTACTTTGTTAGATAAATGAAATTGACATGCGATGAACAAGTGAGGATAAATATTTTGAAAGAAATATGAATATCTACTAAAATCCATTCACCAAGAACGTAACATTCTCAAAAAACCTGTTTAAAACTATATTTCCATACACTCTAAGTTTGCGAAATCATATGTAGGCACTAAGGCACACATTTTTTTTTTTATCAACCAATATACATAAATAGTTCAACGCTTAATTAATTCGAGATACATGTTTTAATGACTGATGCGTCTTTATCATAAACCTAGTACCATCATGCACATATTCGGTTAATAATACAGACACATAAATTTTCGAAACAAGTGTTCCGGAGTAACTAAGCGTAACAGTGTTTGGTTTTGCCAATTATTATATGTATCTTACAAAGCCACAGTTCTCAAAATCACAACCAAATTTGCATAATTTACACAGTTTACACAGACTACGTAATAGTTTTCAATTGGCTCAGCTCCGATCATCTATCTTGATAGACACCAAGTTTTACCGTTTTCACTGTAGAATCTTATCGCAATTAATGGAGTGTTTTTGTAACACCTATTGCACTAAACTCTTAGTTAAACACTCTTGAATTCGTATGTTTTAAGCTTGATGTTTATTACAGTAGGTAATAAGAGCAGGTCTGCGACGACCACACAATGTCGGAGATGATCGTTGGATCACTCTCCAGTTAAATTTTATCCGATCTTGAAGTTACATACATCGGATAAAAATTAACCGGTTGCGAAAAGTGCGATAAGCTTGCAAACTCTTATATCTAACTTCGAGATCGTATAAAATTTAGCCGGAAGGTGGTCAAACGATAATTTCCGATTTTTGGTGGTCTAGAGACACGTCACAATAACTCGTATTATTTTCAGTGTTTGACCACCTCTCAAAGTTTGCGAAAATTGCGATGAACTTTGAAAACTCTGTTTTATGTAACTTCGAGATCGGATAAAAATGAACCGCTGGGTGGTGAAACGATGATTTTCAATTTTTTGTGGTCTAGTGACAGGATAAAATAAAACGTATCATATTCAGTTTTTTAACACCTCTCAAAGTTTGCAAAAATTGCAATGTCTTATATGTAACTTTAAGATCGAATAAAATTTAAGCGGGTGCTCAAACGATAATTTTCAATTTTCTGTAGTTTAGAGACACCACACAATAAGTTATTATTTTCAGCGTTTGACCACCTCTGAAAATTTGTGAAAAATGCGATAAACTTTGAAACTTTTATATGTATGTAATTTTAACATCGGATAAAATTTAACCGGAGGGTGGTCAAACGATAATTTTCAGTTTACTGTGGTCTAGAGACACGAGACAATAAGTCCTATTATTTTCAACGTTTGACCACCTTTCAAAATTTGTGAAAAATGCGATGGAAGAGGTTGTGACATTTTCTGGGATTGATGTCATTTCATTGGAGATATGAACTTGCTTTTTTCATTTTTTCGACTATTGTTAAGTTTTCAAAAAAATTACTTGGTGGTCAATCATGGTTAAACGTTGGTCAATCGTATGCGATGATCAAAATTTCTATATTGGCTAATTTTATAATTTTCGCTATTAGATCCAAAATATGTAGCCTAAACAAAATGTGGTTAATCAAAATCGCTGATGGTCAATAGTGGTCAATAAATGGTCAATTCTTTTTAGCACTTTGTCGATTTTCGCGGACCTAATAAGAGCAGACTCCATCTACTGCCTATACTGAAGCATTGGAGTAGCTCCGACCGTCGGCTTTAAAGAACTGTGGGCCCCAAAAAGTCTAAATACCTACATATCACGACCGCTACTTGCTATATTAATAATCGCATTCTGAATGCGATACGTGATGAAACCCATGCCTAATTTCCGTACAGGAGGTTTTTGACAAGTTTGTAAGTTTATTAAAACAACTACAGAATTTAATATATGTATGTAATTAATGGAAGTAAATGTGTCCAATATAAGAAAGTAAAAGATTCATATCAACTATATCCACATCCATGCTTAGTGCTACTCCAATTAGGATCTAGTTCAAATCTATCTTCTGAGACTGTTTGGTCTGCCGTTCGGACCTTTTGCGTACAACTAAATAATTAGCCAAATAAGCCGTATATGTAATGAACTCACAGTTGTTCGCTTATTAATAAATAAATCGCGTCAAATAAAAGCTGCCAAAGCCAAAGCCACCTGGTCAGTGGAATTCCAACCTGGTGCCACCCGGTGTCTTAGATTAAATAAATGTCTATTGGTATAGATAATTAAGCGCGGACATTTAGATGCATTGTAATTTTAGATAAAGAAAACAATGAATACTTCCTTTTAGCAATCGTGATTGAATATTTAAACTGTTAGTTTCAGTGGTGATGAATTTTCAGTATAATATATTGTATATCTTTTGCAACTAAACTAAAGAAAACTAAAGAAAAATCAAGCACAGTAACTTTATTAGAGACGCCGTTGTTTTACTTTTACAATTTCTAAACGTACGACCCCGTGAGTCTACAAAGTTACTATTAATATCAACATTCGCAAAATTTGCTAGGGTAGGGGACTTACCGCGGATGATATTTTACATATATGATACTATATATTTAGGTATAATGTTGTGATTTGTGCTTTGTAGTCTAAACATATAATGCGAGAGTAGGGATTCAAGGTCATGTTGGAAATTTGTAATTGACAAAAATGTTAAAAAAAGTTTTTATAGGCTAATCAATGGAAAGACAGGTGAACTAACACTATAGCGAAAGAGACAATGGTCAGATGTATGTATGTGACAAATCCAACATATCCGAACTAATTAGTTACAAATTTTTGTTAACAATCAAGACACCAATTAACGATATTGAATGGAAAGTAAACTGAGTAGGTTCATCTATAATTTGAATTAAGCCTAAAGTGAAGAATAATGACCGAACTATATTGACATAGGATTCATGTATATTTAATAAAGTTATGCTTAAATAACGCAGACAAATTAAATCATCCCACACAGAAAAAATATCTGCTAAAGTTTATTTCATGCCCTCAATAAACGTAGCAAATCCAAAGGTAAGATGTTCCTGTACCGAACTACGAGGGAGCGTTTTTATATTCGCGGAATGGGGGATAAGGGGTGGAAATAAAAAAAACCAAATTATTTTTCTTTTACAATATATTCACCTGCAAGACGGACACATTTTTCACATCTTTCAATTAATTTATTTATACCCTCATAAAAAAATGATTTCTCTTTATCTGAAAAATACGCCGAAACTGCCTCTTTGACTTCATCATCGGCAATTTTTTACCCCGCAGCTCTTTTTTCATTTTCGGAAACAGATAATAATCACTCGGGGCCAGGTCTGGGCTGTACGGTGGGTGATTCACAATTTCGAAGCCCACCTTATGCAGGGCAGCTAACGCAACGCGACTCTTGTGGACAGGCGCGTTGTCGTGCAAAAGCAGCACACCTTTCGTCAATTCTCCCCGTCTTTTCTCTTTAATGGCTTCTTTTAGTCGCTCTAATATTGAAGCGTAATATTCTCCGGTTATAGAAACACCTTTATCTTTATAATCAGTCAACAATATTCCTTCCGAGTCCCAAAATACCGTTGCCATGAGTTTCCCAGCTGATTGTGACACTTTAAATTTCTTGGGAGGTGCTGTGCCCTTTTTATGCCACTGCATGGAGTCTTGTTTGGACTCAGGTTCATAATGATGAACCCAAGTTTCGTCTCCAGTAACAATTCGACTCAATACACCATCCTTGTCTTCATTACAGAGGTCCAAAAATGCACGCGAACACTCTACGCGCTGTTGTTACTTGGTTAGTTACTTGGTTTATGCTACTTGGTTGACCATAGCTCAAAGACTAACTGTCTAATAACAATGAAACTTCGTATTTATACTAATTATGAGTCGCTGCACAGGCCACGCCCCCAATGCGCCTAATCACCCCCCTACAACCCGCTCATTCCGCGAATACAAAAGCATTTCCTCGTAACAGCAATAGGGATATTATTGATGAGAATTTGAATCCCATGTATTCAGCTTGATTTTCGGTAATATTGATTAGAGATGATACTAAGCAATTGCAAATATAAATATTCGTTCTAAATGAGAACTACCTATATAGTTAAGTAATCTTTCATTATTAAAGTATGCGACCAATGAGCGAACGGTAAGCCGACCAACATTCAAATGGTTCAATGTAAATAACTATGTACTAAAGACTGTAAGAACATGCGCAACGAATGGAGAAATTAATAGTATGTATATATGGTATGTTAGTAATACAGCAATAGCAGACATGTACAATCTATAAATCAGAACATGAAACGAAGAGATAAGTATATCAAAAAATTAATTGATTACATGCTAAGTATACAAACCAAAAAAGTAAAGCAAATAATAGGTTTACATGATTAACTCAATATTCAACAACGAGGACCTCTAGAATTAATATTATATACTACTATATAATACTACTATTCAATAGGATAAATATTCCGGTAGTGGTTAATTAAGAATAATCCATACGATTTCAATAATCGTTATATTGCAATATTTGGTACTTTTTTCGTTGCAGGTCTTTGACCACTGTTTGACGGCTTTCGATGAGTTCAACACTACTGCGATCTACGGGAAACGTTTCTTCTAGCTGTAACTAGCACCGGATGTCGTTTCGTAGACTTCATATTGTTTAGCCCATAATTTTTTATTTTTCTCGTATAGCCGGACCTTCTCGGTAACCTGTCGAGTATTACGTGTCTTAGTGTACCTAATACTATGTATATGTTTTTGAGATACTTTCCCTGATGGAAACAACAGTCGTATCCAATTATACATATACATATGTATCATTGAGTGAAATTATAACGAAAACAATTAATTGCTTTAAAAGGAATAAATAGTTCTTTTTCTATTAAAGTAATTGCGTACCTTTACAACATGAAACTCTATGTATTCGATAAACACAATTAATTAAATAACAATTTTGATACTAAGGCAATAATTATCCTAATTTGTCCTTTTCATTGCTAAGCAAAATTCGTAATGTGGATATACTTGACGATATTTACGACATTATACTACGACTAAATCTCAATACCACCTCACGTTTATACTATAAAACACAACCTTGGCATCATAAATAATTTTATAGTTGTTGGTTCATCATGTGGACGTAGTTTATAGTCGGCAAGTAATCTAACATTTGGGCAAGTTTTTACGGTATTTATCCTGCAACTGTCGGTTCTATCGAATTTTAAAATTGTTATAAAAGATTCGTTCTACACATACAAAATATATGCACAACAATACTCTAATACATACATATGTATGTATGTATGTATATAGGCAGCAGAATAATTACATATCATTAGCGCTATTATAATAGCCTTAATACTAACATTCTTATTTTGTATTTATGATTTTATTATTTATTCATAATTCGCGATAACTTAATTTTACGTCTATCGTAGACACGAGTTCACAAGCAATTTATTATACTAAAGGTAAACTTCACTACCTGTTTATTACGAACATAATGGACTTGTTCAGCGAAGCATACATTCTTCCCGGCTGGGGCGCATCGCCGTATGGAAAATTTTTAAACCCGGCAAAGCAGTAAATTGGAAATCAATTGAGAAATTTTCCCTTGACCTCAAAAATATACTCGAGCACCGACTCCCAATGAATCATGAAATAATGAAGACTTTAAAGTTAGAAAAGAATAAAAAATTATTGTAAAAAGTATTTTACAATGGGTAGGTACTTTTTGGATCCGAGTAACGGACTAAACGATATAACATCCATCATGGAGTATTACAGAGCTAGACAGCAAAAAAAAAATAATGGGATGAACCTGAGCTTAGAAGTATTATTCACGAACAATCATCAAACAAATATCAGAACAAATTCACAAGTTGAAAATATATTTGCAATTTATTAACTATTTAATAATGGCTTTTTTGAACCAGTACTAAAATATGTATATAAATCTAAGCAATTTTTAAGTTAATTGATTATAACATTTAATGACACACGCATCATATTGTTTGCCCCATATTTCACCTGCGTTAAAATACCGGGATTTAGAAATAGGTCAGTCTATAGCCGAATATAGAGCTCTTATATCTAACATAACATAGTTAAGTCTAAAGAAGTTTACGAGGAACATTACTGCAGTACTTTTTATTTATTGTTGAAAATATGCAGAACTTTTGCCTGAATTAACATTACTATACAAAAAATTTAAGTTGAAATAACTGCAGGAGTTTATAAAATTGCTCTCTCAGTGCATTGATCAGATTTCAATAGTCAACATTTTTTGAGAATTGACAGAAAAATAAAGACCTAAAATGTTAAGTAACAATAAAAATATCTTACAAGAAGTCTCTTATTTTTATGAGCAAAATATGAAGAGAGGTGACGAGAGTATATGGAATGTTTCCATAATGGTGTATTAATAGAAAAATGATCGCTAATATTGATGAAAATGGAATATTTTATGGGAAAATCAAAATGTTATCTTACCCCACATCATATGATCGCTTCTAAACAACTTTAACGCTCAATTATCATTGCAATATTACAATCTATTAGTTTTTTTTGTTTCATATCTTGATTAGTAAAGTTTACTAAATTAAGCCTAAAAATATTACATTTTTAATACAATATATCTTTCGGACTATCTTTCTACCGTCATCAGAATGTTCAAATAATTGGGGCATACCAAACTTGTATTAGGTACATATAAAAATAAAGGGCTTTTTTCAAAAAGCCATTATCAACGGATACCTTTTCACCTTACACGTTAAAATTGTTTGGTAAAATTCGGCAATTTGCCATGGCATGTTTATAATCAAAATACAGAGATACCATGTCAAAATTTAAATATTTTTTTATTTAAATGTTGGCATGGTATCTTTTCATTTTGATTCTGGAGATGCATTGAGAGTATACAAATTATCGGCGATATATAATAATTTTAAGGTGTACATACGTTGAAAATGTGTCCCCCTATACTAGTTTTTAACGAAAATGTTTTTGTAATATTCGCCAGTAAAAAGTTTAGAATACTGAGGAATATCCAAGATGAGGATAGCGAGGTAACCAAACAAGCCAAGTACTAATTTAAATCTTATATACTCCAAATAGCAAAGTTTTCTTAGCATGTGACTTAATCGTCGTTAATCAGAATTGCACTCAACAAAATATTAATATTAATATTAATCATATTACTTTAATTTTCAAGAAAAAAACATATGTTATAACCGCCTGAAAACAATTATATCTGAAAATCAAACAGGTTACAGTTTCTATTTAAGGACGAATTTTTAACGAGTTAAATTATGGATTGAATATAATCACTTTACAAGTTTAAAATGTTTTGTGCTGCATGATATCCACTGATGGATATAAAGTTATTTATTGAGGAAACTTTACGCGTTGTGTTTTGTAAGATTTAAACTAAATTTGTGAAGATTAACTCGAATAAAATTTAAAATCCTAGGCTAAACATAAACGAGTCTTGTAACCTGCTACCAATCAAAATGTAAATTAGAAAAGCTTGGTATGTACTGTATACAGTTGAGAAATTAACTCTTTTTTGAGTATTATGTTTCAGGAGTTAAAACATCAAGAATGTCAGCCAGAATTCAATGGAAATTCGAAAGATAGTTTGCATAACAGGTAAATACAGGTAGCCCATTTGAAGTATGTTAATTGAAGAAAAGAATCTAATTAGTGAAATTCAAATTTGTCAAAGACTAAAACATTATAGGAACAAAATTATTTTTCCGCTTCAGATGTACTGCATAGAAAAGCAGGTCTTAATCCATCCAAACTAGGTAACAAATGATTTGTTGATCTAATATTCTTTAAGGAATAAACATGTAGAAAATGTCTAAGCAAAGTGCACAAACTTATAAACCGCCTTTAAAGCAGTATAATCTCACGTAACTTTTCAGAAGAACTCAATTCGATGACATACAATTACTCATGCTTTATAATACATATTTTGAAAAAATCAGAAGCAATTATCAGCAATAATTATTTGATATTTGTCAGTGCTGCCGCAGAAAAAACATATTTAATAATAATTCAATTTTAAAGCTACAGCAATTTCGTTAAATTTAATAATCAAGATGAATTAGGGGTAATAATAAATTAATTATTTAAGAGAATTAAGAGATTACTTTTTAGATCGAAATTATGCGGTGCTAAATAGGTTTTAGTTTTTGAGAAATTTTTATATAATCCGTTTGGTAGTTATTTTTATTCTATAAGATATTGCTCATACCGAACAGATTCATGGTAACACCTTTCTCTTTACTTAATAATTGTTTATTATTGTAAAATTGCAAATTGTTTAGAAACCTCTTCATATAAAAATCAAATTGAAATTTATAAGAACGCTTTACATAATTAATAAAAGGTGAAACAGTAAAAAATATTTCAAATAATCTAAACAATATTTCACCAAGTTCCTTTTAATTGTTTAACTCAAAAGTTTACATACTTTTGTTATATTACGTATTACTATTAGAATTACAAACTTATGGAATAGGAAAAGTTTATGTCGAGTCCAAAGTTAAGTATTCACAATTATTAACGTCCTTATTATTATTATTAGAGGTACGAGATCGGTTAAATTAGCAAGTTAGTGATATTTTTTATTTTGATGAAAAGAAAAAAAACAATTGTATATTCTACATCTTAGATATTCGCATAAACACATTTTTTATGGAATGTTTTGTAAATTCTTAGATATTCTTCAAGAAACGAATTATATAATATTACAAATGTATACTTGAAAATAAGCAACTAAAAGGCACTTGTACTTGCTGATAATTGTGAAATAATAAGTAGGTAAGCACTGACCGAATATTGTGCAATAAAAAATCGCATACGGGCTTTTTAGTAGTTGTCAAATAAAGTTTTTTTGAATTATCTATTCATCATGAATAAATTGCTTTGAAAATGCCATTCACTGATTTCGCAATATATGATATGCTAGAAGTATATCTAATTCGTAGTAAAATTTCACTAGAGGCATTATAGTATTATCAAAATAAATTTCCGGAACTTAATACCTTTTGCGTTGATAATAATATCTCCGATAGACTTTTTTGGAATTATTTTAAAATAAGCTAACATAAACACGTGTTTATGTCTGCTTCCTCGTCCAAAATAAATTTCTCTACTTTTCTTAATTACAGATTCATTATTTCGGAATATTATGTATAAACTGTAATGTTCCTATTGAATATTTTCTATAAATTGCAATTATAATTATATACAAGTATCTATATATATACATATATATAACATATATATATAAGACATATATACTTGCAGCATAATACATTTTTCATCAGTAAATAGCATTTTCAATGCAATAATTTACTAATGATGGATTGGTAATCACAGAAAACAATTTATTTGCCAACCACTATAGGAAAATCTGTATCTGATTAATGATTCTACATACAATATTCGTAGCCTATACTTGCATATTATTTTCTAGAAGAATATCTAAACACATACTCAATTGTTTTTCTATTTACACCATATCAATCAGAATAAAAAATATTATCAACTTGCTAATTTAATCAACTTTGTAGGCTATATAATAAGAAAGTTAGCAATACTGAACATTTAACTTCGGAGATGGTGTACATATATGTACAATACAAACTTGTAATATTCGACTAAAAAATGTAAAACGTAAAGTGAATCTAAAATAAAAATCTTTAAATGCTTATTAAAAAAATTATCATTATATATAAATAAAATTTAACTGAGATGAAAGTGTGCACAAGAGGAAATAGTTTTTTTTAATCATCCAGTAGAGAAATAGTCGTCAAAATACGAGATATCAAAATGTTAAATACTTTTTTGTAAGACATGTACCAACAGTTGGCAGAATGAATGGCAGCTGTGGTCGCAACACAAAAAGGCAAGAAACAAGAAATTATTACAAACACATAAGGTACATATCTACCAGCGAATGTCGGACTAGAGAAACCTGCTGAACAAGACATGGTGAAGCTAAAATTAGAATTTTTACAAAAAGCAGAGATAACGCATGAAAAACACACACGTTATCGAACAAACGTTTGGTGAAAATGCGATGATGCTTGATAGTTTATATACAAGTTAGTTTTGCTTATTTATAATAAAAGTAAATTTCAATCAGAAAAAATTCTTGATATGAGATTTAGTTTGCACAAATTACAATCTAAAAACGACTTCACGCTATTAACAAACACAAAAGAGACTATAACCATAAATCTTCTGGTGATTATTACGACTTCAAGACTCGTGACAATACTAAAATAGCGTGACATTCGAAACATTTGTGATAGAAATTATTTATTAGAGTAAGAATAATCAATTTTGATATTCGTACAGAAAGCCGCACGCAGATAAATTACCTACAAAATCGCGATATACAAAAAATATTTAACCGAAGTTTGAACTTCTCTAAACACACGTAGGTACCTATGTACAACTTCATTTGAAAGCAAATCCATACACATTTTTACTAATATAATTTTCCGGTGATATGTCAAAAACATGCGGATATTTACAACTAACCGCCACTCGATAAAAATACTTGTTTGTAGAAAAGCGTTCAGCGTCCTTTGCCAAATAACTGGGAAGTACGAGAAACGACAGCGTGACCTGCTGGTATTCATAACTGTTAAACTTTTACGCATTCTCATGTTTTTAAGGTAAAGATTTATTTTGCATGGCATAACAGCTAAACTTCGTGCAGGCTATTTATTTCTAAATAAAATTACGTTCAAGATCCAATCTTACTAATAAATATATTTGCCAAACAGATTCAAATATCACTTACTTGTATAACAAGGTTAAAATCACAGGAAAGAACGGCGGCGATTAGATTGAGTGCTGTTGAGATGTCAATGGTCTTATTTTATTACATCAGCGGTATGAGTTGCTCGGTATTTTCGGAGATTTTAACACAAGAGTACCTATTTAAGATACAGTATGTAAATATCATAGATTAAAATTAATGTATACTTTACAAGATCTTCTATTAAAGTAAAAGGATCCCAATGTTATCAACACGTTAAATATTTTGTATACAATAAGAAATGTGACAAAATGCATTATCGATATTAATTTGATCTACTATCTAATGCATATCTTATGAGAAATTGATAAAAGAGATATTATTATCTATTAATTATACCTATTTTAATACAACAAAACAATCCTGCAATGCTTACTCCTATATCTCAGGAAATTTATAGTAAGTCATGTTATAATAAATTATATTTGACTTCCTACACAAATATATATTATCCACGACACTCTCAGCTTTATGAAGTGTAGATATGTTTCTTTGTATCGCATGTCACATTGTTAAACAGTCATTAAATTACAATTTGATTAGACGTAAGTCCCGGATTAATTTTGTATTAGAGAAGCAGATGATAATATTTTGTCTAAATGCATGCTAAAGTAGTTATTGTTGCAATTACTATCCTTCAATTATAATACACAAATAAAGAGAAATTAATCGAGGATAACCGGAGTTGAGTCTTTCAGATGCCTACATTCAATTTATTGTATACGAGGAATAATGTATGTCTATCTTAAATCAACTGGAAACATTTTCTTATAGGTATGTCTAAAATTAATAAAAGCTCGCCTTAAATGCACGGACTTTCCAAGAAAATGATCCACAACTTTTCCAATAATACTTGGCGAACAAACTCACCGTGGACTTAATAGACCAGGCGTTAGTAGAAAGTAAATCATATCCAGCGCTAACACACTGTAAATACTACAACCGGGATTTTAAAAGGGATTTTATAGGACTAAAAGTAATACTTTGCTGCAAGGAAATTGCACTGAAACAAGGCCAAATCAAAGTAGTTTTAAATGGTAATTTAATTCTAGATCTTGGGAAAGTTTCTAAAGTAATATCGTATAAAGTTTACAAGTAACTTTTCGCAAACTCTAATGTTTACATCACACTATACTGCTCAATGAAGTATGAAATTAAGAATTGTCTATCCCGTGTACACAAGGAATATAAAAAATATGAACATATAGTTTTATTGGCATTTATATCGCATAAACCACTGTTGAATTCTTGTTACAAATTTACTACGCTTGAAACTACTTCCGGAAAGTAGAGACAATTGCCTGTTCTATTTACAAATCTACAAGAAATCATGTATTAAGAACTCTAATCTGTCTCAGTTTTAGATATTGCCCAGGATGCTACATTTCTCAAAGAAAATCTTTAGAATAATATTTCTACAATCCTGCGAAGAAAACTTACTACCTAAAAATGCGACCCTGAAGAATATCTTGGGCAACAAATTGCAGAACAAGTTCACAAACACCCGGTATTGAGAAGCATACGTATACTATTAAATGACACGACATCTACAAAACCATGACTTAACTCACAACCAGCTAAAAATGGGTTGTGAGACCAAGTGATCCATAGGATTACAAAAATGTGCCTAGCATCGACCTTCTATCTGATATGTGTATTTTTCTAACATTTACTGGATATGGTGTGTTTCCGTAAAAATTCAAGCACTACGATCCTCACTCTCTGAAATTACAAAACTAATTGTGGTCATTATTAGTTTTCTGTTTAAAAATGGTGTATTTAACATGTTCCATTAACTCCTGACCAAGTTTATATCCAACTAACTTTAGGCTAATTCATAGAATTAATGCTAATACAATGATGTTCTGCTTCACAAATGGAGATAAAATCTATCTGAAAACTAATTTGTTCGTGTTCTGCTAGGATTTCGCTTGAGCTTTCGACTATAAGCGTTTATGATTAATTTTGAAAGCAGATCACATCATAATGCTACCAGCCAGTTTTATCCTACATCTCTAGATCATTATCCATCATCAAATTTCTCCACGTTGTTTCAGTTTGTCCGATTTTGTCCTCTATATACATATATGTGTACCTCCTTAAATGCAAAGTTTTTTCTTTCTTTTTGTACTTAAACTGGCCAAAATTTAACATCTACTTTCATAGTACTGGTTTCAATTGTGCAGTAATAGCCGAAATAGATGCTTCACTTGTAGCAACATCTCAAAAAACTTTTGTTCTTATTATTTGTGATTATGACTATTGTAATCACTTTGTAGTTCTTTCTAAGAAGAAAGAACTTCCTATTTGTTTCTGGTTCATTTCTAAATCGACTGGGTTATAGCGAAAAACTTGTGAACTGTTATAGCGAAAGCTAAATGCCACTCTGTATAGGTATAATTCATTTCACAATCAATTCCATATTTGTATAGAGAAAAATTTGTATCTATATAACTCAGTTTGAAATATGTCAATAAAAATTCTATATTAGACTGCATTAAACCTTTTATAAACGCAATTCTCGTCCGTTTTTATAAAGATTTAGAGCATATACATAGATATGTATCACGAAGCATTGAACTTGTATTATCCCAAATACTACATATCACGGTAAGCTATGGAAACCTGTCTCGCCGCTTCATAGATTCTAGATACGAAATCATCAATAGCAATAACCTAAGCGACTACAATGGTTTTATTAGTTCAATAAACTAGTTACCTCGAATAAAACAGTAGGTGGTTCAAAACCCAAATCTACAGTTACAACGTCACCATCGAAAAGTAAGCATACAATATGTTTACGGAAATCTAACAAGGAATACAGGAACGTCAGCAAGGATTTCTTTGTATGTTCTCTAGCTTTCTTTTAAATTCAGTTATATTCTTAATATACACACATTTATAATAACCGTCGGTGCTGTTTTAGCAACAATATTAAAATATTGCCATCTTAACTTGTTAGCTATATTGGACGTAATGAAATATATACATCTATGAACAAAATTAGCGTTACATAGAATATCTTTTTGGTTACATCTTGGCATCTTTATGGTGATATCTCATTCTACCATGTATATATAATACTGAATAATTCATTTAAATTAGACAGTTTTTATTACAAGCAAAGTTTATATAATTTCAAAGTATCCTATTATATCGGGTTATAATTAGATTTTCCGTTATGTCAAAGTATACAAAATACGAGATCATGTCATTAATATTAGATTATTAGATTTTATGGGATCTACTACACGCTATCACATATAACTCACACTTTAATGTTACCCCTTGTATATTTAGTTGATTCATTAAGGGCAAAAAGAACTTTGCCACTCTCATTGGTTTACATGTCCTGTATGCCTCCTTTTTAACTACAACGAGAAAGACAGTGAGCTTTAGGACTTTAAGAGTCGCTTTCTTGAACATAATGGCTAAATGTTGCACACATAATCGTGTTCGTATTACTATGACTGGAAATAACGATATAGAATCTGACTTATGCCTTTATTATCATTTAAGTGACTATTACTTCACTTTGTATATTTGTATACAGTCCCTTATATATCTGGTATATTAAGCTGATTAAACTTCATTTGTACTGAAGAAAAAATTACTTCGTACACTACTTGTTCCAAATACTAACCCAAAAGATCTTTAGTAGGCCCTGTATGAAAAAGACAAGTGCTTTTACAGATACAGTGGCATGCTTAAATGTTACTTATTCTAAAATTAATTGTGTAACTGTACACTTTAAATATCTAAATATATCGAATGTATAGTAAGACCAGCAGTATACAACATCAATTCAAAACAGCCGACGGGTGGGTCGGGCCTAAGAAAAATCGGTTTGTGCAATGTTCGAGTACTAATGATATCGCGATTCCACTTCTATTTCTGAATTTGTCTTCAAAGAAAGCGCTCCTCTTCTTCCATTCTAACTGGCGTCTTCTGGATTATAATCGAGTTTCGAGAAACGTTGGAATGATTATTGCCTTATTTCAACAAAGCTTATATTACACATATATACTCCTTGAAAATGTGATTATTTACTTTAAAATGTAAGTACGTAAATTATCTTTAACAATTAACTAATCTAGCCTCCTATCATTCCAGTTATCAAGACAGAAAATCTAAGTTACTGATGGCATATTTTAAACCTGATTCATAAATTCAACAGAGTCATAAGCAAATGATACGTGATTTCTGTAGTCTTGATGTCTTTACATTTGATAATAAAGGCTATCCAGGATTTACTATGCTATTTCAAGCGGTATAAACACATCATAGACGCTGTATTGTTTATAAATATCTACAAGTAAATAACGTACTAAATCTTCTCACAAAAAATATTAAAATCGGAAACCTAAGGTTCACTTATGGCATCAAATAAAATATTCAAATATATATTAATTTCGTGGCGGGAAAATGCAACATTGTCTGCATTGTTGTTGTTTACTAAAGCCGATACATGTTATCCTAAATCAGTATGGCAACCACGTAATAAAAGTAAATAAAAAGGCAAGATAAGGAAATTGAAAAGGAGAGCGTCAAGATTGTAATCCAAATATTTTGGCTAGTTTATGATATTTCTTTCGGAGCCATGTTAACCCACAGTAGTGAGATCTTTTTGCTCAAAATTAAATTTTTTGTTGTATGGTAGGTATAAATAGCAGACAATCATGTGAGCCACATTAAAAAAATTTAAATAGTTTTTTCTTTGATAGCTATTCATATGTCAACAATTTGAACTTTCAATGTTAATCTTTAAAAATAGGACTGCTTTTTTTCTGCAATAATAATATTCACCATGATAATAGGCAATTGGATTTCGCAGTGGTGTGGTGACAATTTCTGTCCGTAGAATTCATTAAATAAATTTTTTGGGTGGTGCAGCGCCACCAATCTTCTTCTACATTTAATAACGATTGGGTGGGTAATTTTTTTTTAATTATGACCTATGTTATGAACAACGTTTGACGTATCCCATACATGTATCATGTAGATGGAACAAGTTATTAAATAAATAAAATATATGAATAAAAAGCTAGCAAAACGTTTGTGGCCATTTTACTGCGTGTAAACGAGCACAAAACTGTAAACTCAATGTTTGTTTGTGCATAAAACGTTAGCGAACGTTTTGTTGGGCTTGGCTGACTCCTTAACATCACTTCATTACTCTAGAACATTCTCAATATCTTGTCGGCAGAACGCATCGTTGTGCCCTAACGCAACAGTGATCAAAAGCAATTTACTGGCAATTTTATTTTGTTATCAAAAATTTCAAGAGAATGTGCTTGGGATTTATTTGATTAGCTTTTAAAGTGATGTTTGATACTGTTTATTTCCTTAGTAAGAAATTTGGTTACTATTGCTACTCAAAGTTGGATGTAAACTTTTGTAAACAAAATAAGCCTAGTTATTAAAATGTTGAAAAGACTGAGGACAATCATTTATACATAATCTCTATGTATACTTTATCCTTAAGACAACATAATGCAATTAATTGTAATGTAAGTATTCATATAATGATATTCCACTTAGTTAGGTTATCTAGAAATTGGTTTCCATTTGCTTATTCGCTACAGAAACATGAAAACTGAAGACAGGTAACAAATGATGTTGAGGTCTCTATTAATTAATACGGGTATAACTTTTTTAATAGAAGATCTTGTAGTAACTAAATCAAAGACAAGAATACAGTAATACAGTATAAACTAACATCATCCAAATCATAGCAAAAACGATATCCACAAAACGCCACTTGTAAGTGCGCAAATGTTGCGAACATGAAGTATTTAAAATCCTCCAGGTGTGTGTAACTGTAGTAGTAAACCGTAGTAGCAACAACAGCATGTAACAAAAGACGTACTAGCATCAACTTACTGTATACATAAACATGTATATACACACGTATCGTGCTGCTGTGTGTGCATGTAACTGTAAACCAAACTCTAGATTCCACTTCACGTACTCAAACCAACACAATTTCACTTTAATAGAGCTCTGAACGATTCACAAACCTTAACACACGTAAACAACGAAAGATAATATACCTCCTATTAACTGTCGAAGATGTCACTTCGCGTCAAATAACTTTTCGAAGAAGTCAACTTAACAATCCACTTTTTATCCAGAAATTAGCGACGATGTAACTTCGCACATACGCGATGCGCGAGCGTCAGCAACGTCTTGACGCTCTCCATTCAGGATCATGGTAGAGCGCGAAAAGCAAAACAGTAACGAAAACGTTGATGACGGGGTCTCCGACAACGAAGAAAAGGAATCAACAAAACAACAATAAACGAACAGAAACAAACGAACGGATGATCACAAAACACGCGCTCTCGATGTTTAAAAGGCGACTGTCCGGACTCGACTGAAAAACGTACAATTGTACTGGTGCAGCCGACTGACTGACTGGGTTAACCTCGGATCGGTCGTCACGGTCCGGAGACTCTCATTACTTAGTGACGGCGGGTGAACGGTGCGAGACGAGGTGGGACGGGACGGGAATCGCGGCTCGAATACGACCAATCATAAGTGGGAACGTCACACTACGTAAGCGACTACGTCACGGGGACACACTTTGCAAGTGGCGCTCGACCAGAGTATTCTAATAAAATGTTTATTCCTTCTGATTAATGTACTATAATTGGTACAATTATAAGGTATATAAATTAATAATGATGATAAACATTTGTGAACGTTAGAAAACTCTAATTAAAAATTACTGGCAGTTTCCAGCTAACAATAGGTGCTAATTGATCATAGCAACATCACTAAAACTGCCCAATAACCTTAGACGTATAACGAGACTATAGTGACATATATGGACTTGTAATTAGTCGATTTGAAATTAATTTGATTTTTGACTTTGTAACAATTTCATTCAAAATACATACACATTTTTTTACTCTTTCTTATATGTTGTTTAACAAAGTAACAATAACACGAGAATACACGAAACTAGTATATAGAATACTGATTTTTGTCAGTATAATTATTAGATTCAAAATATATGCCCTTACAAATAGACAAATGGGGAAGAATTAAAAAAAAGTAGGTACACATGGAACTGTATACTACACTATTGTAACCACAATTAATATTATACCTAACTTGAAAAATTATTACTATTGTTGAAATAATCTTTATTGCCTACATATTATAACAAAATTTACTGGTTAAGCAATAATATACAGATTAGAATTACGCGTACGACTGTTACAAGAAAACTATTTCAACAGATTTTAGGTATGTTCGCAGAGTAAACTAAATTAATCAGAAATTGTACGACGCACGCGTAATAAGATGTAAGTGTTCGCAGGAAAGAAATACGAAATTTGATGTGTTCGAAATTAGCACGTTGTTTATCTCCAATTTAGAATTAGCGTCTGCGCACAGAAAAGTTTAGGTTTAATCACAGTGGACATGACAGTAGCAGAAACACGATCATTTATTTGTGATTTACGCCAGTCTGCACATGTTGTGTTAAAGTTTTGATTCTTGATATTTCACGCGAAAGTTATTTTAATTATTTTTTGAATTTTGTTATATATCATAAATAGTTTTAGTTCTGTAGTTTAGTTAATAGAAAGGATTTATAAGGGCAATTGTATTTCTACCCTAGAAATCACTGGCATAGGGTAAGAAATTTTAACACTTTTTTTCAATTTTTCAAAACTACTATATGCACATTTTGCATTTTTAGATGGCTGATATAAATAGTAGCAGCAGTTCAAGTGATGAAATGTTTGAAACGGATTCGGAGTATAACGAATCAAGCGATGGTGATCTCCTTCAAGTGGTAGTACAACATTACCGGAAACACAAAAATGAAAATTATTTTGAGGAAACCATCCATCGATACAATGATGCAGAATTTCAGCAACATTTTCGCATAAATCGCCATGTTGTTGAGGATATCAGTGGGCAGTTTGCAGCTAGCAACTACTTTACGTACCAGTCAAGGAGTGATGGCAAGTTAAATCCCCTTCAACGTGTACTGATTTTTCTGTGGTTCGCTGTCATCAAACTGTATCCTTTCGAGATGTTGCTGACAGATTTGATATTTCCATTAGTACACTTTTTAAAGTTATTAACAAGATGACATATTTTCTCAGTGGATTGTCTCCAAATGTAATAAGATGGCCATCAATTCAGGAACAAGAAGACATTGAAAGACATTTTAATCGTAACGGATTTCCAGGGGTAATAGGAGCGATAGATGGATGCCATATACGCAGAGATAAGCCCGAAAATGATCCAGATTCTTACATGAATCGAAAACACTTTTATTTTATACAGGTTAGCTATGTGTATTTAGAATATATTCGTCAAATAAACTAAAAACAGCAGTTATATATATATAAAAAAATAACTTTTAAGGAAATTAAATTTAATTTTCTGTTTCTACTTATTATATGCTTTGTTTTAAATGCAAGGTGTATGCCATCACCGTAGACGAATAATAGATGTGTTTATTGGTTATCCTGGTTCAGTGCACGATGCAAGAGTATTTCAGTCTTCTCCTCTATATGCAACGTTTACACAGATATGTAATGAAAATATTGGTGACAACGCATACGCTCTGATTGTCATTTTCATCTTGGGCAATATCTATCTCATTCACGTTTCCAGTTGATGTAGATGGTAAGTTAACAGGAGTGTTCGAGCTTAACAAAATTTCTAGATATATATTTTTCTTCCTCTCAAAAATTTCATCCATTTCCTGCATATATTCAAAATTCTTCCGGCCTCTTCCACTTTTGTTATTATTCTCTACAGTTTTTTTTATAATTCCTCTCAAAAACTCGCCATCTGTTTTCCACATTCGCCGCAGAGTGTTTGCTATTTTATTTATCTCCAATAAGCAATAAGCTCCCACATCTTTTTCAGGCTTCGTAACTCTCATGTAACCACCTTATTTCGATATTTCCGATATAAATCAATTAATAGTTTGGTATTATTATGGGACCAAATAATATATTCATTTTGTGTACTGCCAGCGATCCCTTCACTACCATTAGGCAGCAACAAAAATTCTTGTAAAACTTTATCTGGAAAATATTTGTTTTGTATTGATTTATTGGACTCATAAAACAGATAATTATTTTTATGCCTTTGCAAAATACCTGTAGTACTTACATGGCTCCAGTTTTAAAACGAAACGCCTAAACAAAATAGGATAAAATAAAAAATAAATAATACCAATATTGAAGTGAAGCATGATGCTATAAATATAAGTGAACTGTGTTATTACAAATATAAGTGAAGTAGTAGTGCTACAAGTACGGGAAACCCGTTCGCACAACAAAAGTACGTATTAGTTCACAATTTCGATTTTCTGGAAGCGCATGCGCATTCGACAAATTCCAATTAAACTGAAATCGCAAGAAATTCACTCTGCGAACATGCCTTTTGTGTGTCTAGAGTCCTGCAAAGATGCGTGGACGGAAGATTACACGATTATCTGAAGACTATTCGAAAATGTGATTATGGTGTACTATGTATTTGGATACATTAGGGGTACTATCAGGGACTTTGATTATATCCTTCTACGATAAACCGATGTAGTAACAGGAGCACAGGCTGTACCGCTAGCGACCGGACATAATCAAAGTCCCTGATAGTACATTCTAAATAATTTCATTTACACTGGGTGTTCAAAAAATTAAATATCAGAATAAAGTTATCCATATATTTTATTTGTTCCTCACTTGCAAAGATTAGTTTTACAAGTCAGTGTATTTACCTTGAAAATGTATCTTAACTGGCTTACTTATGAAAAATTTAGTGGCTGGGCAGTAAAATTTTACATCTGCGCTCATATATTTTATATTATTACTCGTATAATTTGAAATGAGAGCCAAAGTCGTTAACAGTTATTTAATTGTTGGCTGACAGTGCAGTTGTGGTTTCCACTAATACTGAAGTTTCCAGGTGATGTTAAGTCACTTGTATTTGCACGTGTATAGTCTGTAGAGTTGGATGGTGTGAATTCTGTAATTGGATTTTTTTTGGATATTTCAATCTTGTTATTAATTGAGTCATCTATGTAGTTCTCTGCAATTTGTGTTGACTTCTATGCCTCTGTATGTTTCAGAGTTAAAGCATCCATTACCATCGTTGCTACAGTCCATTTCAAAGAGTGACCTGTATATAGTGCCGGCTCTTGTAATCCTAAATATTCAGCAGTTGTCTTAGGTATTGTGCCAACACTATGCCGACCTGCTTTAAGGGATACGCATTTTTCATTCCGGCACGTCAAAAACAACCGCAGATACATACATACTTTTTTGAGGACGTAGAACCAAATATTTTCGATATATCGCAAAATAATCTTCTAGTTAAATTTTTGGTATCGTGTAAGCTAACAACAATTTATATATCCAAATCCTCCACGTCATTTAAAGTGAGGAATCGTATCTACAACAACCAAACATACCTTTCTTGGGAGCATAGAGTTCATTTCGTCACAATAACTTTGTGCAATCTAGAAACGACAAACAAAAACCTGAGTATTCTTAAACATTCTTATACAAGGAAACAAACCTGCGAACAATTAATTGCATTAACAACTCTTTACGATTAACCACTGCGAGCATAAAGAATTCGGACTGGATTTGTAGGACAAATTGTTGATATAGGCTAGCAACAACGTCTTGCGTTACTCCAATCAATTTACTCGCGCTCGTATCTTACTGAAGATTTTGCGGGCAACGAAGTTATAGCCACGCTTGCTGTTTCATAAATGGTATCTTGCGGCACACTCATTCCAATAAATCTGACCAGCAAAAATACACCATCAACGATAAATCGAAATGACATGATATAGCTAAACAACAAAATAAGTGGCATACTTTTCCAAAGCAATACGGCTAACGCGCATACGATTTTCGGAATTTCTAAAATGTTAAACAGTTTGTAATAGTTTTTTACAAGGGAGGAACCAAACAGAAAAAATAATGGTACAAAGTAAGTGCAAATTATTTATATTATTTCGTATTTCCTGAGAAGCTGTTTTAGCTGTACGATGATGAAGTCGAAGTTCAGTTTCTGCATTATTATTTGAAATTACTGCTGCTGTAACTTCACAGTTAAGTTGATCACAAACGCGAAAGTATCAGTTCTGGGAAAACAAAATCTGAAGTTTATCCATAGTTACTTTATTTTCTGGATGATGAAGCCAAAATGCGTCATACAATCGTTTATTATTATGATCTGCGCTTTAATATTCAAGAAATTTTTTTCAGGAATAATGACGTTCCTGTCTTGATACTGAATGAATGTGCGTTTTTCTATATCCTATTCATTAGCTTAATAGCCGAGAACAGCTTACACTCAACGTTAATTTCACGCGGTTCTGCCAAAATTACATTGACTACGCTAATTTAGACATTATTTTCTACTCAACAATTAAATACTAGTGTACAGCAACTAGGTCGGTGTTTCAGTCAGTTTCGGTATAGCTTAACTGAATTTGCCATTTGCTTGTCAAGAAATTATGCAGTAAAATTACTCTTAAGTACTATTACTCCTTAATGTTGCTACTTAGCAAACCGAACCTTTCTTAACATTTCATTTTTCGCCGTCAATACAGTAATGACTCCAAATTTGTTAGTGTTGACTACTTTTTCTAATAGTTCTGTGAATTGACTCCTCCATAGCATTACACAACATATATCTGCTGTTATTAAGATATGTAGTACCTATAGACTTTTACAGCGTAAATATTATTTCCCCAGATGTTGCTGTCAAGAGGTAGGCGCCAGAAATTCTACACGTAATCATATTAAACAACGTTTAAACGGCGTTTATGGTGATTAATCTTCATAGTTCACTGTAAAAAATTGGCTAAATGTTTTTGTTTGACTTAAGAATGTCTTGAACATGTCGGCCAATTGAAGTGACAATGCCTCAACGAATTTCAATTGCAAGAATTAGTGTCTTACATTTCAGAAATAAATATTCGCCAAATTCTCCAATACCATTCGGGTATAACTGATTTTGGAGTCCACTGCTATGGGAGATGAGACAACAGTTCGGTTTTATGATCCCTTATCCAAGGAGAATCAATAGAGTAGCGGCGATCTGATGAAAGTTGTGTCAGAAAGGCGAAGGTCGTGCAATTGACAAACACAGTGAGGGCCACAATGTTCTGGAATTATACAAGCATTTTACTCATTGACTTTTCAGAATGTAATATAACTGCCAACAGCACATATTATGCGCCCTTGTTGCATAAATTGCAGGACAATATTCAAGCAAAACGTCCAGGTTTATGTTCGATTGTTAGATGATAGTACACCCGTGAATAGGTTTTCATGAATTTGAACATGCAACTGTATAGGGCAGACATGCCTCCTAGATTATTTTTTAATTTAAAAAGTCTTTAAAATGACGTTTTTAAAAACAATGCTGAGTTTCAAACCGCAGTAATGTATTACCTTATTTTGCGACAAAAACTTACTGCACATCTATTGTCATCTACGACCAAACTTATATTGCGGCTAAATATCTTGTAAACAGATTTGAAATCACAGATTTCAAAATTAGGAAGTAATGCTTATGTCTGCACAATATTGTGGACTATCGCTAGCCATTTAGTAGAATGATACTTGTACAGCATTCCACCAGGCTTGCATAACTGAGGAAAGGTTCGGCAGAAGTAACTTACGAAACAATAAAGAGAGTTTTATATTGTGTCCCAAATATAGCTGATTGCAGTTGACACACTTACTTAAACAAATAAATATTGCTCTCTAGCATATTTTGTTAACAATATTGTAAATATCAGGGAATATATTTCTATTATTTTAAATATTAAATGATATATGCATGTTAGTAAATTCATTATTACAATTATTAATAAATTAGTTAATAATTAACAGTCTGATTTGCTATTAGGGCCTGCTAAAAACGAACGAAAACATTTTTCTTTGAAGCTTTGAGACATTAATTACTTTATATCTACCAATACACTAATAAGTAATTTTAGGTTGGCATTAAAGTCCTTTAGAAAAACGTGTAAACGAAGATAATAGACGTCGAGTTACTACTTCATTTGAAAGTAATAATTGCAAATTACCACTATTTGAGAAATCCCCATTTCTGAGATTATCGCGACCTATTAGAGACTCGTACAATTACATTACATCATTGGTTCAAGTCACGGGCTACTCTAACTGAAAGCAACATCAAGTAATTCTTGAATATTATGTCGGCGCTTCTGTGGCTTTTCGTGCTCTCGTGGTGCACGCAGCACGCTACTACAAGCTCTACAATACTACCCGACGTGACGGACAACCTCTTTGTTCTCACAGTAGAAAAGATCCGATAGACTTACGGCAGTAGTCCAACAAATGGGTTCAATTTTCTATTACGTAAGAAGACTATCGGCATTACGATTGAATCTTTCTGCTGTGAGCAGGTACTTACGGAGTGTAATTTCGCATTTGGATCATTAGTTTGGATAAATTAACCACTACTTCTGTTTTTATAGAAAGCTAAATCTCTACCGGCGCTGTGTACAGTGTGTTACTAAAGTAATGTCACCTCTTGTACATTAATAGTATTAGCTACTGGCAGATGCTAATGCATCAGTGTTTATATCACTGGAATATGAGTCTTTGAAAATAACAAAAAAAAACTGATGTGTAACTTTCTACTAAAGCAACAATGGCTTGTCTACTTTGATCCAGCGTGTCGATCAATTACCCACCGGTGAGATTTTATATATACAAAATTACTGTACACATTTTGAATAACTAACACTATTCTCTATCAAATTCATTATTACCCTAGTGTTCGCATAGCCAATTAGAAAACCATTACATTAATTTTGCTCTAGTCTAATTGGAAATCTAAAGTTTTATGTATCTTAACACTTTAAATTAACACTTTAGCATTATTAATTTGCCATCTACTTAATACATTCAATGTAAAACTAACATTAGAGTATATATCATCAAGTAGCAATTTTAATTCTCACTGACATAGGGTATTATAATATTCGTTCCAATTAAATAAATTTTAATTCGTTTCAGGTAGAGGAGCTATTGGTTTACAACCACTCAGGCAAGACAAAACAAAAAATATTGGCGGTGCTGTCAACTAATTATGCTGAAACATCTACCAAAACACGCGTTTTAAATATTGAGGGATTTACAAACTTATCGTTTTTGGACTTTGTATTCTTTGAAAAAAAGAATCTTCAAGCGTCAGCCTCCGCTGAGTATGATCATTTCTTTCTTTAATTTAATGGAATTTATATTTTTGGGGCTTTATACCGCGCCTTCCAACTCTTTCCTCATCAGAGTAGGCTTTTTTTGTCAGTTTAGTTATCATAGGTTGGTGCAAATGCGATGCTTTTCAAAACTTACTACAGTTACTTACGCACAACTGCTAAAACACATTCAAGCTTGCGTTATTAAATTTGGCGAAATAGGTGCAGTAACACGTAAACCTGGCGGTGGAGCACCTAAAAAACGAACAGCAAATTTAATCGAAGATGTTCAACAGCGAATGGAACACTCCCCCAAAAAATGTCATACGATTTAAAAAAAGGATTTAAAATTGTTTCCTTATAAAATTCAAGCAGTTTCAGAACTTGGAGATAGATTTTGGTACGAGAACACAGTATTGCCAATGGTTTTTGAATAACGTAAATAATAACGATGTTTTTGACAAATATTATTTTTCTGATGGGGCGTGGTCCCATCTCTCTGGCTATTTAAACAAGCAAAACATGAGAATATAGTCTGCAGATAATCCACATGAATTCACTGAAACTTCGTTGCATCCGCAAAAAAATAGGTGTCTGGCTAGCAGTTTGAAGAAGACGAATTATTGGGCCTATATTTTTTAACCAAACCGTAGCTGCTGAAAGATATCGAAACGAATTATTACAACCGTTTATCAACGAACTTCATGATGATGAACTTACGGTAGGATATTTCCAGCAAGACAATGCATCAGCGCACAAATCTCGAGAAACAATGGTTTTTTTACAGCAATTTTTCGATACAAGAATTTTTAATTTTCCTGCAAGATCTCCAGACTTGACAATATTAGATTATTTTATTTTTCCATATTTAAAAAATGTACAAGATTTTCAAGATCAGACATCAAACAATCGAAGAGCTTCGTAATGCTATTGTTAATTCTTGTGCTGACATCACCGAAGAAATCTTAATAAATGGCTTTGAAAGCATGAAACGTAAAGTTCAACTTTGTCTACAAAACAACGGTCAACATTTCCAACATCTGCTTTAGTATTATTTTCTCTCAATTTTGGCTTTTGCAATAAATATTTTTTCAAAAACACTCTATAATTATTACAGATACACATTTATATGACATAACCAAACTGTGAAAATGATGCATTTCTGACAGATTTACATGCACTCTGGCCAAACATTAAAAAAAAGCATGGCCGACTCTAATGAGGAAAGATTTTGAAGGCGCGGAGCAAATTAGTTCTAGTTAGTTATAATTATGTTTTACGAAAAAAAAAAAAAAAATAAATAGATACTCTTACACTAAATGAGCTCTCTTTTTGCTATTCTTGTATGTGATTTTTTTTTCGATTATCTCTGTATACTAACAGTAGTCAGGTAAGCATGGAAGCATTCCAGTTTCTCTGAAACGTTTTATACATTGTTGATATATCATGAGTGTAGTCAAGGACTTTTAGAGACATATATCGTTTTGTATGATTTAACCAGTTTCTCAGACTTGAAGTGCATGTATTGCAGCATATGTATATGTACCACCCAATGTTTGTCTTGATTCTCTATTTTGCAAACGCAATAAAGCTGATATGCCTGTTTTGTCAATGGGGCAATAGACCGCTTCTGAGAAAGTAACCTGGAAAAGTAACCTCACAACAAACGTTACAGAAATGATATCTGTATTGTTTGTACACTTTAGAGACATCTTACAATGTCAACTATTCACTTCGACTCACTAACTTCGACTGACTAACCTCACCGTTTTATAGCTGCTTATATACTTAAATACGGTTTCCACATTTTTAGAGAATATTTGAGAATATTCGAAAATTTTATACCTATTCAATTCCATACTATTTGTTTGTATACAGCGGCTGTTCAGTACAAGGCAGACATGTGGCTAAACTATTAAACTCTAAAACTTGAATTACTATTAAAAAGATAAGTTTATTTTTAGTTTTTAACCACCAGAAACAGTAAGATTTCGTCGATTTTATTTTAAATACATTTTGGTTTTTGTTCGGTGTTATTGTTTTAAATTAAGAAGATAAAATAGAATATTCAACTCAAACCTGTCTTGGAATACTAAAAACATGTAAAAACGAAGGCAATTTATGTTTAAGAGATCTATCGGCATGATCTATACAAAATTGCAGATTTTTGTGTAATGTTTCATGATAATGACTCACGACTCGTATAAGATATTACACAATGTTACTACTTCATATGACGTTACTACCGAATAATTGAATTTCAATTCACAATAGATAGGTCAATAAATTTCTTTCAGTTCAATTGCTTTTATATTCGCATAAAACAAGATCATTTCATATTCGGAGAAGTGATTAAAAAATCTATAGTGACATCAGTAATAATTTGCTGTACCTTATTTATCGTGATTGGCGATATTATAATTAAATTGTTGAAAATATTTACAAATCGATACCGTTTAATCTGACAGCATATTCAAATAAATAGCCAGGAGCCCTTTACCTATGTATATATGTGTCACTTACATTTACGCAAACGCAATAATCGAACTTGACATAAGCAGTTGACCAAATACAATTATATGCAATCGTACATTTGCTACTCGATTAGAAAGTATGCTTCTATACAATGAATCCTAATCTCATTCAATTACTGGCACCCGGAAGGTCTACGTTTCAGTTATCAAGATATCAGTTCCCACGTTCGTGCCTTATCAATGAAATACATCAACCATACAGTCATAATCTCTATAGGTAGGAGTAACAGTTTACATGGAAAACAAATTGTTTTATGTGGATTAAAGCGGTATCCACATCAAGCACAACAATTCGCACCATACCGCCAAAAAAAAAATACGAATGGTATTTAGTAACATATGCTGGTATTTTTACGTATTGTCTTAAGCAATGTGATCAGAATATATCATCGGTGGATGATATACCTGTCTACGAGAAATGTTTGCGGAAACGCCTTTATGCATTTTAGTGAATATTTTGACGAGGCACGCTGTCTTTATTGTATTGCTTAATCTGGATTCAGCTTAAAAAAATTCACAAGTAGTACATCAGAAGTACAATGCATGTCTGTAATATATAGAAGTATCTCCATTTCCGAGCGATTTCCTTCAACTATTTAATAAATCGGGTCTTGGCCTTCATTCATTAGACAACCCCATTATTTTTCATTATGAATGTGCAGTCGCATGATTTCTATCAGTCTGTCTGTATTTTGCACTGTGAAGTGTTTTTGATACATATTTTTTCAGGTAATTCTACAATCTTAGAAATTCTTTCCCTGGTTGCCATCGAATCTAACCGAAAGGGATAAATAATTTTTCCCAGGTACTCGATTTTAGTTTAAGATTTTCTCAAATTTGTGTCATAGAATGTCTACTAAAATTTAAATTAATTCTTCTCGCGTGATTTCATTATCCTAGGTATAATATTATGTACATAAGCATTTTATTTTAGTTTATTCGAGATAGCAAGTCTAACATTCCAGGAAAAAAGCTTGAGAAAACGAAAAAGGAACAGGTTGGGAGGCATTTTGGCCAATATTGAAATGAGCAGTAGTAGCAAGTATGTAGATATAGTGAGTTAGACATTGTGAAAACTTGTAATAGACTGCTGGAGACAGCGTTTAAGACCACTTAAATTTGTGGAAGCAGTGCTAAAAAACTATAATACCCTATTGGTGGAATACTGATGAGACGAAGAGAAGCAGACAATTTATTGAAGAAGTACCAGGTAGACGGTGGTGTGGCAACGCAATGCAGTTCTTGTTAAAAGACATATAATATTGCAAAAAGAACAAATAAGATAGATAGTGAATAATGTAGATTCAGCGGTGAAAGTGATACCACTGTTGAGTTTAAGGTGGAATATAAGTATGCGTGGCAGGTAATCAGAACGAAGAAGAGAGATGTGTTAATTGTCAAAAGCCATAAACTTCTTGAAGTTTGAGGTAGCGGAGAAGTAAGGAGAAGAATAGGGAGCAGACAACGATAGCCCATCGTTCATCAAGTTAAATAACACTCCAGTCTGAGTCGAAGGTCACTTGTTCGGCAAATATGCTGGATATTTTGACAAAAAATACAGTTGGAAAATTCCTTACGGTCGTCCCGTAGAAATATGAAAAAGCATTTTTGTTATGTAAAAATATTCGTAGTATTGTATATGGTATAAACTTTTCAATTTTGATACAATTGGTTTCTCATATGCACAATCTGGTAACTTGTGTATGAAATTATAACACAATAGAAAGATTATTATATGGTCCAAGCGATTGTGACAACTACTAAAATCAGATGTAAAGCTACTACAAAGCTCCTTATAAAATAAGGGAAAATTTCAAAAGTTACTGTTGATAGAGTTCTAACTGTATGCTGTAACAATTATCCTTTCTGGCCAGATGTTGGTCACTAAAGTATTTGAGATTATTTTAAAGCTTGCATTGATACTCTCTCGTAGTTTGTTCTTAAATATCGGCGTCTCATGTTTGTTTTAAAGATCGATTAGTCTTATTCTAAAGAGGGTGCGACGAGCTCAAAAATTATCTTCCTTTACCGTTTCTCAAATATATCTTTGCTATAGTCTGAAACTCACTTGTTTGGTTGTTTTTCGATGTTTCAAATCCGAATGCTGAAATGTGCTTATTTGTTATATTACTTCATTACTAGAATGTTTATTTGCCATTATTTTTGTGTTTATCTGCCATTTCGCATGTCTACTTTATTAAATTTCGTAACAGCTATTATTATTATTATTATTAAATAAAAAGTATTTTCTCAGCGAGTAACATCTGTCCTTAACTAATATCTATTCGATAATTTCAAGTTGTTATAGAAGATTTTAAAACCGCAATTCAGTGTGTTTTTCTCGGCTGTGGTTTCGCTACTTCCGATGTTTTTGTTGTTTGCAACATTATCCACTAACACTCATTATGTTGTATCATCGCTTTGGATTTACCTTCTTAATATTATGGCAATTATATTATACATTTGTTTTGGTTTGTTTTGTATTTTAATTCGTTTAGTAATAAGAACGACAAAAATCAGTTATTAATATAGGATAAAAACGCCAAGAACAACCAGTTTCTTTCTGCATTAGGACGACCTTTATTAAAGCAAAGCCATAAATTTGACGATGCGGATATACACTATATATTAGGTAGTTACACCCGAGCTTACTAGTTATGATTATTGATTTTCCACTGGTTATTTTATGCGTCACCTACAGACAATAAAACTTCATTATGTAAAAAAGCTGAAACTTTTATTTTACTTCAAAATATAGGTTCAAAAGTCTTTGATCCATGTTAGATTTGTATCATTAATAATTTCTGTTTCACGTCCGTTATAATACTCACCAATTTGTTAGCCGAACTAACTTATTTAGGCAAATATATCTAAATTAAATCGCCTTATATTTCACGCAAACTTGACACCGAGTTCATGTCGTCTTGTCCCCGAATATAACTTACCCGTTTACTAGGTCGCATGAAAGCTGCTAAAGGAGAAAAGCTGTCCTAGTTTCCGCGATACACTTACATTTACACGTCGAGACGGTGAATTGCTCATATAGTACTTTGCTATCGACAATAATTTCTTTATTATTTATAATGCAATAATTCCTGCGGATAGCAGACATGTCTTCATAAATACACCTGAATTTTATAGTATTTGAGAATTGCCACGCCTGCTATTTACTAGCTAGTTATAGCTGTACGTTTGGTATTATTTAATTTAAATAGAAATTATTTTGATTACTAGCTAGTCGGTTGGTTATAAGCAGCGCAGTTGTTCTTTAAAATCAAATTGGGGTATACGACTTATAACATATCTACTGCACTGAATTGCAGTTTGTTAATTTTTGAATTTTTTTCTCACAGGCCTGACGGTTAATAGAAACTGACGGTGAAAAGGGTGACGGTTAATCGAGACTCTACTGTACGACTATACTACTTCTTATCAGATACAACTTTGTTGGTAGAATAAATTGTCGTAAAATTACTAATTGTAAGTAATAAATTAAGGATTCATTACATTACACTGAAAATGCACCAACACTTCACGTTCTTGTTTATTCATTTGTTTGTGATTGGTGTAGCCGTAGCGTTATTGCTTGTTACGACTATCGACACTCATGATACTCTTTCTATAGGATTTCGTGAATGTACCTATACAGTGTTGCCTGAATTTGTTACTGCACCATCTGCATCAACTCGCTATAAGTGAAGATTGTATCGACCTACCTGACAGAACGCCACAATCATCACCGGACATACTCGAATACTAGCCCAGCAGCCTATTATTTTGCTAGCTGAACGTACCACTTCCAGGATAGTTCGTAATGAGGAAGATAGCGCAATAACACAATAGCTGGAGTTCTGATCATGATAAATATCAATACCAATTTGAGGATGTCATTGAAGAAAGGTATATTCGATACCAACCCACCGAAAATTGAAAATGTTGTAAATTCGCTTCGCAAATGTTAAAAAAATTAATAATAATAGTCAAATTGTAAAAAATCAAAATATAATTCAGATGAAAATTTGGTTAACTATTTTTGGCAAATTATCACTGAAAAATTGCAGTTGAATCATCACTGATTTATAATATCAAATGTATATAAGTGTATGTGAAAATATGGAAGAAAATACACACATACATAAATAGGACGGAGAGCGGGGACTACTTATAATCCTAGTAACATATTTATGCAAATAATGTCGTAAATAAGTGTACTAACTGGCAAATTATATTACTAGCGCCTTTCATACCTTCCTTTTCTCAATGAAACTTCGTACAGTATAAGTATGTAGAAACGTAACAAACTTAACCACAAATACGAACTTTCCGTTTTCGGACACCATATGTTCACAAACTTTGCTCTTAGTAGAGACGCAACGTGTACTTCCTAAAACTCATTTTGCTTTGATAGTTAACGATCCATATTGATTCAGTGTAGAGAACTTCCATGATTGGAATACCAAATATTAATTAGTAATATGTATTTAAATTACATTGAATTCTAGGAAAGGGGGATAATAGATTGTTAGAAAATATTCGATTATTTCACAACAAATTCTACTTTGAAAATCATAAACTTTCAGCAGAACATATTTCGAACACATTCTACGACAGATTATTTATTTGCTTTTCTGTAATTTTAAATGTTTCAGTATTATTGTTATTTTGCGACATTAGTTTAGTGTATACCGAGAGAGTTTTGCTCACTACAAAGGCGAAATAAGAAACAAAAAGAATAGCTAAATAAAAAAGGTCTGAGTTTAACATTGAAGACCAAAACAAGAAATGCATAGGTCTCGGAAAAGATTATTAAAAAGGATAATAATAATCATCCCCTAAATATAACAATGTTGTATACGTGTCATCCACGATCAGCATAACAAGCAACGCAATATCAGTATAATTCTTTATATGCATGGTAAATAATGCTAAATAATTGACTAACAATTTTGACCATATAAATTAACTATACATATATGTATGTATGTATCAGAGCATTTGGAATGGTCATTGTAATCAAGAATTGCACAACAAACTCTAGTGATACTCTGGTATAGTTATAATAAAATCAATTAACAAAAATTATTATCAAGCAGAAAATCAAAATTTTCCCATTTCTTTCTAGTATGTTCTAGTGGAAATATGTTTATGTAGGAAAATAAAATACATAAATGAATCCCATGAAATTTATTTTCATAGCAAAAACGTACTAATCATCAGAAAATGTTTTAGTAGTGATTCTACATCAATTTACAAAATTAAGTACAAACAGAGCAACTGGAAATACCACGCTTGCCTATCTCACACAACCAAATCACAGTTTCGATCATTAAAGAGTCAATAACATTCATCTATAGACCGCGTTTTACAACGGACACCTCGGACGTCTACTGATGATTCGTGCCTTGCCTAATTGACAGTAATGAAATAAAAAATAAAATACGACGAACCAAGCGAGAACGAGACGGAACATTCGAGAAGAAAGAACGGTTGATTTAGAAGTGGCAAAGAACCCGGAAGTATAAGTCGCGATAACACACAACGTATACATAAAAACTTCACGAAAAAAACAATACAATACCCACTCCAAAAAGGAATTCGAAACGAAATTATATAGAGAAGGATCGGTGTGACTAAAGCTATGCCGAGAATGTTTTGAACAGAGATAGGTATAGAAAGGAGTTGACTTGTCCAATGCATAAGATTAACGATTACTATCATATACCCAGGTATAATATATAACGTATAAAAACTATCTCCATATAACCACATATATTCGTTAACTATTGGATAGTTCTAGTAGTTAGAAAGCAGAAAATAACACAATAATATAAAATGAGAAATTAGAATCTAAATAAGAAGCACTACTATCAATTAATTGATTCTTACAACATCGCTAATATAATGCCGTAGTGAGTACCACGGCGCGTTAACTTAAATGGAGACTTGTAAAACAAATTTGTACGACAGAGATGCAAGATGATGTAAATCTGAACTTTTCGTCAGATGGCGCTATACGCATTTTTTTTGTTTGAAACAGGTTTGAAACTACGGTAAAGTGACTTAAGTCACTTAAATTGACGTTTTCGTTTAGAACTGATCAGAACTGATTAGAACTGTCTAATAACACTGTTTATGACCTACAATTTTTACTTTATTTTAAATTTATTAACTGCAGAAGAAAAATACATGGTAATATTTTAGTTTAATTTTCATTAACCAAATATACTTATTATTTACTCCAGATGGTGCTATATAGAAGGTGTAGTGTGAGAGATTGTGAAGACATGCTGGTAGGAAGACAAATCCTTCCACAAGAATGTTTGCATCTTATTTTAAGACTTTATTAATTAATAATTTTGCGTCCTATCATTCTTTGAATGCA
>CM043018.1:41766472-41816259 GCA_023690525.1 Holotrichia oblita | reverse complement strand
CGAGTATGACGAATTTATAAACTGATACAGCACATTTCCAACATCTGAAAATAGGCAAATATTAATATTCACGTCCGACTAAGAAACTGTAAATCTGCATCATATGAACAAAACATATAACGTACAGAATTCTAAATTACAACAATTTTGAAAATTCAAAACAATCTACCTAATCTAACACCAGTAAATAAAACCTATACATTCTTAGGCGTCCATTTTCGTTTTCGAGTCTAATGAATAATGTACATAATTAACGTGTAAGAGTAATTTATAATAAGGTGAACGGCTCTAACACCAATCGAACTTGGACATCAATTTGACAAGCGTTAAACCATACGAATTAATGCTATAGTCACAATAAACTCACTGATATTTAAAAATAAATACTGCCATTTTACTCTCGCATCCAACAAATAAAAGTTCTTCACGGATCTGTCAATGTCCATTATTTGAGATTACAAAAATTTAATTTATTAAAATAGTCAACGTGTGCATACAATTTGGTATTTTAGAGCAGCTACGACAAATGCATCGAGATATGTCCAATGTACAAAGGTATATATCCTAAAGGTACATAGTGCACTGCAAAGCTTAATTTTGATTGATTGTTGTTATCTCTATTAGTTGATTCCATATATGAAGAAGAATAAGACAAAGAAATTCTAACTATATTAATCGCTAAAGAATTGGGTGAGTAACCTAAAATGAAAATTCCACCATTGCCACGAAATCTGGAAAAAACCTGTTCTTCAGTCTGATGAAATGAAGCCGCCAAAAGTTTTTGAAAATACGTAGAAAATAATAATAAGTTATATAAGATATCTACACTACAAAATATATAATTAGCTCTGTAGGCCTAGTTGGCCCATGGCTTCATGAGTAATTCTTTCTCCACTGCTCTTTGTCCACTGCACTCTGTCCTTCGCATTTTCCGTGCATCTGGTAATCTTCAAGAGTTTTCCATTTTCGCCTTCCAACATCCTTTTGGGCGACCCCTTTGCCTTCTACCATCGATTGTTGTTTTCATTAACTACTTTGGCACTCTCATTTCAGTCATTCTTTCGATATGTCTTGCCTATTGCATGTATTTACCATGTTCGTCGCCATGTTCGATGCCTTAAGTGTCCTACTATCCTTCGTTACTAGTTTTTTTTGTATTTCGAGCTTCTCTAAATTGTTATTCCATCTCCACTCCTTTCCTCTTTTCTCGCTATGTTTCTAATTTGCTTTCCTTTTCTCTTTCTTTTTTGTTAAAATCTTCGTTGATATAAATCATATTCTCCTTATTTCTCAATTTGTATTTATTTCGTATTATTTCTTGTTTGTGCCCTTCTCTCTCAAGTTCTACTAAACAAGTTCTTCTACCTAATTTCTGCGCTCGTCTGACTTCCGCTTGTACTTCCAAATCTTCGCATATCATTCTCTCCATTTCATCTCTTATTAATATTGAGTCATCTTTTATCGTATTTAATCCCGTCACTACTACATTATTTTTTTTCCGTTTCTATCTTTTCAGCCATTCCATTTTATCTCATGCTTTCTTAGATTTTTCTTTCATTTCTCCGTTTTCCATTTTAAGCTCTTGATTTTCTTTCTTTAATGCTTTATTTTCTTCTCTTATCTTTCTTGTATCTTCCTTTTTTTTTCTTGATTATCTACTTTGTTCTTTTTTCATCCCTTCGACCATACTTACTAAGAAATCTAATATTTCTTCTGATCTTCTACTCGTTCTCGTTGGTGATTTGTTCATTTTCCTGCTTTAATCGCTGTTTTGATCTACTCTAAGTGCTTTTCTTCTACCCTCATCCGTTGAACACTCGTCGCTATCTCTTTTGCCGATACTTATAGTTATTTCTTATGAACACCTTCTATCTTCACGTAAGAAATAATAATAAGTTATTTAAGATATCTACACTAGAAAAACATTCATTAAAAGAAATATATACAAAAAAAATCAAACCACAGAGTAGCGTACGTCTCCCATAAACAAACGTGGCATATGCTTACCACGTGCAATGCAGCAGATATTTTGAGCGTTGTCGGGTTTGCGATTAATCAGCGTACGGCCGAAGAATAACAATCGCAAATTACGAAATAGTATGCAGTCGTGTATATATGTCACAATAGGTGAGCTCACTTAATCGCCCAATGGTGAATACAGTGCCTAATTTTACTCTTATAATTTAAATTAAATGCAAAACTGCATACGTAAGTCGCTGGCATATGTCGCGAATTTGCCAAGTTTACTCATAAGCATTAGGTCTCCTTTATGTAGACAAAAATAATCCTAGATAATGTTTTAAGATCTGGTGATCACAAAATCCATTTTTTTTGCCCGTTGCGTAAACTAATAATAATAAATTTACATTTCCGACTTTTAAATCATTCATAAAGTTTGAATAATTAATAATATCGTAAATAACAATCTTCAAATACCTGAGTCATTTTATCTTGTTTCCCTTCCCATGTTAAGACCTCGCTGTAGTATGGATCACTTTTTGTACCGATGTAGATGGGTTCCCAGCGATGAAAGGGGTATTCTCTTTTCACCGACAATAAAGGCTAAAATACAAAAACATAGTATTAAATAAGTTTTACTCTAATAATTTATAAAAGTATTCCAAAAATAAGCCACTATCATAGATTTATCGTGATGAATATAATGGCGTACATATATTATATAATTTTCAACTAGTGTTATATACATAACATAACGTTCCATTAAATTACGAAGTAATAATTTAGATAGTATCTGCAGAACCTTCATTCATCATCGAAATTTACATATCGCATACGTTAAATAGTGGTCATTTTGCCTTAACGTTCGCCTTTCTATTATACAACATAAGAAATTCATAGTTTTATTGTCTAAATAGGTCTAACCAGCTGAAAATAACCTGAAACGTGAAGTAGGCGACACTAATCAACGGTCAGTATTATTTAAACTTTCGGTAGACTTATAAATAAAACAGCCAATAAATTACTACTAAAATAAAGCCTGCTCTAATATACCCAGAATAGAACAGCAGTATCAAACGCAGCACGCGACTTTGTTGTTTGACTTTTTATTTATACCATTCGATCTGAGATCAATTTATCGTTCACTACTTAAGATGCTAAATATACTGATAATAGGAAGCAGAATTGAAATAATAATGATAGATTATAAGCCAAAAAAAACCGAAGTATATGATGTCTTGTGGTACTTTACTATGCATATGCTGTTGGAGAAAATTGACGAGATCATCCCGGATATTTTAGAAGTTCGAAGAACAAACATTTGGTCTAAAGCGGGTTTAACGGGTTGATAGCCGCAATGGCTAAGCGACTGACTATCGTTATGGCAGAACGATAGAAGTCGGGTTTCAATTCTCTGGAAAGACAGTGACATTTTTCTCAGATAATTGAAATCCGATCTACTTACCATTCGCTGTTGAGAGCAATGTGATTAACAGCGCGGCATTATAAAAGGCGGGATAATGCTGTCATAAAACCATTTGAACACAAATATAGGTACACATACAAAAACTACACTGCGAGAGTTGCACGATAGTTAAACAGCTTAAGAAATCACTACAACTAAGCACCCACAACACATAAAAATAAATAATAAAACCAATACCATAAGATTTGAGCCAGCAAGAAGCCTGAAAAGGGAATGACTACTATTGAAGCCGTGAAGATAACGCATTATCAAAATCAATGATACAATGGAAACTTTACATAACAATACTAGAATGTCGAACACGACCTAACCTGGGACACTACTGCATGACCACAAAGCGTGAGGGTCGTGCGTTTATGCTGGGATCTGGTCGTAAACATCATCTACTTCTACGTGAATTGCACGACGATCTTTTTGGTTAGTGAACTGCACGCGTGTTATGCAATGCATTCTATTGATACTGAAAAACCGTCGCGTACAGTGCGAATTGTATGACACTTAAAAACGTTAACCTATTGAGCCGATTCTATTGTATATAGCAGACGTGCATGACTAGAGCGTGTAGAACAGACAATGACGGATCGCCTTTATCTAGCCGGAACGCTGCATCTTATTGTATTTCGCTACATTGATACAGATATGGCGTGTAGGTCTGGTTTAAATATACGACAACAGTCGATCGTATATAACACGGGTAAAGACCTTCACAAGTACTTGCTTGATAAACAGCGCATTTTGTCCAACAGTATACATTGTGTCCAAGATAAGATAATGAAGTGCATGGAGATCTCGGGAACAGTAAGATATACAAAATTGCTTAAATTGGCGAAAAGTTGCGCATTTTAGTCACCTTTTATATGGTGTTTACTTAATTCAATTAAATTGTTTCGTTTTTGAGATATTGAGGAAAACAGGGTTTTTTTCAATATTCGTTTTTATTTTTTTCTGACTTTATTTTACAAGTTATCGAAAAGTAAATAAAAGTTCTTCATTGGCACTTTTATAGCTCTACAAGACTGTATTTTTATATTTTTTGTTCGACGTTTCGGTTTTGAGAAACCATCATCAACTTCTTTTTTTATGTGGACGGAGAAAAAAGTACACCCTGTATCTGATGGTATTTTTCATTACGAATTCACACATTATACATATTTTGGAAATTACTTTTTGGCAAAAAGATGTAAATTTATTTATTTTTAGATTCTTTTATAGTAGGCCTACCATGACAGGTAGAATATGTAGGTAAGTTAATTGGTTAATTGGACAAAATACAGTGTTTCAATGGAAATGAAGAAACTATTTTGGATTTGTCGAGTTGATGTTCCAGAGTTTGCAACAACTGCTTATAAAACATTATTTTGAATTTCCTCTTTTAAATGTTTTTGTCGAGACTTCAGGGACTTGTTAAATGAACCATATTCTTTTAATTTGACACACAAACGTCTAAAAATTAATACACTTGGTTATTTTCTCTCTGGAAATGTTCTAAAGTACATTGCATGGGCATTCACAGAATGTTTATGGCACACAATGTTAGGATATTATATTTTTCTTCATTGCTAAATCGCTTCTTGTTTAAAAATAAATTATATTATATTAACTATTCGGTAAAATAGCGTCAGCAAACAACAATGAATAATAAATAACGACGAACAACAAAAATAATGAAGAACAATAAGAACAATAATAACGACACACAAAAACGTTTCTTTGGAAGAAATAAAATGCGGGTTATAAGTATAACCGTCAAAATCGTTGTAAAATAATAAGTGGTTTTCCAGCGCCTACACATACACAATCGAACCTATGCTACCTGTCATAGTGCGTTATTATTACCAGGTCTACTATAAAAGAACCTAAAAATTAAGAAATTTACTTCTTTTTGCCAAAAAGTAATTTCCAAAATATGTATAATGTGTGATACATCGTTGAATTCGTAACGAAAAATGCCACAGGGTGTACTTTTTCTCCGTCCATATAAAAAAAAGAAGTTGATGATGGTTTCTCAAAAACGAAACGTCGAACAAAAAATATAAAAATACTTGCTGAGCTATAAAACTACCAATGAAGAACTTTTATTTATTTTTCGATAACTTGTAAAATAAGAAAAAAATAAAAACGAATATTGGAAAAAACACTTTTTCCTGAATATCACAAAAACGAAACAACTTAATTAAATTAAATAAACGCCACTAAAATGGTCACTAAAATGCGCAACTTTTCGCCAATTTAAGCAACTTTGTATCTTTTACCGTTCCCGAGATCCCCATGCCGTTCATTATTTTCTTGGACACAGTGTATGTACTATAACTGATAGCAATATTTTGACTTCAAGTTATGTTATTATAAAGACAGGGTAGTTTTCCTGTGACGACAACTGCATGAAATAATGTAGTTACATGCAACAAACGCCGATTGTCCGTATAATTCTATATAAATTATCTAGACAAATTTTCTCATTTTTGTAACCGACGAGTACACACACATAGTATACCATCGCAGACACAGAATCACAGTATCTAGTTTATATTAATGTTGGAACCGTCGAATCCCGTATATGAGCGATTTCAAATATTCACAAACTACTAAAGCGATTTTGTATTCAGTTGGAGCATAATTAACAGTGCAACATTATTTACGGAGAGGTAAAGCTGAAATACTGATTGGAACCAAGTGTCTGGTAATTAGCAATTAAATTGTTGCCTATTGTTTGATCAAAATACTATTTCCTATTTCCGTACAATAAATGAAAAAAAAACGATTTAAATCATGTAATTCAAACACAAATAGCTGAAACAGCTAAACAAGATATGATTCATGCATCACGGTTGGAACGATATCATGATCAATGGAAGGAAGAAAGTTGTAAACTATAATATTAGGATTTATATTTGACAAGAACCTTAAAATTTGACCAATTTAGAAAAGTGTATAGATATACCATTTGCTATGCATGCTCAGCATTATGGGAAATTAGATCTCAAATATCTAATATGTTGTGGAATCGCTAAACTTCAGATTTACAGTATAACTATGTATGTAGGTAAAGTGAATTTAGTGAAATTATTGTAGAACATATGACTTATATAATATAAATCTTGCAAATTAGTACAACAATCTTCAATCATTAAACATAATTTTGAAGATTTTATTAAAGTTTGTCAATATAACTATAGTAATATTAAGCTAATAAACCGCAGGCACGCGACAATTACTTAAGGTGGGGAGGACGACAGAAAAAAAAACAAAAGTCAATCTACCATCTTCATGTCGACTTTAGAAGTAGAAATTAAGTAAGTGAAAATATTATTATCATTTAAGTTTATCCTCTTTTACAATCGGTGTGTTATTTAAATAACAACTTAATAATAGTATTTTGTTAATCACAGCCAGTTATCACAGATGCGTTATTTCATTACTATGAAATCAAAAATTAAAGGGCCAATTAACATAGAGTAGATTAGGTGCGACTAGGATAAGTACATTAAGACATGAATGTTGATACAAAATGATTGCGATGAGTAGAATTTTGGTGGCAGCGCCCAATAAAATTGATAAATATGCAACGCCTTACTTCCATTGGAGAACTGTAATGCGACTGAAAGTTGCACAATACCAGTTCAACTCAACAACGCAGAAACAAAAGAAGAAGTTCGATAAACTCAACACCAAGAAGCCAAATACATAACCAGAACTAGATATCGAGAAAAAAGGTAATTAACTTATCCGAACATCAACTTACAGAGGAACAAAAGAAAGTTCTAGCAAAGGGATTACACTTCGCTGTTCCTCCCACCAAGATAGCCAAGGAAGCAATTATCGCGCAAGTTGAATCTGCCATAAGAAATCTATCGACTGAAGAGGCAGAAGAAATGAGACATGAGACGTGCCGAATATTATAAAAAGGCACACCACAGATAAGGAATATCACTAAAGGTAAAGAGAAAGTACAAGACACAAATTAGGAAAGCCATCAAAACGTCATATATATCCTAAGAAGAACAAACACGGCTACTTCTTTCGGAGAGTCGATTATACGGGTTACCAAAGATCCACAAAACAGAAAATCCTCTTAGACCTATCGTCCGTACTTGTGGATCTCCTACCTACGAATTGACAAGATATGTTGCTAGGAAACTCCAGCAGTACTCCGAACTAACGAACAGCTATGTGAGGAATTCTGAATATTTTGTGGAAATATCTTAGTTAGTTTCGACGTAGAGTCTCTCTTCACGAATGTACAAGTAGATGTAAGACTAGAAATCATCAAATAGTTAGTACCAAAAGAATTACGAGAAGATCTAATAGAATTAGCAATACTTCGCTTGATCTCAACATATTTCTTATGATATGGACACTTATGAATAGAAGAGTGGTGCAGCAATGGGCTCACCATTGTCATTGCCACCGGTGATCGCCAACATCTTCATAGAACCTTTCGAGCAAGAAGTTATTGAATCTAGCAACTTAAAACCGAAGTGCTGGTGCAGATATGTAAACGACACTTTTGTTATATGGCAGTATGGACGAGAGGCATTGGACAGATTTATGCAACATCTGAATAGGCAACATACAAACATCACCATGGAAATTGAGAATAATGGCGCCTTATCTTTTCTCAACGTATTAGTGCAACGCGACGAAAGCAACAAGGTTATATCATAAGAAAACGCAGAATGACCGATATCTTCACGCTACGTTCCATCATCACCCGCAACAAAAGAGATCTCTTATCAACACACGTTGCTAAGAAGAGCAGAAAAGATAAGCGATAAGGAACATAGACCATCTGAGGTTCAACAAGTATACAACGCATTATGGCAGAACGGCTACAAAACCAAGGACATACGATAAAGACGTAAAGAGAAGAAGAAGGAGAATATAAATCAACAAGAACCAACAACATGCGCATATCTACCATATATGGCTGGAATAACATACAGATCAAAACAAACGTTAGATAAAAAGAATATTACAACACGGTTTAACACTGTCAAGAAAATATCGCAGTTGCTGCCGCCGAATAAAAATCAACTGCCTAAATTACACATCAAAGGCATATACAAACTTGTATGGAGTTGCGAAAAAAGTTACATTGGACTGACAGAAAGGAGTATCCACTGCAGAATTAAGCAACACCAACGGGACACCCACCGTGGATATAAGGAAAGATCCGCAGTAGCTGAACACCTATTCCAAGATGCGGACCATCGCATTAATTATAACAACGTTAAAGTATTCGCCAAAACTACGCAGTACCATCAGAGATTGATACGTGATATCATCGGAAGTCATGAAGAATCCAAGTAACTTCAACTGAGAAGATGGGGTACAAACTGAGCAACACATGGCGAATAACTTTAAGATCGTCTTATAAGATCGTAACCACTATACCGGATACAGCTTATCAAACTGAAACGGAATCAGCGAAGCGAGAACGAAATAAGGTGTATAACAAGGAGCAGAAGACATCATAAGTTTTTAAAAACCTTCTGAAGAAGCCGACAGCATGATCGGCGAAACGTCAAATGTAAACTTATCTACGCGACAACAGCCGAAAGACTTCAACATAGTAAACAATATCCCTGTTAGATATTGCGCTAGGAGTGTTTAAAATTATGTTTTTGGTTTTATTATTGTTTTAATATGTTTTCACAATATTATTCAAAAGAAATAAATGACTTCGACAACACTATCTTCGTTTTACAAATAGGTCATTACTATAATTTAACATAATTCAACATTTAGTGCATTTATTATAAAAAGCAACACAAGCTAGATATAGGGAATGTTACATGAAATTAAACTGAAATTTAATGTTGAATTCGAAAAGATGACAAAATATGTCTATTTGACAAAAATGACTCCTCACTGTGAGGAATAAAACACAACTTTACATCATTTCTTCAATATTCACTAAATTTTAATAAAATACTACGTTGTTTATTGTTATAGTATTACGGTTCTTCTCAGACTGCTCTCTCACATTATAGATATACAGTGTGTACAAGCCAAATGGAATAAATTCATTATTTCGGTTATTGTAAATATATATAAAAAATCCCGAAACACGTCAAATTTAAATTATAAACTGACATTATTCAAAGTGAAAATGCGATCGCGACCTTCAACCCCCTTCGAATGACAGGTACAACCCCATTTTTTTAAATGGAAAGTATAGGCTTGTGATATAGTGTTTGAAAGGTATCTTTATTCTCTATTCAAAAATGTTATCCTTTTTAAGTTTGTTGTAGCAATTAAGATAGAATAAAATAAAATCATGTTGTTATAGAACTTCGCTACAACATACTCAAAAAGTAAAATTTGGTAAAATGTAAGGCTAAAAGTGTAAAACACCTAAAAGAACTATGAATGTTAATGAAGTAGCTGCTCATTTGCTGTTATAAAAACTGTTGTAGGTATTAGCACTAACATCACTTGTGAAATTTAAATTATGGCTACATGCAATAACGTTCGTAGAAAAAAAATGACAATAGAACATACACACATCTGTTTATGCGATAAGTCGACATCGCATAAACGACTGCTACTTTTTTTGTTATAAAAACAAACAAAAAATATAGAAAAAGAGATTTCATTACTAAGCGAAATGTTATTCATTTTATTTATTACCTTAAATGTGAATGTTCTTATTTTTAATGTAGTTTTTTTTTATCAAGAGAGTTTATGAAGATTTATACATATTGTACATCATTGGCATCTTTGCATTACTTTTTTTTTGTTAATGTGGTAGGTGCTTAGTTGCAGTGACTCCGTAAGCTGTATCGCTTGTCTGGCTATCACTACAACTCTCGCGGTGTAGTTTTGTCTGTGTATGTTATGTTCAATTGGCTTTGTGACAGCATCATATCGTCTTTTATGATGCCGCGCTGTTAATCACTTTGCTCCCAACAGCGAATGGCAAGTCGATCCGGGATTAAACTCTCTGAAAAAATGTCACCGTCCCTCCAAAGAATTGAACCCCGGCGCCTATCGTCCTCTCACAACGATAGTCAGCCGCCTAACCACTGCGGCCATCGACCCGTTACTCCCCGTTTAGGTCTTCATAATATGAAAGTGAGTAAAAACGATGTGATGCTTGAGTTTATGGAAAACCCACATACATCGAATAGACAGACATCCACTACATTAAATGTTAGCCATACATCGATAGTAAACATATTAAAAGAAAATAAAATTCATCCCTATAAAATGATAGCTACTCAGCAGCTCATGGAAGACGATTTTGATAGGAGAACTTATTTTTGTGAGCGAATGATGGACATGTGGGATAACAATATTATCCAATTAGAATACGTTATGTTTTCTGATGAGTGCACTTTTTCTCCTAACGGTCATGCTAATCGGCAAAATTGCCGCTACTGGTCTACGGAAAATCCTCACTGGATGAGAGAAGTACATACACAATACCCAGAAAAAGTTAATGTTTGGGCAGGTATTGTTGGTTCCTTTTTCATTGTGGGCAATTTGAATGGCATCTGAATGATGTCATTCCAACTTTGGCAAATTTATATCCTGATCCAGGAAACCCTCAAGTCCCAATGAATACGATATGGTTTCAGCAGGATGGAACACCACCATATTACCAAAGCAATGTGCGGCAGTACCTCGATGCAATATTTTCCAATCGGTGGATAGGAAGGCGAGGATCGATAGAATGGCCAACGCGATCACCTGATCTGACCTTATTAGCTTTCTTTCTATGGGGATATGTGAAAAGATTGTGTACAAAACTAAATCTTTTGATTTAAATGACTTAAGAGAACGAATAACGCTTGCGATTAGGTCGATTACGCCTGATATGCTAAATAATGTTAGAAGACAGTTTTATTTAGGATTAGGATGTTGCCAAGACGTTCATGCCATGGTGAACATTTTGAATATCTACTTCATTGACATTCATAGTTCTTTTCGTTTTTCACATTTTGCATTACATTTTATGTTTTGCGTATATTGTAGCGAATTTCGATAACAACGTGATGATTTTTTTAATATTAATTGCTTAATTGCTACAACAAACTTAAAAAGGATAACATTTTTGAATAGAGAATGAAGAGACCTGTCAAACGATATATCAGAAGCCTATACTTCGCATTTAAAAGAATGGGGGTTGTACCTGTCATTCGAAGGGAGTTGAAGGTGGGGATCGCATTTTCATGTTGAAGAACGTCAATTTATAATTTAAATTTGACGTGTTTCGGAATTTTTTATAAATATTTACAGTAACCGAAATAATGAATTTATTTCATTTGGCTTTTACACACTGTATGTATGTATGTGTGTTAGAAAAATAATTCTACATAATTGTTATTTTTACAACATTCAGTAATTTTCTGAATAATTGGATTGCTTTGAGAACGTGTATTTAGAAGTTCTAAAGTTACTCTTACTTACTATATTTAGAGGTCAGCGAATAAAACATTCTAAAAATGTCGTATGCAGTATGAATGCTACACATAAATAAAGCGAACATGATCAGTATCTAAGGAATTTTGTACATGAAATGAAGACGAAATTAACAGACGCAATTTCGTCATCATTCGTAACTACTTTTTTTCCACAAAAAAAGCCCAGCCTCCAAATTCCAACACTGTGAATATACACCATCTGCCGGACGCTTTAATTTTTAGGAAGTCTGCACAAAACCAATGCATACTTGTTAGTTTACATGTTTCCTAATGGTAGCGATTTCGAAAGAAAACCTCTCGAACAAACATTCTCATTACTAAGCACTATCTAAGCGCCCTGACTATTTCTATATATTTTTAGGAAACCTAATAAGTTTAACTTGTTATTCTGTAATTATGCTGTTAAAATAATAGAACCAAATAGTGTAAAACAGCTTTTCATATCTGTAAACAAAAGCTAACTTATGCATTTTGAAGCTTTAGTTTCGTAGAATTTAATTTACTCAAAAAAGTTGTGGTACTTAACATACATCTACTGAATGAAATACATACGCTATTAGTGAAACATATTAAAAGAATCTTTTTAAAATGCAGAATTATGAATCTTTCTTTGCGTGACAATAGAGGTTTGTAAAACAAGTTCTAATTTTTCTCTCTCTCTCTCTCTCTTGCTATAGAACTGCGAACACGCTAAAAGTAATCAAAAACTACGACCAAAAAAATATAGAGAAAATAAGTTAATTTTTATTTAATATAGAATAAGTTCCTATAGTAATAGGTTAAAACGCCACTCAAATTTGATAACCAGTACATAATTTTAAATTACCTTTATAACATCTCCAGGATCATCCTGTAACCAATTCTGTAACCCGGGAAACTTCTGACAATGAAAACATAGATGTCGATGAAAATAAACAGCCCTTTCATCTTTGATCAGATCCAATAACTTATCTTTATTTCTAGGAACCTCTTCGTAGCGTTCGATCTCGAAGACGGGCACGACGTATACAACGGACGGATTAACAAAACGTTTTGTCGCCTTCTCGATCATCTTCAGAAAACGGGAAGCAAGATTTTCACTGGGAACGAGTTCCACATCGCTAACCAGAACATAGTGTGTGTTGGCAGCGATCTTAGCAGCATTCCGGCACACATTCACCGGATAAGATAATTTATTTCTAGTGCGATAGGATTGTTGTGCTGATGTGTCTCTTAGATTGCAAGTGGTTAGGCGTTTCGTAATAGGGACGGCGACAAATGGGGGATCTTTGGCGGGAAATACGAAATGCAATGACACTTTTGACATATCTGTCAAACATTGACACAATAGGAATAATTGTCGGATGATGATATCGGCATCGGAGTCAGGTACAAAGACTGCGATGCTGATAGGACCTTCCCAATGGATGACGACTTCTGAAATATAGTTGAAGAATTCCGGACTGGAGTGCGTGACGTACGTTAGAGGGACTGAGGAAGAAGCGCGGCTGGATTCTACGACGTTGTAAAGGATTCTGTAGGAACCCTTTTCCCCCGATTCAGGAGCGTAGTGCAGTTTTTCTTCGGGTATATCGAAATTTCCAGGTAAGCCATAATTAAATTTACAATAACTTTCGTTAGACGGTTTACGATTATTCAAAAAACTACCCGGTATTCGCGTTAGTATATGAAAATTAACGGTACGATAGGTTTTTAAAAGAGAAGGCCGGTGATTCAGAATAGTAATGAGAGGAACAAGACACGAGGAGGCCACGATCAGTATACAGACGCTCTTGACCTTGACGAAGAACTTACTGCTGCATAGTTTCATAGTTGAAACGACGCTCCATCGAGATAATACGAGTGAATGAGGGAGGGAGGATAATAGGGATCACATCTTAAGTGCGGAAAGAGTTTTTCAAACACACACACGTGCTGTGCGTCCGGACTTTGAACGTGGACTGTGGATTTGTTTTGAATAGGCGGCAAACGCCACCTATCGAATAGTTGAAGGTACTTGCGATTTAGACTGCGTTGCGGCACATGGAAAGCGTGAAAAATCAATACAATGTACAAGGAATCCTAATATACCGAGGGTTATCGATTATAATTGAAATTATTATGTATCATGTATACTGAATAAGAAAGATTTTTCCCGTAACTTAAACATAGCCAAAAATAGGGGATCAAATTTCAATCGTAATCGATTCTTCTGGACAAAACTTCTAAAACATTCGAACGATGTCATAACAGCACTATCCAAGAAATCAATTGTATTATAATATTTTACGACATAGCGCAGAATTCTGTTATCGTCGGTCGTTTTTAGAAAGCGCGCCAAACATAACAAACGGCAAACTTCTTTAGCGTGCACTAATGTTGTTTCTCATTTGATGACAACAACCTACATCGATCTGCTAATACCTAATACGTTAGTGCTGTTTGCAGCAATAATCTACGATAAATATGGAATTTAGCTAACAAATACGTTTTTTTTCCTGTACGGGGAGCAATATAGGTCATGTACTCGTACAACCAAGTTAATCCCTATGTAGCAATTAGCAATGATTGGTGGAACTTTTAAATACAAAGAATCGTTGTAGAGTGAAAGTTGCGTAGCGGCTATATTGGCGTTAGCGATCCTAACATAAAAGTGTATTTTTATTGTAACGTCGTTATCATTTGTAGTATTATATAATAGTAGGCCCATGAGTAGTGTAGTGGGACCCTCTTTGTGAGAAATAATTGGAATACACTTTATGTTAACTGTAGCTGTCTTTCCTCCAGATCCGCAATTATGTATAGACAATGAAATATTGATCATCAGGAATGGCATGAAGCCAGGTGTAAACACTGTTAAATACTGCAAAGTCTAATAAATAAACTGTTTACTGAACCAGATATGGATATGTTTTAATGAAATATTCTCTTTCAGTGAGGCAGGAAATATAGTTATCATGTATTTATTTTTAAGTAATAACACTAGCCGACAATATTAAACTTTTTTTGTTGTAAAAATGAGTGTATAGTTGTTATAGTCTTTAACTGAATGCATAACCAAAAACAAAATTTTTCCACCACGACGTCTAGTTTTAGAGTTATAATCATACTCCGGTAGTAGATAAATAATAGTTTGTATTTACAATTTTTTTTTTAACTAAAGTTATAAAAAAATGGATAAGTACAAAAATCTTGACATAACAAATACTAGAAGGTTTAACTAATATCGACAAAACAGAAACACCTCACTGTACACAAAGTAAAATTGCAGACATATCAAAGGTTTGCACAGAGTTATTTCTTCCTTTTATGTTGGCTGTTGTCTTATCTAATGAGAAACTAGCAATAATTTCCCATCATGACAGGATCCCACCTACTCTAATACTCTTTTTGTATTTTTTGGTGGAATCTTTTCCCCTGTTCATCACTTCATCTTTCCTAGGTTAGCGGGAAAGAAATCTAAATGTGACTACAAAAAATTAACTTTGACTGATATTTGGCATCCTAAATTTTTATATTATAATTTTCTAGCAAATTCAACAATATCTTGGTAGCTATCACTCTTTTGATTTCCCAGAAAATGCTTGCAAACATTTTTAAAAGAAGTCCATACTGTTAGTTCTAAATCGTTCATGATACGTTTAAAATTTCCATCTTTGAAAAGCTTTATCATTTGTTGACCGACAAATATTCCTTCGCGAACTTTTGCCTCAGAAAGCTTTTCAAAGTTATCCCTTAAGTATTTAAGAGTTGCCTTCTTTTGTTAGTGCTTTCACAAACTCAAGCTTGTTAGAAAACCTTTTTAATTTGACATGTGACATGTAAACAAACTAAGTATACACGAAAATACTTAAATAATTGCGAATAATCTGACGGTAGTTTCAGTTAGGTGGGTTTATCAATGTGAGGATAAATAAATTAACTTGCAGATAGAATTTTATTCGTACGATAATTGCAATGAAACGTTTATTGAGTGTTAAATAGAAGTTATCTGCAAGATAAAGCATTGTAGTTGCTAAATTTTACCTGCCAGTTAGCAATATCGGTCAGTTACTTACCTAACACTTTTATCCTCACATTGATAAACCCACCCTTAGTCTAATAATTGTCCATTCAACGATTAAACGAATCCTATTGCGAAAACAATTATCAATAAATACCTGAAAGCAAATTGAAACCAATTTAGTCCTTTTTACATTACGTTTCTTAAAACAAATCCGTGAAATTCATCATAGATAGTACATTTTTACTGCGTGTTTCAAATACAATACAAATACAAATATTTAGCAATGTACAACATGCTAAACTATAAAACACGAGCCACGGTTAGCGGTATTGTAGTCAAGGTGTTGAAGTGCTTAAATACAAAGTAAAGACGTTTTGAGAAGAACTTAATAAGTACACGTAATAGCGCTAATGATTCCTTCAATATGAAACAACGTTACTACTGCCAGCAGGCGTGACATTTGCATAAAGAATGCTGTTATTTCCAAACCAAATGGTATAGGAAGGAAATGTCCAACAGATTGTTCTGTTTCAGGACTGAAAATATTGAGTGATTTAATACATAATATATGTTTAAGATGTACATACATATTCTACAGAGGAAGAAAAATGGTTATTTTAAAAGAACTTTGATCATTATACTTCATAAATACATGCAGAGAGTTGTTGGCAAAAAGGTACATATATTTAACGATTTTCAACAAATTATATTGGCCACAGCTGGTATATATTTGTTTTGCGTCAAGCATCAGACATATTTTTTATTTTTCAGATTAGAATGCAAAGCATAAGGAGACGAGGACCTCCCCTTAAAAAGGAAATACGGTCGTAGGTAATTGTGAATGCAGTCAGTTGTACTTAGAACTAGGAAACACCAAATTATATTGAGATCTTGAATTTATGAAGATATCCATCTAAGGTAGATACAATACTAAATCATAAGATAATTACTGATTTGAACACTGGTATGTTCTTAGATAGACGAAGAACGAAAAAGACTAGCATCTATGATATTGAAGTATCATCGACCATAGATCTTCTAGCTGAGAACTACTGTTTCAACTTTTCCTGTTTTGAAAGGATCGGAGGACGTAAGTAATTATTCGATTAGTATTGTAATTTCTATGCAACTTCGGTGTCATTAAATAGCCACTGAAAGGAATTACCAGGCTAAAAGTTGGATTAATAATTGTTGTAATAATTTCCTAGGTATTATTTACACCTGAACATCGGTCCATTTATTATTCTATGTATGTAGAATGCTAACGAGTTTTTGTTAGAAATTTGTTTTTAACCTATAAACCTTGAAAAACTGTTTGACATTCAAAGAAGTGCTACTCTGATGGGCAGATTTAGCGAAGAATTTTTGAAGTTTAAGTGAACAGTACACGATAGACTAAAATCGTGATCTAACAGCGCCAAAACTTGCTACAGATTTTAATAACAATCGAGTCAAACTAGTGCTTCTGAGGACCGTTCAGTAACGTCTGAAAGAAGCAGATCTACACGGAAGAGTTGCAACTAGAAAACTGTTGAAATGTAAACAAGCACAAACGAGTACAGGGATGTTACACAAAAATTAGGCAGACAATACATTGAAACATTTATTGTGGATCGATGAACCTAAACTTAAAATTGAACGGAGACGATCTTTGTTAATTCTGCGCAAGAATAAAAATGTTAAGCCAATGTATGACTTTCGCGATTAAGCATAGCGGTGGTTTGGTAATTTTTTTGGGTTGTTTCCTGCTTACAGAATAGGTAATTTATGACAGCATAAGAAAAGAAGGTTCAATACACATACTAAAAAACCATGTGGTACCATCAGGATGACGCTTAATTGGTTGTTGAGAATGTCAAATTTGTAACATTGATATGTGATAACTGACTATAGCAACGGCAAAATTCTTGAAAAACCTTCCTAATCACATTGTACAAACATGTACAAATTCCTTTGGTAACATTTAAACTAGAAATTATAATTTTTCAACATGACTTTAGCATACATCCATCAACCCGTTAGCAAATGTGCACATTGCGTGTATAACTTAGTTCTCATGTTGAATTATAATCTATGCAACACCCGAAGACCTGCAGGAAATAGGAGAGCCGGAGACTCTCATAACTAGTACGCAGATCTTGCATTTTCCATCGCGAAGTACGTTCTCGAATTCACCCGTCCGAGAATGACGTGAACAAGGAAAGAATGTTATTATCCTGATAGAGGAAACGTGTTCAGCGGAACGAAAGTTCTATTTTGGTTTGCCTTCGTCAGTGTTTAGCGTCAAGCTACCACTCCGCAATGATAACTTGTTATTTTTATCGTTTTTTTTTCCTCACTACTAACGCCGTAAAGCCTTGTAACACTTTTCCAGCTTAATGTAATTAAATATGACTTGTCATGGAAAAATATGAGAAAAATACGCTTGACAGTTCTGTAATTGTATTTTTAAAATAGAGATAACTGTAACCCTCTTATATAACTCAATGTGCACATTAAACTTATAATTTAGTAAATAAATATATTATATACTAGAATTTTTAAATTAATAGCAGTACTCAATCATATAACTCATACAAAAATAAATACAAATTTATCGACTATCCCGTGATAGTAAGAATCACAGAAATACCTAACAATATAATTAAATATAAACACTATTGCTGTATTTATATTATAAACTTCCTAGCTAGGTCCAAAATTAAAATTTCTATTGATTGTTGCCAAAACAAATATTATAATTAAAGTTAGTTATTAGCCTGTATTATTAAGAAATCATTTCAGTAGTGTAGTGTATAATTTTCAAAAAGCAGCATGTATGTTGCAAATGTATTATACAAATAAAATTATATGTATGTATGTGCAACGTGTATTTGGTTCGGTGGCCAAAAATCACACAGAAGCATGTGATAACTAACCTCTCGAGAATTCATAGACTGGCATGCCTATGTATAACTGGGGCTATTAAGAGCACCCCAACGGCTGCTATGGAGATCATGCTAAACCTGCCTCCCATCGACATTTTAATCATGGGAGAGGCTAGAATGAGAGCGTAGAGACTGAGAAATACTAACAACTGGAGAACCCACTATAGGTTGGAGCACACTAGAATGGAAACAACAGTAAGAAACCCAATCTTTGATATGTGCAGCGACATAGCAATTACCAGGATTTCCTACGATAAACCCTTCAAAGTTTTCTTGAATTGGGATGAGTGGAAAAATGATGAGATGGGTCAAGAAGGGGTACTAATTCCGGCGTTGGTGTCTATGAGGACAACCAGGGTTACAAGGTATGTGAACCACTTGGGCGATACACCATGTCATTCCAAACAGAAATATATGCTAAACCTGAGCGTTGGAGAGCCTGCGTCACCAGCCGCGAGGGAAACGATCTGCATTCTCTCTGACAGTCAGACAGCCTTAAATGTCCTAGCATCTTATTATCTAGCCTCCAAACTAGTAGAGTGTCTGCAAAACTAATTGTTCTGACCAGAAACAACAAGGGCACCTTGGTGTGGGTGCCAGTACACACGGGTATAGCGGGCAATTAAGCAGACCAGCTAGTGAGGGAGGGTTCCCAAATGCAATTTACCGGACCGGAGCCAGGTCTAGATATTACAAAGAGTGCAGTACGTGGTGCAATTCATGAGTGGACAACACCACCTACTAAATTGGAACTGTGAGGCTGGACAAAGGCACAGCAAACGAATGGTGGAACGACCGTCACAACGATTAACTGCTGACCTACTTGCATTAAACAGGACTCAGCTTAGGCCAGTAGCATGTCTATTAACAGGACAATCTAAGAGGTCATCTGCACAAGATGGGGATCTATAGGGATAGGAAACAGCCTCGCATATCATCTTCGAATGCGTAGCACTAAGTCAACGTAGTGTTGCTACACAAAGCGCATTGATTTACCAGTGGAGAACGATTTACCAAATAGGCTTTTAAACCTGATCGAGTAAAACGAAATCAAGGCAGGAATGACGCAATAGGCCTACTTGGCCGCAGTGTTAAGGATAATAATCAAAGAGCGCCCTCGCTTAATAGTAATCAATCAATCAATCAAACGTGTATTCGCAGTTATGTGAAAACTCATGGCAACCACACCGCTCCAACATACTGACGAATGAAAACATCTTCAAGAGTGTCCAATTCTAACACTCTCCGTGTGAGAGAGCCCAAGATACCACCTAAAGTAAAGATAAATCGCTTCGCTACCTCAAAAAGATAGCTTTAAAAGTCTTAGTTCACTGTTTTTCCCTCCGTGTTATCTTTTTATGTTATGTTATTTATGTTATGTTATTTATGTTATGTTATTTATGTTATGTTATTTATGTTATGTTATTTATGTTATGTTATTTATGTTATGTTATTTATGTTATGTTATTTATGTTATGTTATTTATGTTATGTTATTTATGTTATGTTATTTATGTTATGTTATTTATGTTATGTTATTTATGTAAACCAGCTACACTGTGTTTTCATTAGTCATAAAAATTTAAGCTAAAGAACTCCAGTTTAAGAATTGCAGCAATACGGTCCTGAAAGTAGAAGAAAAGCAGAATTCTGACATTGAATGAACATTCTTGAAACCATAGAGAATAAAAAAAGTCTTATTATCTCGGTGGCTAATATTTACTGTCGCTCTTTTTGTATCGTATTTATGAAAATATTAGTTCATTTTGCTTATTGTATTTCGCTGGTTTGCACATACATTACATTACGTTTACATTACTTTTCGATAAATTTACTTATTTTGTTACTACTGGAAAGATCCAAACTTGCCAATATTTTTGTCTGAAAATTACTTCTGCTGTCATTTCATAAAATATAAAGAGTTACCGTAAAAATTATACAATTTCCGTTACTTTTCAAAAAATGCATATTTATAGACCAAAATGCATAGGTACACACAGCATTTTGAAGATAAAAGCAAAGTTTAGTATAAAGTGTAAATATGAAAATGGTATTTTGAAGTAGCTAATGGCACAAATTGCTGATTTGGCTTGCTGAAACCATTATCAGATTCTCCATAATTATTGTTGTATTCGACAAAAAAGGTTGCACAAAGCACACACTGTAAAGAGGTCGGAAAAAGACACAAAATTGCGAATAAATTGAAAAATAAAAAATTAGAATGAATCACTTCTAAATAACATCTCTAAAAAAAGAAGACTTTATATTCTGCAACTCGGCGGCAAGTTCGGTAAGTCAGAATAGCGCTTTATATGTTTTGAGGATCTAGGTATGTCCATATTTATTTGTAGATAGGCTGGTACCTTATGTCAACTTATAAGGTAATTCCTTCTTTTCATTACAAAGCAAACACCCAGAGTCTTCTGTTCCACAAAACTTACTTCTTCTCAACAGAAGTTACGTTCTTTAAACTGAAAATATCAGGAATTACTCTACTAGAAAATCTGCTCCTATGCTATCTAAATAATTATAATAGTGCACTACAAATTTAAGTTACTTCTCAAACTTGTTGTAATTGTCATTTGGTCCATATGTGTCAGCTCTGTTAAACATTCTTTTAAATTGCTATTTCTTTAATGTCAATTTTCATCACATAATATGCTGCTATTCTAATGTTATACACACCTTTTATATGATCAAATATTTTTAATTTTCTCGTTGAAGTATTTTTAGATCAGAATGCAATCTAAAAGGTAAACGATTCTATTTTTAACGTCAAAAAGGTGTTTCATGTTGCTAACTTAATGACATAAACACTTTGCACATAATATTAAACACTTTTATATTCATTTAATAGACATATCTGAAGAACATAAACATGTAACATGTAATTTAAAAATACAATATACACGCAATTTAATCTGCAATAACAAAAATAAACCGGAATGTGTTGCATATTCTATCCAGAAAAAAAATTAACGATGTCCTTATATTTATACCTTGAAATGTTGCCATTTTATATTACAATGTCATATAACCTTTACTTCAATTCGTGTGGTCTGCAAATAATTTTCCGTCTTAATCAGGTGTCTAATGCATTCTGGTTAAATATACGTATACTGTTTTAAACTTATTCGGACAGCATTTATGCGTATGTTTGTGTAATACAAAGAAAATATACATTTCTGTATAAAGTACGACTTCACGACTTTTTATATTCGCAATTCCATTTTCCAGATTACATAATAATGTAACAGGCGAAACGGCACGCAAGAAGAAATATGAGGTTGAATGGCGTTGCTATTTTGAACTTTTATAGATTGCAAAGTTTATATCCAGGTTATTTACAGAGTAGATATTTGAGTTATATAAATTTATTTGATGTTTCAAAGTTTTATTGTAATAAAATACGTGAAAGTTTAACTTACACATATCAAATAAAATTCTGTAAGCTCACTAATAGTTTACCTTACTGAATATTTAAGAATAGAATAATAGAAATTCAAACTAATATAATACTTATTTATGATGTTACAAGGATTGTTTAAATACCATTTTGCGATCGAGCATATAAGGTTGTGAACCGCAAAAGCACATGAAGATTCAGTTTATATATCTTTCCTATCTTTGGCAAGAAATAATAGAACAATCGCATTTTCCAAAAATATTTGGCGTCTTGCTTTATATGCATCAATAAGCGACCAAACATATACATAGTGTTTTATGCATTGTATTTAAATATCTTTCAATTCCTGAAGTATTACGAGATATTCGCTAATAAATGTTGTCAGAAACTTGATCCAAAAGGAACAGGTAACAAAAGCAAACATAGCTATTTACGAAATTAATGTATCAGCAATAAAACATTTAACGGGTCGATAGCCGCAGTAGTTAGGCGGCTGACTATCGTTGTAGCGGGACGACAAGAGGCGGGTTTAAATTCTCTGGAGGGACGGTGACATTTTTTCAGGGAGTTGAAATCCGGATCGACTTACCATTCGCTGTTAGGAGCAAAGTGATTACCAGCACGGCATTATAAAGCCATTTGAACACAATTTACACGCACAAAACTACACCGCGACAGTTGCAATGATAGCCGGAGAAGTAATACAGCTTATGGAGTCACTGCAACTAACCACCCACCACACACAAAAAAAATCAGTGTGTTATGAAAAGGGTTAAAAATATCTTCCTTTTTTCTCAATGTACAAGTTACATTGCCTTACTTGCGAACTACGTACGGATTCGATTATTATTTCTAACTGTTCCACAAACATTGATTATATCTGACAGTAATTCCGCTTCTGTTTCAATTGGAGTTTCATAAATTATCCTCCTCAGGTAACCCCACAAAAAAATGGGTTCAGGTCGGGGGAAACGAGCTGGCCAGGCTGTTAGTCCATAACTTCCTACCCAGCTATGACGGCAAAGGAAATCATAAAAGGCTCCTACGTGGTGGCCAAAAGGAACAGGTGCGCAGTCTTAGGTAAACCAGATTGCCATCTTTAAGCTACAAGTTGACTATCGATTAAATCTAGTAAATCGTTTGCAAAGGATGGGGGAGGAAGGTGGTATTGAGGAGTGTTCCCTGGAAAGCTAGAAGAAACGCGACCAAGAGCACGATCAAGAGCAGGCCTAATTAGCCTGCCTTTGGTTCCTAAGTTGTTTCCTAAGTTGTAAACCTCTCAACAGTGGCCAAGGTCCTTGAAGCACTACTAGTGTTAAGTATATAAGTAAGTAATTTGCCAAAAAAATCGTGTAAGCTTCGTCTGTTAAGCACCAGAGTATACCAATGGACTTATTAAATAATTTTCTACTACTCTGCACTATACGTCAATGGAATATATATGTTGATGGTCTCTTCTACATACTTTGTGCGGATTTTCCTCAGTCTACACGTGCATATCGCAACTATTAAACATTCTTCCCTTCGTAAATGTGGCTTCATCAGTAAAAAATATGATTTTAGAGAATTGGTTATTATGTTGCGTGTTATTTAAACTTCATCTACAAAATCATACTCGCTTGCTCAAGTAGAATTTTCCATGCCGTAAAACCACTAAATCCTGTGTTCAAGTGTGATTGTTAGCAATAATATCTAACACATATTTCTCGACTGCTACTCAACGAGTGTGCGACTAGTTGCTTTACAACTCGTATCCACACTTAAATTGTTCAGTTTTCCAAAATGTGTTGTTACAAAAGTTGTATGATGCGACTGTATCCTTTGTGGAAATCGTTTGTGATAGATTCTACTGCCATTAGCACTGCTGTACGATAAATGCATACGTAGCTTTTTGAAAGTGCACATTTGTCAATTATTACTTATGCATCTCACTTGCTGATGGTTGTTTGACTGTTTAAAACTGGTTAAAACACAACTCTGCTGAAATTGCACTACATCATGTTCCTGATAACTCATATTAGAGAATATCTTAGAACCAAAGTGTTTTTGACCATATGTTTCTTCTTCCTAACTCGTTTTGTGACATATATTTTTTACATATTGCTTTTAAGGAGAACCAATTTATATAGGTCGTAAATCACAATTACATCCTTCCGATCAGAGCAGTAATATGCAACATAGATAGACCGATAATAAGCATTTTCGAATAACAGCAAAAGAACAACTTGAAATACATACGGAAAATCATAGACAAATACAATTAATTTTTAAACATTTCATCCTTCGATAATAAAAATTATGAAAATACATGGAAAATAACACAATTGCAGTCATACCTCACGTGAACTAACATCTACATCACTGAGAAATATTGTAAAAGTTTTGGAATCTAAAATTACCTATTTTGTTCTAGAAATTAACCGAAAAAGTTTTCTACGGCATTAAATCAACACGTAAATCACTCCAAAATGTAATTTGTACGTTTTCCTCCTATTCCAAGAAAATTTCACCGCTGGATAGTGAATCCATATTAATATTACCGTACTACACCTCTTTCTCCCGCACAAGCTATCTACATATACAAAAACCAAAGGCAAGTCACGCACTTCTTAAAAACACATTTGCCCCGTCCAGCTAAGGCAAACCCACCACTTACTGAATATAATGAATGACAATTTCGATCTCGCCCACCATTAATATTTATTCTTTTTCGTGTATTACGGTCACCGGTTCGTTGTTGAAGTCCGACAGAGAAAACGTTTTAAATGATTGGACGCGATTACTTCTTCGTGAAAGGTTTTGGTGTTTTTTCAACACAAAAGGTAATCCATATAATTGAAAAGTCAGTAATCGGTCTAACAATTTCTGAAAAAGTGAGACCCACATTAGATTTTTTCTGTAGAGATATCTAAAATAAGTTTTTAATTTTATATATATACAGTGTGTAACCAAAGTCAGGAATATTGAACATGGAATAAAAGCGAATCAGTTGTGTGAAAAACTCTAGCACATGTCGATTTTTGTTTTTTGAGTGTATTGTTTTTAGTATATTTTCAATGGTTTGTAGTCAATTATTTTTAATGGATGACGTCATCGAATATTTTTTAAATAGCAATCCCCATTTTTTTGAGCAAACATCGATAGTATTTTATTTTCTGAATATGCTGGTACTGTATACGTGGGGTCTGAGTCTTACTGTTTAAAAACTATAAAAAGAAATTCTCTAGAGTTATTGCAGAGAAGGCAACAGTAAAAACAATAAAAATTTAAATTAGGCACCATCTGTTGCTTGGTAGTGCCCTACCTAACGGACAAAGTACTTTTAATTGCATTCACATAAGTTGGCCATGATAATTGTTTTTGCTTTTATTTAATCTGTTAACTAAATGCCTCAAATCAGTAATACTTAGTTTAGATAAGTCATCAATTATTGTCACGTTTGTGTTTAGTTTTTTTGTTTTTCATTGTTAAGTTTCGTTGCTAGTGTTAGTTTTAAATTAGTAAGAAGTGTTGATAAAAGTGGCTTTAAATGAAGCAGAACGTATTGAAATTTTAATGATGTATGCTTACGGCGATAGAAGACGGATCCAATCCGAGATTTCTCAACTTATTACTAACTGTTACTGTTACTGTTTTTATTAACTATTTGTTGTCCATATTTCGTTGTTATTGTTTCATTTTTTAGATCCTCGTAATCGATTTGATTGATTTCTTTACGTCCCGGTACTATCTATGTTTATATATCTCTTTCATGGCAAAATGGGTACCCATAATTTCCATTCTCATTTCCGTTCCAAAATTTATCAATCTCAGACTGTTGTCGTTGTTGTCGCTGTTAACGGTGTTTACTTTCAGTTCCTGCTACTTGCTGGTATGTTTTCTTTCTCCACTTTTCATGGTATCTCCTATCACCACTTTTATACTATGCTTGGGTACAACGTTTCTTTCTCTTCTTCTTCCTTCTGCTAAGTAGATACACATGTTTATTATTGTCAATTTCCTATTTTGCGTTTGGATTGTTAGGTAACACAATATTTCCGATGCTGGTTCAAATTTTCTTCTCTACTATGTAGGTTTTCCTTTACTACGACTCCTGTTCCAAATCTCCTAAGCTCTCCTCCGCTGTTGTAAAATACATATCCCTCCAGCTCTTGTATATTTACTTCTTTCAGACGTGTCTCTTGTATTGCGGAGATATCCAATCTGTACTGTTTTATTTCTTTCAATAAGTTTTTATGGCTTCTTCGTTTAATGCTTGGCGATTCCACGTATCTATCTTAATCTATTGTTTTCTTATTTCTTTTATCTTCGTTTCCTCTTGTTTTATTCGAAAATTTGTTAGGTTACCTCGCTTACTTATGATTATTTCTATTTCAATCATTTATTTTGTCTTAATCTCTCCTTTTTCCCTCTTTCCATGTTTTTTCTTGTACGTTTTTTTAGTTTTCCTTTTTACTTTACGTGCTTTCTAGAAAGTTTATTTTTGTTGTCCATTTCCATTGCGCCAATCGTTTCTGGTTGTCCTTCCCCGTCTCTTAGTTTTCCTCAGTTTCTGTAAAATTTGGCGGAACCAAACTAAACTTTACCAAGATTATCAAAATAGAGCAGAGGAGAGTATTGTAGGCAAACAGCTTCCACTGGACGTAACTTACTTTTTCGAAATGAAAAGCAATAAACCTATCTTCTCTAAACCTGACAAATGTTTCATCAATATGTTGAGTGAGTATAAGTTCTGTGTTCAATATTTCTGGGAATTTAACGCTCGAACTCTAAAGGAGGCTGAGGTCATGTACTTAGTTGTAGTTATCTGAAGAACTTTTTTCCTTGAGAAAAGGATTATTACGAATAATTTTGAGGCATTATATCGATAACCATTTTGGAAAACCGTAGACTATCCGTTAGAGACAGTTGCAGATTAATTGGTGGAACCGAACTTAGCTATACATAAAGCACTCGTGTAGATTTTTATCTAGTTAAAGATGGACAGGTGGTCGTCGACTTTGATCACAAAGGTTTTATTATCGAAGTAGAATTGGATTAGATCACCTTATGAAGTAAGCCAATATACGAAATAAGATCTAGGATTCTGGCTTAGAAGGACGATATTACCTATACAGAATTTCAAAGAAAATGCCGTTAGAATACCAGGCAATCTACTAAATTTGGTGGGATTTCAACAACGAAATGACAAATTCTGAATTAACTAACAATCTAATTAAAAAGTAAGTATTGCGGATAAAATTCTGATGTCTAATTTCTTGCTAAATAGGTATAATTTCCTTAGGTATTTGAAGTTACTAATGAACACGAAATTTTTAATTTAAGCTTATTACGACTTTCTACTTTAAAAAAAGTATATGCATGTGCTTAGTCATCCCCATTGATTAATTCAATATCTTACAAGAATTCCATTAACAAGCAAGCAAACTTATTAGGCAAATAACGCAACCCCTCCCTAAGCAAAACTTGGTCTCGGGCCATTCATAAGAAAACAGTTTGAGGAGGGAGTCAACCCTTAATATGTCGACATTTGTTTCAAATCGGACGCAACACGCCAGTACTAGGTGCGGCAGTAAGCATCGTACCGCATTGACCCAACGCCGCCTTCGACCGGTAGTATTAGGTTAGGGTAGGTTTCTCAGCTCACGTGCGCATTAGTCGTGTGTCAGAAACGATAGTGTTAGTACGTCGTCGGCGTCGTGTGCTGTACGCAACATACACAAAGAATACTACTTGAATAAAGAAAAGAGACGCTACATGATTTACCCTCCAGATGGGATGAGATGGTTTCTTCAATGTCCAGTCGTCCGTTAAGCCGACAAATAGCCTCAGGACGAATAACGGTGGGATGATGTTATCCGTAGATTTTCATCGCCACTAAAGACGATCGCTTTGAAATTATTTCATTGTTCATTGTTACACGTTAATTTTATGTTTGTAATCGATTGATTTGAAATAAAAAGCTCACGCTGCACTCAAGGCACTCAGTTTAGGACCAGTCATACTTTATTTCCTTTCATTAACGTAACGTCAAAATTGCATCTTTTTTTTGTAAAACGTTGTGTACTTATTATTCGATTTATTAAATCGTATAATTCTAATGATTCAAAATAATTGCACACTTACTATTTGACGTTTTCAAGATCATTGTTACTGATCTCGATTGCTTCCATGTTTGCCATTTTTTTTGTGTCATATATTCCAAATCGTTTTATAATACATACACAATTAATACAGAAATTAATTTTCGCACTATAAATCAAATTCGATGAATCACTAATAAAATCATGCGCGCGATAGAAATAGACCTTTAAGATGTAAAGACGTCTGTATCTGATTTTTTCTTTGTAGTAAATTAGTTATGTTGGTATATTAATATGGCAAAAGTAAAAACACAAATTAACAGTACTTGATAAAATTTATCCATGGAACAAATATTCATTTTGGTATGAACTTTGAAAATTTCGAAAAATAATATAATTAAATGTTAAGCTGTTTTCATAATTGGCCGAAATTCACATATTGCAGCAATATTTTGGAAAAAATTGATAATTTGACTTTATTTACCAACAAGTGTAATTGATTATCATTAAAAAAACTTACTGTTTATATGTATAATGGTTCAACAAATTCAGCGTGCGTTTAGAATATAAATGTGATAAATTTCAAAAAAAGAATTTGAGAGCTGAGTAATTTGAATAACGTTTAAATACTTTGTCAAATACCACCATTCATATCTATTCATATGGCAACAGATGGAGTACTGGACCATGGTTTCTTCATCCCAGTCGTCCGTTAAGTATTTAACAAAGGAACTCCGGTAAAACGTGTAATTTTGTCAAAATTTTATTGATGGAAAGAGTGGCTTTGTATATTGGCAAGAACATTGTTAACGTTAATTTAATCAAGAACATGTTCTTTGATCTAAAAATATATTTTTCTAAACAAATTATTAAAAGAACTGTTATACAAACTGAATATACATAACTAAAATATCAATATTTTGTTTTGTAAATTGTTCAATTATATCGCTTTATTATTACGTATAATTCTACTCGATTCATAATATACTTGCACACTTACTATTTGACGTCACAAGATCATTGTTACTATCTTGATTGCTTACATGCGTGTACTTGTTTTTGCATACATTCCAAATCGTTTTATAGCTACCGTGTACAATATACAGGAATTAATTTTCGCACTATAAATCAAATTCGATGGATGCTAATAAAATCATGCGCGCGATAGAAATAGACCTTTAAGATGTATAGACGTCTGTATCTGATTTTTTCTTTGTGTAAATTAGTTATGTTCGTATATTAATATGGCAAAAGTAAACTAACGAGAGACCGTGTGCAAAATTTATCCATGGAACGTATATATTTTAATATGTGCGACGTTGTAAACGATTTCGAAATTTAATATAAGTAAATGTTAGAGTTGTTTTGGTAATTGGCGAAAAGAAATTCACATGCTTGCACATACATATTTGGAAAAAAATTGACGAGATTTGACTTTCTTTCCAACAGGAATTGATTATCATTAAAAAAACTTACTGTTTATATTCAAATCTTCAACAAATTCAGCGTGCACGTTTAGAATATATTTGTGATAAATTTCAAAAAAATTTTTGAGAGCTGATAATATAATAACGTTTAAATAATTTATTTAAAACCATCATATCTACTCATCGGGCAACAGATGGAGTACTGGACGTATTTTGACATCCTCACAGAAATTTAAGTATTTAAATCTAAAAATTAATAGTGTAATTTTCCCAAAATTTTTGTAATGGAAACGGGAAACGAGATTGGCTAAGAACAGTTTAACCAAATATAATCACAAAACTGTTATTAGATCTAAAACATTTTTAGAAACAAATTATTAAAAGAATTTTCAAATTAATATTGAAATAAAATCATCAATATGATTTATAGAACTTGTTCAAATGGCACCGCTATTCAATAATTCAAACGTAACTAGACATATGTTATGTTTAATGCGTACATTATACACTATACCTTATTTTAAAGAAGAGAGGGGAACAAAATTGAATACATCCCCAGCTCAAATTACAACCCATAAGAAAAATAAATTTTATATGGTAATAAATTTGAATAGTTATAACATCACATTAAATCTATAGTTATAACTTTTCAAACTAATTAAACAAGTATTGCTGTGACATAGGTTCAATCATTAAAGTTTGTGCTTTCATGTACGCAGGGTGGTTCATACCAGGAGGTGAAAATTTAAGATTCTGGTATAGAATTTAATTCTAAGCTAAAAATGTTTTTATTTTTTCTAGCGGCCTCTAGAGTTATGGAGATTCAAAATTAAAAGCAATTAATATCAAGCTACTGATGCTTGGTAATCTATAATTGATAATCATCTTTTGACAGTTCTCGTGAACATTAATTTTGCTTATTCCGACACGTTTCAAAGATTAGAGATGAAAAAAAAAAATTAAAAACTTTTTAGGAATTGCCAGTCTTAAATTTTCGTCATAATAGAAATGAAATATTTTTGGCAAGAAAATAAATTTCATTTATTTGGTACAAAAGTTAAATAATTCACTAATTAGGTAGAATTTAATATATCTATTTATGACTCAAATACCAATTTTTAAAATTTAATTGATTAAAGTCGAAAGCAAGCTATTAATGATTGGATATACCCTATTTTGGTAAAATTAGATCAATATTTAGATAAAATTAACCCATGCCATTTTAGACTTCTATTTAATTAAAAAGAAAAGAAAATTTCAATATTTTTTTTAATATAAAGATAATACAAAAACACTCAAATCAAGTGGTATGTTAAACACACTAGTAGTAGGTAGAAATAAACTTTTTTGAAACAACAAAACATTCGAATTTAAAATATTGACAAACATTCTATGACCTAATAAAGAATAAATACTTGTTCACTAATTTAAAAGTATTACAATTAAAAAAGGTAATCAAAGTAATGTCGTCTATAAAGTAGACTGAAAGACTGTAATAAATGCTATATCGATCAAACTAAACAATATTTGAAGAAACGATATCATAATCACAAAAACACTGTTATATATAACATCACCGCTGAAACTGCTTTGTCTAAGTACTTTAAAGACAGATTGACATAATTATAAAAATACCAAAATTTTGAAAAAGGAAAATAATTATTAAAAAAATATTAATTTATGGATTTATATACATCAAACAAGAAAAAACCCGGTCAATTTTAGAACTGATATTGATCATTTAAGCATCATTTATCATAATTTAATTCATACCTGAATTTTATTAATTTAAGCTCTTGATTAGTTTTTTTGTCGTGTTTTTCGCTAGTCTTTAACTGAATTGTTAGAGCGTGGCAGAAAAAAAAATCATTGACATACAAAAAATTCAAATTATTTTTATTTTTGTAACTATACTAATTGTAAGTGCTTTAACATTGTTTGAGAGTATAATGGTAATTCGATATATCATCAATGATTTTGTTTTTAGATATTTTTGTTGATAGGCATGACTATATGTTTTAATATTATATGACACATGTTAAATGTCAATTTCTTCCACTGAAAAAGTATTTTTAACAAAAACATAAATTTTGAATAAAATCTCTAATTAATTGCTGTTTTATTTGACCCACAAGCGAAAATAAGTATATCTAGGATTAAAAGATGAACACACAGAACATTGTGCTTTGATAGCTTTAATTTGGTATCTACAACAATGTATAAAAATTAAAACTCATCAAGTTAATTACAACAATCTATCATTTTATAAACTATTTAATGACTTTTTAATTCGATCTGATGTTTGTTAGGAAAACGAATCATCACTATTGCTGTCGCCGCCAACAGTTGTATAACTTCGACAAAATCCTTCATTTTTCTGCTTTGATAACATGATTAAGGAATTATGAGGTAAACGAAGAACAAACTTATTTTTTTACTTTGCGATTTCATTATTTACATATGAATAGCATTTTTCTCAAATTCAATAGTTATGCTCATATTATATCCTCTCCATAATCTATCACAGTATTTTGTACAATTTTGTATGTCCACTTTGTATCTTAATTTTATCGTCTCTATGATAGGGTGTATTATCGACAATACTAGCCGACAACATTTTTATAACAGTCTTAACTAACTAAAATTTTAGTATTTTGCATTGTTTCAAACATAAAAACCTGTATTCTAACATAGGGTATCACGTCACATTTTCAAAATAATATTTTTATCTGTTCCTACTAAGATAAACGTCAAATATAAAATTTAAAAAATATTGTAACAAGCTCGAGTTTGTGAAAGCACTAGAATGCCTGCTTTAAGGCAACTGTTTAGATACTTAAAGTAAGTTGGTAAGTTTTCAAAGCTGTCTGATACAATTGGCTGATACAGTTCGCGAAAGAATATAGGTTGGAACAATTTAAGAAACTTTTCAAAGATGAAAGTTTTGAACGTATCGTGAATGATTTAGAGCTGGCAATACGGACTTTTCTTTAAAATGTTTGCAAAAATTTTCTGGGAAATCAAAAGTGAAAACTACCAAGACATCATAACTAATTTGCTAGAAATCTAATCAAGATATTGCAGAAATAGAAAAACGATATCAGCGTAAGTGCCATCCCGTCATGATGAGAGATTATTGCTGGTTTCTCATTAGAGAAGGCAACAGCCAACACAAAAGAAAGATATACCTATTTATGCAGAACTGATATGTCACCAATGTTCCTTTATCTACAGTTAAGTATTTTTGTATTCTTGGTACTATTTAAACATTCTAGTATTTTTTATGACAAGATTTTTGTCCTTATCTATTTTGATAACTTCTGCTTAACAAAATTTGTAAATACAATTATTATTTACCTACTAACGGAGTATGATTGTAACTCTAAAACCCTAACGTGGTGAAAAAATGTGGTTTTTGGTTGGTTCATTCATTCATTCATTCAGTTAGGGTTGGACACCTATTGTCCAGGCACTTGAGCAGGGTGCTCTTTGTACCATCCCTATTGGAGCCCTCATTTCCAGTTGAGAAGTTTACTGTCCTCTACAAAGTCCAGTAACTTGCCCACTGGAAACTTGAGTACCCTCGAAGGCTCCAGTAGATCCTTTCCGAAATGTTTCTGCCTGAGTACCTTCAATTCCTCACATGTGCAGATTACATGTAAACTTGTTTCCTCCTGTAACTCGCATCTCCTGCACCAGGGTTCGCTTACTCGACCCGTGTTGCATAGATGCTTCCTTAAGGGACAGTGTCCAGTTATCAACCCAATAATGGTCTTAACTTGTTTTTTATTGCGTCTAATTAGGCTTTCAGAGAACTTAACGTCCCCATCCCCTATTAGCGCTTTAGTATGGAGTTGACCCTCAGTCGACCTCCATTTCCTTACTCTTTCCTTATCTAACCAAGACCAAATCGCCCTTCTAGTAGAATCCCTTGTGATTCCACATACGGGTTCTGGTCCTATGAAGTGTTTCCTAGAACCCTCTTTGACTAGTTCATCTGCTATTATATTGCCTCTAATATCCTCATGTCCAGGCACCCAGATCAAAGATACCTTGTTGTCTTGTGCCAATCTATTGAGGTGCTGTTTACAGTCTTTAACCAGTTTTGATCTGGTAAGAGGATTCATAACTGCCTTGACAGCGGCCTGACTATCAGTCATTATGTTTATTTTCCTCTTAGTGCAGCCTCCCTTTGCAGTCAGTTCTGCGCAGGCTGCAATAGCGAATACTTCTGCCTGGAAGACCGTTGCATGCTCTCCCAGGCTTAAGGATATCCTATGTCTTGGGCTCAGACCATAAATACCAGCACCTGTGCCCTTACTGGATTTGGATCCGTCCGTGAACCAGTTATCAGAGTCAACGAAATCACCCCGTGGCTGGTCTCTGTTCGGTATTAGGATTTTCACCTTTTCAGTGAAAATAATTTCGGGTGCCGTACTGTCCGTTGGCATTTGCAGCAAAGGCTCGTCCAGTACCGTACCCGTAGTGTCAGTGTGCCCTGCTATCCCAATATTGGGGTACCACACTTTATTGGCTTTCAGTCTAGGGATCGCGGCCATAGCCTCCGCCTTTACGTAAAGCTCCAGCGGAGGGAGGCCCACAATGGTCTCCAAGGATGCGGTTCCTGTGCTGTTAGTTGCTCCGGTGATTCCCAGCAGCGCCTGTCGCTGGACAGCAGTCAGCAGTCCCACTGCCGAGGACACTTCTGTCCTTCTCCACCAGACTACGGCTCCGTAGGTTATCGTCGGCCTCACCACTACAGTGTATAGCCAATGAATCACCTTCGGTTTCAATCCCCAGGTTTGACCAACAACTCTTCTGCAGCGCCAGAATAGTTGCGTCGCCCTGTTCGTTATGCTGACTACGTGATTCCTCCAGTTCAGTTTAGCATCAAGCGTAACGCCCAGATACTTTACTTCCTTGGTTAATTGTAACTCTTGCCCAAACAATTTAATGTGGTTTTTGGTTATGCTTGCAGTTAAAGACTATAAAAACTATACACTTATTTTTACCACAGCTATTCAAAGAAAGCAAAGTTGTTTCGTAAAATCGTATTTGAATTTTTTTAACACGGAACAGAAAACTAGAGATTAACAAGTTACATTAACTTTTACTCACATTGTATATCATATAGTATGTACTGGATTTTGACCTGCAATTATGTGCAACTTTAAAAAATTAAATCAACAAAAAATGTTCACTTTAGTACATACATGGCACGATATGCCTTCGTTATCATATATTACAATGTTGGAAAGTGATACTAAATAAATTATTAGATATCTGGCAATTACATAATGAACATGACAATTTAATATATAATATTAGTAGTTAAATGTCAATCACATACCACCAATGCGCCGCATCATAAATCAATACTAACTACTTAAAAGCACTAATATATCAGTCCAGATTTTAACATAACAATACTACAATACTATATCTATCCATATTTCTGTCTCATATACTAACATTTGCTGTATACTGAAATTCTAACGGAAATCAGTATTTAGCCGCAAGATAGACCAGCAAATATAGAAGAACTACGACCTATTTTCAGGAACTGCAGTAACTACTCATAATAAATATGTTCATTGATTCACGAAAACATTATGAGTTTGATTTCGTCTCAACGGTACATAATTTGAGCATTTAAATTATGAAAATTAAAAATACGTATAGTGTGTCATGACTTATTGAGTTATAAAGAGAAAAAACTTTTTTCTGCTTAATTATGCTTATTCTGCTGTTAAATTACCGTAGATATGTTCACAATTGCAGACAGAAAGCCTAGTTAGGTCTAGTAACCTAGCAGGCTGCTGTACTGAATTAAACTAGTGTTCTGATTTAGTACTTATTATATGCTCTTTTGAGAAAAATCATCTTAAAACAATGGGAGCCAACACTCAATCTACAGTTAATGTTAAAGTAAAGTAAAGTATTACCGCTACATGTTCAGCAAAAAATGCAGAAATTATCTTGATAAAAAAGTTTTGCCTAGCTGTATATAATTTTCATTTTTATAATTCCAACTTATTTACATTATTTCTACTTGTGCATAGTACTCATCATATTTAAATTGGTGATTTTTTTTCTGTTGCATGGTTTAAAAAGTTGCGTGTAGCAAATTAAGCTATTACATAAATTACATATTAATGCGATACCGTCAAACATCAATTCCGACATATCCATGACTCAACAGCTTTCCTGATAGTTATAAACGAAACCATTATATTAATGCTAGAGTACTGTGACAAACTAAAAATTGACAGATAATTTAAAAATAGTTACTGCTCTTTGATTTCTTGCTAAGAATTTTCAAAACAAAATAGCAAAGATTTTACCGTATAATATTAACCCTTAAATATGCTATTTTCCAGATTTTATTGCAAAAATTGTTAAAGATGTTGTTCGAGTCAACAATCACAAGAGAAATAATCAAAAATCCTTTATTATGATTTGGAGGGTCTAAATATTGCAACAAATGAGTCGAAGAATAAAAGTTATAGAAGTACCTACTATCATATTCATACGCAGGAACAGTGCGAGCAACTCGCAACAGCACATTGTAGCTTAGCTTTTATTCCCCTATTGTGTGGCAACCTTAAATTTATGTGCAAACCCGCTCACACTACTGAGGACACATTTACTAGTCGACTTATAAATATTTCTTGAAAATATCAGATTTTTTTTAATAAATAAATTTTATACGTCAAGTACTTTTCCAAAATATTGCTGTTGACAAAATATCTGAAGAATTGGGTTGTATGGAGTTATTTTATTTGGTATAGTGGTATTTCATAATCCACCGAAAATCCCATGTTATTTCATCATAGCTCATAATATATACAGGATGGTCCATTTAAAGTGTAACACTGTAATATCTTGGAAACAATTAGTGTTAGGAAGAAAAGTGTTAGACAAAAGTTTAACTATATGAAGGGGTTCATCTGATGGCGCTACTGTTGTCACAATAAAAAAAGACACAAAGGTCATAGCAAGGTCAACTCCTTTTTTTCAAATAACATATATGGTATTTTTTTATCAAATTCTAAAAGCGCATTAAGTTGTGAATAGAAAAATAGTAAACCACATATGACCTAAAATTAATATTAATCGAGATATTTCGAAAAAATGAGGATATAATAAAAGTAGAAAATAAATGTTAATAGTAGCTACAAATTGTTTACATAAGGTAAACAGTTGAAGAAAGCAGACGACTATTGAATTAGATGTTCAAATTGGCGGCCACCATCCCTAATGCACTTTTGTATTCGCGCAGAAGAATCGCTATATTTATTTTAAGTGTACAATATCGACTTGTATATGACACGGAACCAACAACACCAGAAAACATGCAGCAGAAAATAAGACATGCATGTGCAGACATTTCTGAAAACATGTTACTGCGTGTGCATAGACTTTTCTGCGCGAATGCAAAAGTGCATTGAGGCTGGTGGCCGCCAATTTGAACATTTAATTCGATAGCCGTCTGTTTTCTTTAACTGTTTACCTTATGTAAACAATCCCATCCTCCCCAAGGATATGACTACCAGATATTACTCAATAGATTTAATATAGAAACACTTACGGTTAGACGTCAATTATACCTAATAAAATTTCTCTATAGCCTGATGCATAACAAGATTGACTCGCCAGATTTACTCTCACAGCTTCAATTTCTTATACCTAGACCTTCAACTACACATACTCTCACTTTTTATACAGCGTATGCTCGCCTTAATGCCTCTTTAAACTCACTTATTGTTGCCATTTCACGTAGTTTTAATATCATATTGTGACATTAACTTTACTCCCCTTTATTGGCATTATAGTTGTTATTATATACATACCTACAGTTATGTTTAATTTGAGTTGAACGAAACTATTAATTTACTAGTTATGGTTGGTTATTAACTGTATATGTATGTATGTATGCACAGGATAAGTATTTAGTAGCGTATGCGCTGCGGATAGGTATGTACAGTCTCTTCCAAAATTAATGTCACCCCCACAATTAAAGATCCAATAAAAATCATCTTCCCTATAACTCGATATAATTTTTGATTGATGAATATCAATATTGTAATTGCGCTCTAAAATAAATGTCAGTCAAACCTAGTGCATTCATTTTGTAACAGAAGTTATAATGTATCTTCCATCACATCAAGCGACATTAATTTTGGAACAGACTGTACGTATGTATATGTAGGTGTTTATCTAGGCACTATTTAAACTTTTTATTTTTTTGTCCTTTGTATGAAGCAATCTGTTGGAAAATAAATGTTTTTTATTATTATTATTATTATCTGTTCCAACCGCTTGGAGTTCTTTATCTGATAAATATGTGTTTATTATTATTCTAAAATACGTATATACGCTTTGTATCAAATTTGTAATATACAAAAATTGTTAATAATAGCGGCGAAACTTACTTTTTACTATAAAAAGTACTACTCGTTACTCTCACTAATCTATGTTAACATACAAATATATTTTAAAATATATTTTATTGCTCTTTTATTTGACAAAAATCGCGTCTTAGAAAATACTGTAACTATATTTATATTGAATACATGTATGTTAAGAAGCTTAAAATATAAACTATCCTTCCTATCTTGACACACTTGTTTAACTTTTGTTTAACCTGCAATGTATTTCCGTCTATGTGGAAAACTGCACGCGTTATTTCAATACCCAAAAATAATCATCCAACTAGCTATACGGATCTAAGGCCTATAAGCATCTTACCGGTTTTGTCGAGAATCTTGGAAAGAATCGTTGAGAGACAGCTACGTGACCACATCTCCCGCTTTCACTTACTTCCTGGTACTCAGTCCGGTTTTAGACCCGGTTTCAGTTGTGCATCCGCCCTTGCTAATATTACTGATGATATAATATCTGCCACTGACCGTGGTCAAGTTACAGTATTGGTTTTGTTGGATTTCTCCAAGGCCTTTGATACTATTAATCATAATCTCTTGCTGAGTATCCTCCACGTCATTGGAATGGGCCCGGACGCTGTTAGCTTTTTTGGGATTACAGTTTTTGTTGGCATTTCCGGTTCGGATACAGTTTGTATGACGGCCGGAGTACCTCAAGACCCTTACTGTTTTCTATTTACACGTCTCACTTATTTTTCTTCCACAACTTTTATTGTTCTTACCATCTATATGCGGATGATACGCAGTTGTATTCTTCCTTTTCTCCTGAAAATGTGCAGGTTGTTATTCAAAAGATTAATCAAGATCTACAAGGTTTGTTTGATATTGCTAGACGTCACTTCTTGTCCTTGAATGAGGGAAAATCGTGCTGTGTAGTGTTCGGTGGTGCCGGGAGTCGCTCGCGTGTTCTTGACGATGTTAAATTTTTTCAACTTGCCCTTAAGGATAATATTCGAAATTTAGGATTACACATTGATAATAATTTACGATTTAAAAACCACATTAATTTGTGTATTCGTCGTGCTTACTGCAATTTGAAAATGTTGTATCTTCATAGACATGAAGTGTGTGTGAATGTTAAGAAGCAGCTTTGCGACTCTTTGGTACTATCGCACTTTAATTTCGGCGATACAGTTTATGGAAGCTGCTTGGATCAGGCCGACATTCGGAGGATTCAGGTGGCGCAGATTCATGTTTGCGATTTATTTTTGGTATTCGTAGAAAACATAGAATTTCTTATAAGCTTGTAGAATTGGGATGGCTCAATATCATTAGACGCAGAAAACTGCATTTTCTTTGTTTTGCTTATAAAATTGTTAACAATAATCTTCCGCCGTATCTTACTAATAAAATTAAATTTAGAACTGACGTGCACAACATTAACATCCGTAGGAAAGATATTATTGATATTCCTAAACACCGCACCCAGCAATTTAAGAGAGGTTTCAGGTACCATTGTGCCCGTATGATTAACCAGTTGCCCGTCTCTGTCAAGCAGCTCAGCTATGTTGCTTTTAGACGCTCTGTTTCGGATCTCCTTAAGAGTGAGCAATTCTTTGCAACCTTTAATTGAATACATATACTTTATTTAGTTACGTTACTACTCATTGCAATTTTTTTTTTCTTTCTCTGAAGTATTATCTTGAAGGGTCGTCATTAATAGCAGGATGCTCTTTTGAGCTACTGACGACGATCCTGTTGGCTTTTTGTTTTGCTTTTTCTTGTGATGTATCTATTTATTTTTGTTGCCAATAAATGATTTATTATTATTATTATTATTATTATACTACATAAGAATAAAATATACTTCCAATAATAATAATTTTAAATAACATATTAATTCCTTTACAAAAATCTAATTACTATTTATGTATATATGTTTCGTTTGTAAAAATAAATAATTTCATTCCAATTACCACAAAATATATTTTGCTACTTTATGACAGATTAGTAAATAATTGTACTTTTATTGTGCAATGTAAATCTTTAAAATACATACATACGTACCTATATGTTACATAACGATTATTACCGTTACGTACTTAAAATTAACTACATTATTTTCAATTAATATATATATCTTCTCAGAAGCATACAACACATATTAAGTAATGTTTTACATAACACGTGCGTAATATGTAGTAACAGTTAATACTTTGTTCTAACTTTTACTACCAGAATAAATAACAAATTCTACACCTCATTTGAATCGTTCCAATATCATCGATGCCATTCATTTTAATAAATGAAACACTTGAAATTTTAATTGCAAATACAAAATGAGAAACAACTCCTCAAGTGGACACGAAAATAGTACACATATCTCGGCGAAACTAATAATTGGAATGTACGCAATTAAAACCTATAGGTCTTTTCACTTTAAATGGAAATGAGTTATTAACATCCCATATTTGCGAAGAAAAATTATACACAAAATCTTGCCGTTTAAGAAACGAATTATTAATAATTATTATTAATTTATGCGCATTAACTAGAAGAATGTATATATTATAGAAACAGAGAAAAAAATATACCCAAATAGGTGTATACATATATATAAATAATAATAATACTAATAATAAAGAAATTTATTGACATCATAATAGATACATCATTGAAAATAATACAAAAAAAAACAGATAGGCAAAAAGAACATCACCTAACCGTTAAATAAGTGTACGTGTTCGGTGTTCTACCTATAGTCTTAGATATATATGGAAAGAAAATATACATATAATAAGCAAAAATAAAATTAAAAAAACAAAAATACAAATAGAAATACAAAATACTGCTAGGTACTACTTAACTAACAAAACGTAACCGTTGAGAGTGTAGATGTCAAATCCCTCCTGTTAAATTTATGTACATACAGTTACATAATTTAATCGACCTGCCATTCGCTGTTGGGAGCAAAGTGATTAACAGCGCGGCGTCATAAAAGGCAATATGATGCTGTCACAAAGCCATTTAAACACAACTTACACACACTAAACTACACCGCAAGAGTTGCAGTGATAGCCAGACAAGTGATACAGCTTACGGAGTCACTGCAACTAAGCACCCACCACACATTAAAAAAAAAGTTATAATAAATAACAAACAATCTCAAAATCAAGAGAAATATCAAAATTAGGAAGCCTTCATCTACTGAGTCTCCAACAACATTGTTCTAAGGCGCGCTCTCAATGACTCTATAGACTACGTATTGTCAAATGTGGGTATTATAAGTCGGTTGAGTGTAATAGCCGCATGATAAACTACGTCTAAAAAACTCGTGACGAGTTTTTGGAATAGATAAGCACTTACTATGGCGTGTAGGAAACAGTATGCTGCTCAAAGCGGTAGCGGAATTTGCTATATAGTACGACGGCCGTTGAGATGTTGCCTCCCCGTCATGTTAAGAATATTATTCCTTCATAGACATTTTGATGTTTCTGCACGTTGTGAAATATTGAAAAAAGCCGGGTACAGCAATTTTATAAGCGCTGAATTCTATTACGGTCTCTCTGTGAAATACAATGAGAGTAAAGAACATCACACTAATTAAAATGGCACAAAACAAGGGACTCACATAAAAATAATTTGGTATGGATATCAAATAGGTCTAATCAATCAAATAGTCTATTCATATATGCAGCTTTAAACGTAAAGAAAGCTCTTTTAATAAGAGATGTGGTGTTGTAATTGAAACGGAAATATGACTCTAAGTATACACCTAGATTCTTCACAATATTAGAAAAAGGAATTAGTTGAGAATTAATGTTGATTTTGAGCATTCTTTTTTCGAATAGTTTTGAGTCCAAAGAATTGAGATTTAACAGGATTGATGTCCAATCAGTGCAAAGTAGAAAATCTCTGTAAACTATTTAAATCTTCATTCATGTTTTTTTCAGCAATATTCCAGTCAGACGGAAGAAAATACGTGTACAATTGGGTGTCATCTGCATATATGTAGATGATATCCGCAATTACTAAGCATATCAGGCAGTTTCGATGTATAAATGGAAAATAACAAGTACGGGCTAAGTATACACCTTGGAAAGCACCATGAATAACACGTAAAGTGCTGAATAATTTGTTCTAACTCAGGTATGAAGACATCAGCCCTGTTGCAGTGTCGCTTAATCCAATCTATTTCAACATATATATCAGGATTTTATGGTTGATCGTATCGAAAGCCTTACTAAAATCGAGTAAAATCAACATAGTTAACTTGCCTTCATCAGATGCAGATAAAATATCGTCTACAATAGTTGTTAATGTACTAGCACAGCTATGATGACTACAGAAGCCGGATTGAAACGATGGTAAAATAATCGCGTAATCGCACAGTTGTTAAGTATTGAAATTATGTACAGGACGACTCATTTATACACTTTTATTTTAAATCGCATAATTTTAATTACTTTTTCACTGAATTTACGAGCGTATAAAGAATTTATTGTTACTTTCTTACTACCCTTTTTCAGGGTCATTTAAAATGAAAACGCCTATAGCTTATCTTTGGTAAAATCTCAATAAAATGCAAAAGCGTAAGCTTCCGAAATTTTTAGTTTACATACAATTACATTATTCGAGATATCCACGAACACTATACATACGCAAACTATATTTCGAACCTATTCGGAAAATGAGTGGACTTGTGGATGATACATATCTGCATTTGACTATGGACCATCGTTTCATTGATTTTATACCTTCTCAATCGAAGATTAAGTTGTCGTATCTGGCCATATTACCTACCAGTTTCTTAGATTTATTATTGAATTTTTGACTTTTCTTTTCAAACTCATATCATCTTCCTAATTGAATTAATTGATTGATTGATAATTGAACGAAGTTTTTAAACACGCTGTATAATGTTACAGAAAAGAACTTCAAATGTTGTGTAACTACACAATATCAGCTGCTCGTATGCAAAATTTCATTCGTCTCTCTTACTCCTACATGACGTAATATCACTGTAAAGTAAAATCGGTATCTGTCACCTTTTTTCTTTAATTGCGAATAACTCAGAAAGAGTGGTATTTAAGTGTAGGGTATGGTACATAAAATATGTGTAGAATTTGTCGTAGAAGCCGAATCTGTAATTTATTTTATAGTATGCTATTTAAAAAGTCGATCGTTCCATTAACCGGAAGTGATATTTATTTAGGAATATTTTCACGTGATAGTTCATATTCAACCATCTAGCCACAAAATTTCGTTTTAAAATTCCGTTCCGTTTGTATAATACTTTTAATAGACCATTCTCACCAATCACCCTGTATTTGTTTGCCCATATTCAACCATAATATTTGGTGAATGCAAGTAAAATTTGTTTGGGTCAAACAATCAGTATAATGAAGACCTGTTATTTTTTCCAATGGATTGGAAGCAGAGGCCACGTTTAATAGCCAGTGCGATCGTCCGATTTGTCGCTTTTAAACTTCTTTTTGTGAAACCTCCTATAAACTAAGATTTATAAAACTCAACCGGCTAGTCTAAATGAACTGCGACAACGTATTAGCAAATACTATATAAATATACATATATTCAAAGAATACTTTTTTAAGTGAAGTATAGATGTCGCCGATAGTAGAACGTTAAGGATGCATATGACCAGACAAATATTGGCTATCGATTGCGGCTGTCAATTAATTTCAAATTGACGAGACATCTGACAGGTTTCATAGAAGCAATAATTTGTCTGGTCCGCTGCTTGTTTACGAACGTCTCTTGCCCCTCTACTTTAAAATTCTCGCCGTTCTGAATAAACTGTGGCGCGTTCTCTGTTTCAGTAATGGAACTAACACATCTTTGACCATATTAATACTAGTACTATATTTGGTATTAGTAACCAATGTCGTCAAATCACTGCACAAATGATCGGGAATGTGCGCGGAAGTTTTGAGCAGAACTTATTCCATTATATGGAAGTTAGTGGTGGTCAATTCGAACATTTACTAAGCTGACATGAATTTTTGCTGTACCTGTGTATTCAATTGCTTTACTTCAATCTTTCCAAATATAGATGCATTGTAAAACCCAAAAACTTTTATTTACTTCTGTATCTTTTTGCAAAAAAGAATATATTAATTGTATTTCTTCTTAGTTTCTACTAGACACAAAAAAATTAAATGTTAAATAAACATGTTTCACTACGTTATTGTCCACTGTTTAAGTGAAGTCTAGCAAGTATGGTGTCATTGTGAAGATAATTTAATTGCCTTTCAGATGATGTATCACTCGACCTCAGTTCCCTATTATGATTAGGAAAGGGTAGCGCTTCTGGTAGAAGGAACACGGTTACGAGATTAATTTCATAACATAGGTACATGTGTCTCCCCACAAAACAAATTTGATATCTTTCGGCAATTTTTCCAAAAAACCACCGTTTCTATGATAATTCATGTGTTTCGATTTTGATGAGCTGCCCTGAGTGCCTTCGACACTCATCTACCGAGTGACTCCAAACCATTGTTTGCATATGTACTGCTTTACTGTTTGCCTTGATGTGTCCTATTTATATTTGTAGAATTCTTATATTATATTGTTTCGAGGTGAGTATTGTACTATACATTTTCTGCAACATAGTACTTCACTAATCCCTGTCTTTATCATATTACTTATCATGGATTACTGATAACCCAAATGTGTAAGTTTGACCACAGCAGGTGATATATTGTTGAAGGAAAGGTCAATTTATAAATAAACTTTAAAACTGAATGTGTATTAACATTCATAAAAAAACTAGTATTACCATGAAGTTAACAAAATGTTTGTGTTATTTAATCAATTGTATATGTAGCTATAAATTTATAAGTTGCTATAAAAATGAGATATGGTTGTAGTGTAATCATACTGCTAACATTTTCTCAAATAACTCTTGTACTTTATTGATAAAAACGTACTTTTGCATCATATATCACGATAATAGTTTATTTAGATAAATTCTGTCTTTATAATAAAGTTAATTCAATCTACTAACTTTATTATATTTACCAAAGCGAAAAAGATTAGTACTCCACGCGTCGCAATGCTTTTTCTATTTTGGAGTCGATTCCTCACTGCATGTGCAATAAAATAATCTTATCGATTTCAATAGTATTTGAAGAATCATTTGCTGCTTTATGGATATACTACATACTCGTATATACATATATACCTTTCATAAAAGTACCTAGTACAAATACAGTAGTTGGATGGAGTCAATGCAATATGCATAAAACTGACTAAATATGGCAAAATTAAATTTAGAAACTTACTGTTATTGCTAATAATATCAATATAAGTATATACTCTTATTTGGCAGTTCTTTATTTTTACGAAAGATAAAGAAGTCTTTAAATTATTTATTATACCAATAGCTACAATTACTAATCATTAAACATTTATTCATTATTCGATTTTCAATGTCTGCTGTTTTGCTTTTTTTAGTCGAAGTAAACAATATTTATTCTTAATATTGCTTCCATAATTAATATTACTATTTGCTGTTTTATTTTAATCATTGCTAACATAGTAGAACTATTTTTTTATCTATGGTAGATTATGTTTTAGTGTATACATATGTATGTAATATACGTATGTATTAGACTACATATCCAATTTCAGTTCACCTCATAATGAAATCGCTCTTATAGCTAAAAGCAGCCCTCTTTGAATTATTTAATTTTTGAGGAAGGGAAGTAACGGCTGTTACAACGTTAGCGTAGCATTAAAAAATCGATGACCAATTTATTGGGGATAGCAGCCTGTGGCAGTTGATGAATCAAAACAAGAGACTCGTTTTTTATACCTTAAGCTTTCGAATTTATTTTAAATTCATCCTCAGAAGGCAATTCTACAATAGCAAAATAGACAGACAAATTATGCTTAAATTAAAAAAGAATTATTATAAAATGACTTACATAAGAGTGTTGAAGCAAGCAAAGCATCAGTGTAAATAACTATGTTAACTATGTTTGTAACATAGTTATTTACACTGATGCTTTGCTTTGCTTAATAATAACAAACAACTGCATTTCTAAAAATAAATACATCTACAGATTTCAAATTAAAATTATATACAGTGTGTAGCCGGATAGGTGTCGCAATAGGAAAAACTTTTTTATTATGGATGTATGGAAAAAAATATTATTTGTAAAATTTTTTGCTTGATCCTAAATACACAAATAATACTAGACTTCTAAATTAATATCATAATAATGCGTAAAATAGTGGTTTTTTGTAAATTTTGGAGTCACAATTTTCTAAGTACATGTATGATATTGCACTCATCTAGTTGCATTGAACGTAATGCATTGCATGTGTTAGGCGAACTACTGTCATACGGTATTTAATTGTCAAAATGTGGACACAATTATTATGGGTTCATAAAAAATATATTCTTTATTAACGTTTTTAATTAATACACAAATAATGTTAAACTTTTAAAAATCTTAATAACGTACAATAAGTCCCTTTTAGTAATTATTATTAGAAAAATGTGACTCCAAAATTTACAAAAACGAACTACTTTACGCATTATTATGATATTAATTTAGAAGTACAGTATTATTTGTGTATTTCAGATCAAGCAAAAACTTTTACAAAGAACATACATCCATAAACAAAAAGTTTTTCCTATTGGGACACCTATCCGGCAACACACTGTATATTAAAGTTAGATTGATAATATACATCCAAACTGCTCCATATTTACGAAAAATAACTTACACAATCCTTAGAAGAATTGCTTGAAAGGGTACATTAGTTGCACATTCATGTTTTCATTTACATTATTCTGTGGTCATATATCACAATAACTACATATATTGAGTTAAACGTTTTAGATTATTATTACACAATTACTTCTTGAGTTTCTATTAAGTCGTTGTAATTTCCATAAATTCAACAAAATGAAAATTAACATAGTTTGCAAAACAACCCTGCAGCTATGACATTCAGCTCTAGGAAAGTTCATACACACTGCCATTAATTTTAAACATACTTTGCAACAGAACTAAAAAAAATATTAGTTGCCATGTGAACATAATAATATACCTATATTTTCTGGATAAAAGCTAAAAGGTTTGGACATTTTTTTCTGAACGCCCGGTCGTATTTTACAATATTTATAATACTGCATTCACACATCATCATGTACGTTTCGGTGTAACCGGAAGAAGTAGAAATCTAAAATTATTTTAATTTGATCAAAATTTGAAATATATATAGAGTGTGGATTTTATATGTAGACGTTATTTAAAAGGAGGTTTTTCAAAATTGAACCTCTAAAGAGGGAAAGGAGATGGTAAAGTTTGCATGAAAGCAGTATTTTTATGGTCGAATTTACTTGAAACTTAGTATTAGTCCTCTTGCAAAGTTTGTATAAGAAATAATATTTTTATTGTACACACTGTTTATATAGTTTTTGGATTTATACATAAATACTGAACGTGACAACATATAAATTGGATTAAAATGATAAAAGCTGTGCAAATCCTATAACCCACGTGAACGAAGCCTTTTTCTATATAAAGGGCAGCGAAAAAGTCTGCCAGGTATTTTTTTACGAATGAACTTACCTATAATTATGGAATAGTAGATGAATGGCACTACATTCTACATTTTTAGGACATACCAAATTTATGTGATGTCAGCGTTTAGCACACCTACCTTCTCATCAGTAGGTTTTTGCTCCTGAAGGAGCTACTTACATTAGTAGCGAAACGTCGAGTATTCGTAAGTTTTTGTATATATTTTGTATTTTTTTTTTATAATTTTTGCTTTTATTTTATTTTTGTATATTTTTCCTAAACGCGGTCAAAACCCGGAAGCCCTCATAACAGACACTCGGATCGTGGAAGCCTTCGATATCACTTTTATGCAAAATATTTTGTATAGACTTCTAGGTAATACCATGATTTATTGATAGTCCGTATGTAGATGTTTTAGGGTTCTCTTGGACATCTGGTAAAACGTTTCGTTCTTTTTTTTACCAGTTTCATTAAATTTAATTTGACTTATAAGAGGGTGTTGAGGATTTAAGTAATTGAAAAGATGATTTACTTCTACATAAGTGCATTTTTTTTATTACTACATACATTAACATTAGTATCTGCATTCCTTTTTGCTCTGATAAATTTGCCACTATTGTTAATTTACTTTAACCACTGGAACTGTCAAATACAATTAAATAGTTATTTACGAACCAAGTGCGTGAAATCATATTTCGCGAATGAGTGACCAGTTTAAAGCGCGAGCCGTAAGGCGAGCGCTTTATGGACACGAATTCGCGAAATGTTTCACGCACGAAGTTTGTACAATATTTTTTGTACGAGAACTATAATAATAATACATATTGTTAAATACGTTATCGTTTATGACCATATATTATTCAGGTTAGGGATTTATGATTTTAAAATGTCACTGAATTAATCAAGTTCCAGTAAGTACCAACTTTACTTTTACGCACTCGTGCTTAAAGTGACTTTTTACGAACGCAAATCGAATCGTGAAATGACAGGTTTTGATAGGCGAGTACAAAAACTACATTTATTCTGCCACTTGATACATAAACAATGCTGTTTTTGATATTTTTTCATTGTTTATACTATTTCTTTTGCTTTAACTTTAGTTAAGTTTCTGTTTAAAAAAAATGAAGATGGCGGTGGACGTTAAACGCTGGTGCCACATAAAGTTCGACAAAATACAGAATACAATCCCGTCGCCATATAATGTCACAATTATAAGTTAATTCGTTTCGAAAAAAATATCTTATTCAGAGACTTTTTCACTAGCCTGTGTAAAATCTTCCTTATGATTAAATATTTCTACCCTCTAGACCCTAGAGGATGATGACATTTTTCTTCTTTAAATTTAAGTTGCCACTATAAGTTTAAAAACAGTAAAAAAAAAGTTAACTTATTCTGTGGCGTTAGTGCCACTTAGCATGTAAGATGTAAACAGTGCAGCTTATCTTAGATCAGTTATATGTGGTTTGTGCAGGTTTCAATTGTGCGTTTAACGGGTCGATGGCCGCAGTTAGGTTAGGCGGCTGACTATTGTTGTGAGAGGACGATAGGTGCCGGGGTTCAATTCTCTGGAGGGACGGTGACTTTTTTTCAGAGAGTTTATTCCCGGATCAACTTGCCATTCACTGTTGGGAGCAAAGTGATTAACAGCGCGGCATCATAAAAGGCGATATGATGCTGTCACAAAGCCATTTCAACACAACTTACACACACTAAAACTACGCCGCAAGAGTTGCAGTGATAAATAGACAAGTAATACAGCTTACGGAGTCACTGCAACTAAGCACCCACCACACATTAAAAAAAAAATTCTCAACTACTACCTGGTTATGGGGACAGAGACCGTGTTTTACGGAATTTTGCTACTATTTCTTCAATGAATTGCCGCCAACTGTCACATGTTCCTTAAAAATTTTAAAATTCTGCCTCATATTCTTCTATACATGACTGCAAAGAGTACAACCATTCTCTATTTTCTGATTTTACTCTATTTCTAAAGTATGATTCTATACGGAAAATTTTATGATTTGTTATAAACATTCTTTAAATTTCAATAAGTCAATACAACATACATAATGACAGATGTATTTAATTTATGACTACCAACATGATAGTTTTAAAAAATAATTTCATGATTTGCTA